>VWZD01005757.1:0-16549 GCA_013396695.1 Sakesphorus luctuosus
AAGAACTGTAGTAATACAGAGCATGATTTAAAATGACACTGCAACTTAAATGTCTTTCTTAAAGTGTTCCCAGTGCATTTAAATTTCCCTTTATGAGAGTTAACAAACTATGAAATTTATTTTCTGCTACACTTGCACAAACATCAGCGCTCGAGGCAGAAAAGCAGTTGGACTGAGCCTGTCAAGGTTCACGTTTCAGAGCTGAAAAGATGACTTTATTAGGGAAAGCACTATATCCCTGTGATCCAGCTGGGAAAATCCAACTTGATACAAATGTCTAGAAAGGCCAGTTCTGGCAAAGATTTGGGACTTAGCCAAGAGCACAAGAACAGTTATGAGTCACATGCAGCACACTTGAACAAATATGGCCTGGTATCTTCTGTGAACACCAACACTTGTCACAGTAAGATTAATGGCTTATTTAACCATTGCATCCACAGTCATGGACAGGATGAGGCTAACATGGTTCTATGTATCTGCTTCTTGCTGGACATTTGCATTTCTTAAAGAAATTATTTTTTTTCCACAGAAAAGTTGCTTTCAGTTAACAACAGATACAGTTTTGTATCCTACGTTGATACAAGATTTTAAAATAAAGTTTTGATCACACTAGGCTGGACTTCATGACTCAGCATGATTTTTCATACATTTATTTTTTAAAATCATACTGAACAAATGTCTCTCTGTGTTATTCTCGGGAAGCAATTTTTTTTCATTTGTGAAATAAGCCTAGTTACTGCATCTCCCCAGAGTATTTTCTCATCAAGTCAGCAAGTCAAGAAAATCATTTTAGGGATACAGTTTCTTTATAGCCTTCCGGAATTTGAATGACTCAGACATCCGAGAAATGCCACTTACCATCATTGATACAGTTACAGAAGCCACACTGGTATCGCCTCCCACCTTCAATGAACTGCATGAAGGGACACATGTAAGCTTTGCACCGGTTGCAGCGGATGGGTCCGGCCTCCCCGTGGTTGACAAGATAAAGGGGTGTCTGCATGAAGAGGTACAGAGAGAGCAGTGCAAACTTGAGACCACAGAGAGCTAGAAAGGGTTAAGTCAGATTTAACTCTTGGGAGAGATCACTGATTAAGAGCTCATTCATTTTTCAGCATTCACCCAAAATCTGGGGTCAGACTGGCTCAACCCCAGAAATCCCCCCAGGAGCTGAATTTACAAGCTCGTGGGTGGTATTCTGATATTTATCAGACAAAGAGCACGGATTCAGACCAAAAGCTTACACAGTTTTTAAAGCATTGGAGGTTTAGAGCTCCAGGGTGACTTTTTTCCCAGCAAAGGGTAATTTTTACAGCTCACTAAGAGAAATCTGCTGGAGTCAGGTCTTTTGCCTTTTCTGTCAGACTGAGCTTTTCCTGAAGAAATCTATTGCTGCTCATCTATTGCAAATGGGTACTTGCTAAGGAGGCTTCTGATCCTTTGTCCTAAATGCTGCCCCCCTGCTACATGTCACATGCCACACTGATGTCTCACTGATGTCAGGGTCACCAGCTGAAGCAGATTTAGGAGAAATACTAATATTTATTGAAGGCACGTACATGCAGCAAACAAGTCCAGCACCTCAAGCACTTGGCAGTTTAATTACACTGACCACGCTTGCTTAGAGCCCCTGCCAAAACCTACAGCTCATGGAAGACACTTTCCAGATGCCCCTTTCCCCAATAACTGCAGCAATTGAAAGACTCCTGTGATTATTCCTAATGTTAGGAAAGTCAGACTTGATGCCATTACAAAAATGGAAGTTTGCTTTGCTATTTATGAAACTCCATGGTTTTTATTTTTCTTTCTTTTCTTACTCCTCTCAATCCCAACTAAAAATCTCTGAACACAAGCATAAGAAATGCCCAGAGTCTGGACATGAACAGATCTCTAGAAGAATAAAAAAGCTGGCAATGCCTATCAGTGCTAATACATCATACTAGCACTTTATTTTTCTTTTTTTTTAATTATTCTGTCTCTTTCTAAGGAATGGATGTATTTGTATTATGCACTTTTATTGGAACATAAGTCTCTGAACAACTAGAAAACCATTTCTGTCTTCTAGCATTAATTGCTTACACATATTTTATTGTTTGTTTATATTTTACAAGGACTATTTTACTCATTTATTTCTCTAAAGGGTTTAGGTCACTTTGCCAAGGATTTTCTACATACGAGTAGATTTTTACTTCATGGGTTTGAAGTGCTCCCTCCTGCTACACTGAGATATTATTTTACTTTGTGTTCTTTCCTCTATGAAAATTGAGTTTACCCCAAATTAACCAGTAATGCCAGCTGGCAAACTCTCAGGGCCATTTTTCAGACATGAAAGCCTTGGCTATAAACCCTGCTCATCAGCCACAATCCCTTAATAGGGTTTAAAAGTTCTGGGGTTTGTTCATTACTCGGCAATTTTCTGATTATCATTCTGCTGTATTAGTTTAATGAGACCTGGATCTAGTTTACAGTTAATATTATTACAGCATCTGACCTGGTAGGGAAAAAAAATTAGACCAAACCAACTCTTGATATATTTATATACATTGATTGAGTAATTTTAAACCTTGGCTTGATGTCATCCAAGAGTAAAGAAAAATTACCCCCAAATGTTCATATTTTTAAATAGCAAAATTAAGACCTTTACAGAAAAAGCATGAACAAGAATAACAAAAAAATAAATGCCAAGAAGTTCAGAGCCCAGGTGTCTACATTCTTATACATACTTAATATATGACTGTTTAAAGATGAAAAAAATTAATGGGAAAAATAAACCAATGAAATAAGCCAACCAAAAATGCAAATGATAGAATTAAAGATTTTATCTAAGAGAGAAAAATAAAAATCTGATTTGTACCCTTGCCAATTTATTCGAATTTTTTGAAAATAAATGGAATTTATATTTTATTATTTTCTTTAAATAATTCAAAACTTTACATCAATAATGAACATATCTAATATAAAGCTATCAAAGATAATTTCAGAGTAAAAACTCAGATCAAAAGCGTCAAAAACCACTTCTTGATGTGAACAACACAGTTGTGAAAGGAACTTCAGCTCAAAGGCTGAAATCTTTCAGTGCATTACTGTGGAACTGGACATCCTACTGACCAAGAGAGAGGAATTTATGTTTGGGTGTATAAACTGCAACAGCATTTCCAAATGTCAAAGGAATTTCTGTCAGGGGAAAATGATAGGAAAAAAGGTGGGTTTCTGTGGGAATGTACAAAGACAAGTAATACTTGCATGCATTAAAATTCAAAAAATAATGAGTTTCAGTTAATGATACATGAAAGAAAACCAGTCAAAAAAAGAGTTGTGGTACTAAATGGGAAAGTCTTGTTTGCTGCGTTCCACTCTGTAGATGTCACTGTACACCACAACAAAAAGCAGAGATCTCTTTATGTCCTCATGGAAGTCAGCAGCAAAACCACAGGAGCGGGGGAATTAGATAAAATTTTAAAATACTTTTTTAGTTTTCTTTTTGTTTGGTTTTGGTTTCTTAAGCTAATGCAATACTCCTGGGGGTTTTGCCTTGCTATCTATAAAGTATCAGCATTTTCTTTCTCTCCTCTCTTCCATCTCCTACCACTAATAAGTGAATCACGGGAGATCTCCACCACAGCTATTTGGACATTTGCAATACTTGTGGACTTGTCAGGTTCTTCTCTTCCCCTCATCTCTTCACAAACCTTTGACCACTAAAGAGAGAACAGACCTCACAAAGGAACACTCAGGTAATGACTGTTGGCATTCCAGCACTATTAAATATAAGTATTCCTCAAAATCAATGACTAAACAAATACTTGCCAGGCTAAATGTGAACAGGACACACAAGAGGGATTCCTATTCTGTAAGTTGGAGGCACAAAGAATCATTTGTGCTGGAAGGCAGAACACTGTAATTTTAGGTTAAAGCAAAGGAGGATTGGGCAGAAGAGACGGAAAATACTGCAAGAGAACTGCACAAACTTTCTGTTCTATGGAACGATGAGGCTCCACTGAAGTGCAAGCCCTGAAAGCTGATCTGATAAACCATAACTTAACCCCAAATAGAGCTGCGATAGCAGGCGTTTTATTTTGGAAATATTTCAGCAAGAACATCTCTCAGGAGTCAGAACAATATCACAAAGCAACAGATAGACTTTGGTGGCACAGCTCCAAGATGAAACACATCCATAAAAATTTCCAGAGGGACTGTAACCTGCACTTTAAAGTCTGAGAAAGCTGAATTACTATTGCTTGCTATAAAAATGAAGTCCTGACACACTCCCGAGGGTTTTCTGTGATGCCTGCAAAGTATCACCAAGGCCACAGCTGGAAATTCCAAGTGGCGGAGTAAGGACTGTGATGAAGCTCAAGATCATCATGGCACATCTCTGGAAAGGCATTCTAAAGAGAAAAGTCCTGAGAGAGATCCTCTGGAGAATAAGAAAGGCACATGCAAATATAGAATAAAATAAGCCATTTCTCACACAACAAAAGAAACAGGTCAGTGTCTCTATCACACCTTTACTCATCCCCAGAAGAGGGGACTTGCCAACAGCTCTATATCCTTTTGAAGAGTATTATCATTGGAAAACATGGAGGGTCTCTCTATACTACGTAAAAGTGTACGTTACTCAAGTTGCCTTCTCAACTGCAAATTAACTCAAAGGCAAATGATTCTGTTATATTTAATTAGTACAGTAGAAAGATGAAGAAAATTGCCTCCATATAATCACAGAGAATTTTGAAATGTAACACTGATGTTTTTGGAAAGAAACTAGGTCATGAACCGAAGTGTCTGTGTTTCCTAGCACCGCTGAAGGGGTTTGTTTTCTTTTATTCATCATCACAGATTGCTTTTGAGAAAGATTAACCAGTCTACAAATAATCCATTGGTTTAGACTTGCTTTACTGATTCACATTAAGATGTCAAGAAAGCATTTCCCTTTGTGATATTCCCACTGTCTTTTATCAGAAGCCATTCCCTCCGAAGGCAGAAATTGTTTTGCCTATTCTTGGTTTTCAGATGTTGAACATGATCAGCCTCCTCAGCTGATGACTCGAGCCAATTTGGACCATCTCCTCTGCAAGGTTCACAGCAGGTTCAACTATTTTCCGTAACACAGTCCTTTTCCATCTATTTCCCTGTTTGCCTGCAAGACTGCAGCACAGCTAAAGCATCAGCCATGTCATGCAGGACCTCTTGGCTCTGTCCTGGTTTTTACAGACCACATTAAAATGCAGGAAACATGTTCAAACCTCCTTGCTCTAAAGCCCTCCAGCCCCAGGCTGAGCACTGACCTGCACACACAGCACTGCAAGACATACCATGGCAGGGCAGTGCCATTTCAGGTGGACACTGCACATGGGATGTGATCCAGGGTGTAGTCAAATAAACAGAAAACTAGTTATCAACTTCAGTGGGTCACACCTCAGACTGTCCTTGAAATCCTTACTCAGCATTCCCTTTTTAAGGGGAATACTGCTATTAAGTGAATAAAGTTGGCAGTGTGAAGAGTGAAAATCCAGGCTACTCTATTCAATGTGACAAGAACGATTTTTAGAAGTTTGATGAGGGGAAAAAATAAATGTAAAAGTAATAAAATTTTGATATAAAGAAATACCAAAATTAATCATCTTACTCGTTTAGAATTTCCATGTCACATGGGTGACAGAAGGGGGGAAAAAGAAAGTAAAAAACTTCTCTGTCAATGCTCAAGAGAGGCACTACAAGCTCTCCTGGTCAGGACCCCGGGGCAGGAATACCAGGTGTTAATAAGTCAGAGCTCTCCAGCACCCCTCAGCTTTGTAGTGCTGACTGTTACTTGGATGTAGGACATGCTGTATCTCAAGTGAAGGTCAGCAGCTGGGATTAACTGATGATATAAGCAGGGGTGTGAAACTGGATAATCAAGAAATGGTGCTGAACAGCAGACTTCCCAAATGCTGGCACTGGAAACACTCAGATCTCCAGCCAGACCTGCCTGAACCCAGTGAACACACCCCAGCAGGAGAGGGAGCTGGTGCACAGGCATAAACACAAGGGGAGAATAAGGGAAGGTCTGAGAGCCGGACCAAACTGCCCCAGGACAGCACTGTCAGTGTCACGTTGTTCCCCTCCTGCATCCCTGAGGGTGATAAGCACCGGGGTTCATGCCTGCACTAATCCACAGCTCCACTGCACACGTACCAGTGGCACAGATGGTCCACCACTGCAGGCCTTGCCTGAGATTTTTAGGCAAGACTGTCACACTGGCTGTAAAACCATTGAAAAACAAGGCAGGCAAGTTTTAGAAAGCTTCCCTACAGCAATGGTAAGGAAAAAGCTCCACTGACCACAGGACTTTCACATTAAAACATGCTCTATAACATCCTTAGGACAGGCAATAAAGCAACACTCCAAAGAGCACTGATGGAACACACAGCTCTAGGTTTAGAGAACAAATATTTAAGGTTACATACACAGTCAAATGTAGTGTAGTCACCTTAGATGCAACACTTCTGGATGAAATTCTGTATCAGAACATTATCAATGTTATTCACATCCTTGTAGAAAGAACAGAAACAAAATCCCACTTTGTATTTCAGGCCCATTCTGGTCTGCTGGGCTTCTGTCAACCAAATAGATGGGGTTTTTCATGCACACACATATATAGATGGATTGATAGATATGTGTGTGTATATAGAAATATATTTTTCATAGGAGAGAAAAGCAATCACTGACTTAAGATCACACATGGAAGGCTAAGGAAAAAACCAAACCCTAGAGCTGTTTCTCTTTTGTTGGAATGCATTACTGTGACTTTAAACTGACTTACAAATGTTTGTACTCCTGAGAACTTCCACAATAGCACCGTCCTGTTCCTATTTTTGCACAGCCAAATATATTAAAAAAAGAAAATTAGAAAAAAAAAGCATAGAAACATCTAGGAGTGTTTTAGTTGGAGATGGATAAAATAGTTCTGCTTATCTGTAGGCTTCCTTGGACACTGCTTATTAGTAAACATGCCTCTAAGGTTAATTAATTTATTTCCACTGAAATCAGAAAGAACTGGGCATAGTTAAAGTGTCATGCTGCATTCCCAAGCCAATTAAAGCCAGCTGATTGCCAGCAGAGTACTGTGGAAGTACAAGGATGTGATGTGAACAAAAAGCAGCACTGAATAACTTCCCCTCTGTAGCACAGAGACTTGGGAGGGGTTTAATGACCTTTTGAAAAGTCAAGTCCTTTTTACAATGTTAGTTTTGAAGGTCAATAGAAAACAAACTGTTGCTTCACAAATACCACATCAGGTTCTGCTCTGACTCTGCCTTCCCTGAATACTTTTGCTACTGTGATAACTGGGATGCCTCAAGCAGACTCCAGAACCATCAAACATCAATAATTGTATGCAACAACTCTCTTCTTTTATTAACACTGAGCTACAGCTGAATGCCACTAGTAAGGGGCTGTGTGGAACTGAGGCGTGAGGTGTTTGGGCTGGGGTAGAGTCAACTTCCTTCACAGAGGCTGGTGTGGGGCTGTGTTTTGGATTTGTGCTGAACACAGGGTTGATGATACAGAGATGTTGTTGTTATTGCTGGGCAGGGCTCACACAGAGCCAAGGCCTCTTCTGCTTTTCATACTGCCATGCTGGTGAGGAGACTGAGGGGGCCTAGGAGGCGGGGAGGTGACACAGCTGGGACAGGTGAGCCCAACTGACCAAAGGGATACTCCAGGCCATACAGCACCATGCTCAGGATGTCAAGCAGGGGGCATTTGGAGTGCTGGTGTCTGCCTTCCCCAGTGTGTGTGTGATGGGCCCTGCTCTCCTGGAGATGGCTGAACACTCAACAGCCCATTGGAAGTGGTAGATTCATTCCTTGTCTTGCTTTGATTGCACATGTGGGTTTTGTTTTCCCTGTTAAATTGTCCTTGTCTGAACCCCCAAGTTTTCCAGCTGTCAGCCTTCCAATTGTCTCCCTGACTCCATTGGAGGGGGCACGAGGGAGTGGCTGTGTGGGCCTGGCTGCTGGCTGGGACACACGCACCTGTTCTGACCCTCACTCCAGGGCTCTGCCTCCACTCTGCAAGCAAGGGCTTGTAACTGTAATGTAATAACACAGGGTGGCATCCAAAATACAACCTTGCAGTAATATGCATGGATAAGTAAAATGTGTGTGTAAACTGAAAACACAGTAACAACTCCAGTTTAAAATGGAAAATACAAACCTTTCCTCCTGAAGCTACTAAATACCAGCGTGTTATGACTGAAGTTTCCAAGGTAACTGAGTAACATCTCTGGCAGTTTAACGTTAGAGCTTGCACAGTCTCGCAGTGTTTAATTTCCTGCTGTTGCTACAATCAGCTTTGGCCAGTGCCTCAGCTGAGACAAACCCCGTTTCAGGGTGCAGTCTGGAGGGGACAGTGCACAGGCAGCATGGCAAATGCCACTCAGGCACCCATTTGCACTTAGAGAGCAATAGCTGAAGTAATTTTTTGCTTGAATGTAATTTTTGTTGGCAAAACAAACCATCCATGTTGTTGGCCAGGTAACTAAGTGTGTATAACTGTTACTTTTTATGTACTTTTTATGGTACTTTGTACGTGCTGTTGTTAGTCACGTTTTCATTCTGCCACAATTCTGGAAGACAGTCCCAGTACCCAACTTAGCAGAAACTAATTACAACATCCTTAGAAAGGCATTTTCCCAGTCTAAGTTTCAAATTTGTATAAAATTAGTCAAGAACTTTGATTACAATATAAATAAGGTTTATATAAATATCAGATTTTCAAGTCACTGTCCTCATCTCTTTCAGAATTACATCCTTACCATAACAACAGTGGTGCATGGACCAATATACTGTACAAGTACTTTAAAGAGAACATTTTAAGACTATTTTTCAATGTACTTTAAAAGCAAAAAAGGCAAAAAAAAAGTAAATCAGAGAATTTACTTGAATTAGGAAGAGTTCTGCTGCAAAAGCCATTGCTAAACCCGGCTGTGAATGTTCATTCTAGTTACAGAGAGCAGTTACAGCCCAGAGTAACAAAAGTCTTTCTGCTCCCTGATGAAGTCTTGGGAAGCAATCCAATTCCAAATGATTTACTACCAAATGCAGACTAGCACAGGGCATACTCCATAAAGAAACCATCATCTAATGTAGGATCTGTGCACCTCTAAATTAGGCATTCTGAAACTGGGCTTACAGGCACTGGCCTCAGGGTGCTGTAAGACTCTCTGGGTGAGGCACCTGAAGATGCTTGGGAGTTCTGTGCTCTCCATATCATGGATGGCAGTCTGGCACCCCAGAGGAGCTCAACAAAACCCCCAGCCATTAACCTGGCACCAGCTACTTGAAAAAATGAAAATCAAATTGCATGGGCAGAGCAACAAAGATTGTCAAACACCTGTCCTGCTCCAGGCAGACTCGGAGCTACGAGCGTGAAGGCTCACAGTTCTCTCCCAAATGGGGACACCAACAAGGATGCTTTGGAAATTGTTTTAGTTAAGTAACTGCAAGATGTGTGTTGAGGCTCACACTTACCCCTGTGATATACAACAACTGTATTAGTATTAAGGTGTATGGCATGTGCAGGGCTTCTGCTCTCTCACTATGGACCAGCACAGAGGACTCTGACAGTGCCCCTGACAAAATCATTCTCTGCTGGATCTTGGACAATCCAGAGACCAGAACATGCAGAACAATCAATACAGACAGCAGGACAGAACTGTCACCAGTCACTCTTTCAGCAACTTCTCTTCAAAACGTTTCCTTAAAATTATCATAATTTGATTTTAAAAAGCTTATGGACAGTCCTACTGTCTAACCCTGCAACTCCTGTCTAAACAGACTCTGTGAAACTGCTGAGCTGTGCACAAACCCAATTGCTTCCCTAAGCTGCAGTGCCCAAAAGGGAGGGAGGGAGGAAGGCAGGTAGCAATGCAAAAAAAAAACTTTGCAGAGAAATTCTGGGTGCTCCCAGAGCTACAGACCAGCGAGTCCTACATCCAGAAAGCAAACAGGCAGATACTGCAATGGAGAGGAGGATGAAAAGGCACACAGATAAATAGGATATACAGACAAAGAGTTGATGAGGCTCTCATGAAGGAATGACATGACAGAGATCTACTGAATTCTGTCACGAGTTGGCCACCATGGCAATAAGCATGATCTAGTTGGTATAATATATCCTTCTGGAAAGAGGTTTTTGATAGAACCCCTCATCAAAAGGTCTTAAATTAGCTATCCTCTCATACTAGATGGGATAACAGCCTCCTGGGAATAAGTAACAGAATAGAAGACAGAAATCAAAGGGTAAAATCCAAATGATGGCTTTTTACAGTGCCTGGATGTTGTTAGCAAGCACCTCTCGGATCAACTGTTCTCCAGTGTGAGCTTTCTAACACATTCCTAACAGAAAGGAACCATCAATAAGATGTGCAGTCGGAATCATTTTGTATTGCCTGCAGACCAAGCATTCCTCACTCTCCTCAAACCAAAGTTCTGCACAAGCACATAACTGCTAATAAATGTGTCTATGTAAACATGTGCTTCACACCAAGGCTACAGCCTGTTCGTCCTTCTCACAGGCACAGGGGAGTAGGGACAGCAGAACCTGAGTCCCACCAAGCCTAGGGTGGATGGTAGGAGGTGGGGATCTCCCTAATTCTTCATATTTGTTTAATGTATGAATGACTTCAAAAAAGCAGATGCAGAGAGGATGCAAAAGCAAATTCACATTCTGTTACTTGACTTCGTTCTTGAAACAAAAAAAGGCAAATATAACATTGCACCACATGCTACTTATTCACCTCATTTAATTTTTAGCTGCTGCTAACCATACAACTCTACTTAGGAAACCATACTATCATTCCTGTAAAACCTGTGGCTTTCCAAACAACTCAGCTGTGCTGCTCCTCATCAAAGTCCGCTGCTCTGAAAAGGCTCAACAGCTTTAGCTCAGGAGCAGCAATTCTGAGAAGCAATTCCATTAAGTAGTTAACTGAAAAGTAAAGTGTTACATTACCATCAACAACTATTTCTAAAAAAATAAATTCAAATAAATAGGAAAGAACACAGCAGAGAACAATGACACAAAACTACTAAGGAGGAAAGAAGGCTGCAGTTTAGATATTTAAATATTTCAAACTGGAGATAATTATTTGGAGTTGTTTATGTTTGATTTTACAACATTAAATACTCTTTTAACTACCTTTTGTGAGTGAGTAGTATTAAATGTTAAATCAAGATCACATGGTTTATTCAAGCTCTGGAAACGTTCACACATCTCCAAAACAAATTCATGTAGGGTTCACTCTATGATGATAACTGTGAGAGCTGGTTTATTTTTATAGACTGTTGCTAAAGCACTGGTGGACTAAAAATAAGTTCTGTCAAATAATAATACTGTATTCTCAATCTATAACAAACAAATACTTTCCATAGATCATCCAAATCTTGAGAGTGAAAATGAACTGCTATTGTTAAGAAGTAATAAATAAGGACTTGATAAAGATAAGATTCTGAAGTGTCTAGTGCAGTTAAGACACAGGGCAGAGGAGGCAAGGCACAGATACTTCAACAGCCTTTGTCTCCCATGAAATATAGTGCATGTGGAATGTTCACCAGTTTACAATTTTCTAGATTGGCTCAGGTTACTTGCAGCAAACTCTGAGAGACTCTGTGCCCTCCAGAGATTTTCCCCTCTACCTTTCAGCTTGAGGGATTTCCTGAATAAATCCCTTTCACTGGCTCTTCTGAAGCTCAGTGCCTAAATGCCAAGTGCTGGTAACTTACCTGTTCTTGGCATCTCAACACAGCCCTACACTCATCTCTACTGAATGGTTACCACTTCTGTCTTAAATTCACTCTCACATGTAATTAAACATTTCTGAATTTTAAAGCCTCTTTTAACTTTTCTTCAGTTAATATCGGAATTTTGGTAACAGCTTTTCAAACACGTTTTCATTGTGCAGTGTCACCAGGTTATGATTCTGCACCTCAGCAGCACTGGGACTCTCTTACTCTTTCAACCACAACTTGTAGAGTTGAGTTCTCCTCTCTTGATGTGAAGGCTGATACTGCAGGTACAGATGTACTTTGTGTCTTCCTTTGCTGGTCTTGTGTCCTCTCAACTCAGTAAATCCCACCACACCTCTGAATGCTACTGAACTTCTCAGACTTGGTATTACTCCACCAGGTCTCAGCTGCCTGGAGATTTTTTAGCAAGTATAAAGCAACAGCATCTTCATCTTTTCATTCCACCACATTTCTGAAATTTTGAATTTATTTTTCCTCACAGCAGGGACAAACCCCCCTTGTCTTGGGGTTCTTCCCAAACACTTCACACTTACTCAAAGACAGACATGAGATCTTTTCATTTAACATCCTTATTTAGCACCACGATGATTTTACTTTGTGTTCTTATTTTCTCCCAGAGATAATTTCTGTCCCATTCTTTACTAAAAATAGAAATACCTGGTCTACACCTCCTTAGATGTCCCTGTAAAGTCTGTGTATTTCTCAGCTCCTGACAGTCTTTTCTCAGATCTCAGTTAAAAACAAAACCAATAACAACAAAAACAAACAAAGAAACAAAAAACAAAACCAAAAAAACCCCCAAAGACCCAAAACAAACAACAAAAAAACCCCACCAATAAAAACCCCACCCCACTTTGTATGATAATGTTCCCACTTCACCTTTGTGGACAGGACATCAGTCCCTGTGTGTAAATATTCCACTTGGCTGAAAAGAATCCACAGTGACTGAGGAACTGAAACCTGCCTTTCACACTTGCTGAAATCCCAAATTACCTTTTCCAGTTTGGACCTTCAAACTGAAAGTGTATCTCTGAGAAAACTACTGCCATGTCATTAGACCTAAAACTTATATTTGAAAGTTCCCAGGATCTTTTATCTCCATCTCCACGTGTTCTTAGGCAAAGGAAGCAAATCCTCAGAGCTCAATTCCCAGCTGACTACTGTTTCTATGAATGCAATCGACAGCTTATTAAAAAAATAAAAATCACTACAGCCATTAACTCCAAAACTTCAGGAAGGGTTCCAGGCTCTGTCAGCTGGAGCACTATTGATTCTTCAGAGTCAAATAAACACTCTCTGACAGAAGAAAATGCTGCTAAAGTTTGCTCTCCCTCTCATGCACATATGTAATTTTATCAGAGTCAATAGACTCAGCTATTTCCCTAGTTTTGTGAGGGTTTTTAACTAAATTTTTGCCACAGTTCAGATTACACAGTGCCAAACAAAGCATGGATAAGGGAAAATATGACCTGCAGTTCTCTTGGTGTTCTTTAGGTCAGAACACAATACTACACCAAAGCAAAAATCAACCCTCTCAATGAATCCATGCTCAAGACTGGCTTCCAGAAAGAGAGGACAAGCCATCTGAAGACAACACACAATCCTCATATTACTGGGAAATGGGAACAAGGTAAGGTTGCTCCTTTGTTTCTGTCTTAGTACAGTAAAGGCATAAATAAAAAAAACAACATCTATGGCAAGAGACCACTTAAAACTCAAGTGGATTTTATACTCTACTTTCAATTCATCCTCGTTTCTAAGTAATGATCAAAGCAAAATACAGTACAGTAACAACTGTACTTGGAGAACACTCGTAAGTCTATTAGTCCCTTGAATGACCCCAACAGCTCACTGATTGTTGGACATGGCTTTAGTAAGCCAGAAAGGCACAGCCTGTGCAATATGCATCCTAATGGATTATCTCTACTGAAGTCCTGCTCAGGTCCTCACAGTTCAGGTGAGATGGGTCAGTGTCTCAGCTCTTCCTATCCACAAAGCATTGGTGGCCATTTCCCACCCATGGGCCACTAAACCCTTGTAGCCATTGCTTTTCTTCCTCCTCCTTTGAAAAGAAACAGTAGAATTGAAATTCTCGGGGTGAGAATTTCAGCCTAACACTGCGTAGATATCAGAAACAGCAAAAATAAAAAAGATGTATCTGCAGCTGAAGCTGCAACAAACATGAATAAGTAGAAACTATTCAACAATAGGCAAAAAGAAAAAAAAATGGTATTTTAAGATTATGTACAATATGCTGTTTATCAAGAAAAAGAATTTAGACAGATTTGCTTTATGTAGCCTCATGACATGTGATGAGTATCACCTGTAGCCACTGTTAAAAGGTATTATGCATAAGACAGGCAAGATATTCTGAAACAAAGAACATTCTGTGCCTTGCAGTCACAGGTTTCAGGCAGAGCACACCATACTAGGAAGTTCAGGAACACAAATAAGCTCCTGAATGTACTTTACCTCTAGAAAAAGCCCAGTTCTTTCAAATTAAGTGGCTTTTCAGAATTAAAGTAGTTATAAATCCCATATGGAAGACCATTTTTATTAGAAGTTCTTAAGAGCAAGATCCTATTTTGGCAGTAGGCATGAAGACAAAGGGCACAGGCAAGCCTTGGAAAAACTGCCTCAGCTAAGACTGCCCAGCGCTTCTTTTTCTAACACTATCTCCTTAGTTCTCATAACTTTACCAAGCTATAATTGTTCTGACGAAAATTTTCCACGCTGGGCTTTTGCCAATTTTGAGAGACATTTTTCAGAGCTTTCTTAGCCTCCTCAAAGAACCAGGCTGGGGAAAAACACACTGCTTTTTGCAGATTAATGAGTCCCACTGACCCTTCCAACAGCTTGTGAGCACTGACACTTCAGAACGGGTGGGTCACCGAGCACATCTTGCTGCCAACCCCAGGAAAACCCCCCTGAACTTGGCCTAGCACAAGTGTTTGGACATCCTGCTAATTTATGTCTATGCAGAAGAGATTTTAGAAGCTCATTGATCACCCTGTCCAAACACAACGCAGGAGACAAGCGAGCCATGCGTGGGGGACATGGAGGACTAGAGGCAGACTCCAAGCGAAAGATGCACAAATGAGGAGCCAACAAGAAAGTGAAGTTGGTAAGTGCCACCTGGGCACAGAAACTGCAATAAAGGGTAGTAAAGAGTAAAGGTTGGCTGATAAAGTGAAGGGGTGGGGAAGCAACAGCAGGAGTTTCATCTAGGAGAAAATGCAGGGGGCAACAAGCCAAGTCTGCACATTCCCCTCAAGAACTGGAATGAAACCCAAAGCTGCTGTCTAGCAGACAAATGGTGAGACTTTATATCTGCAATATGGTAAGTAATACATCCTAGTTCCCTGTGGACCACAGAGAAGATAACTACATACTACCCTGCTAAAATAAAACTTTTAATTCAAACTACAGTTGGACTGAAGTTATACATCCTGATAAAGAACAACATCTGCTTTTTTCCAACATATATTAAAAAAAACGCCACGAGTAAAAATTTACAAGTAGTAAACCAAAGTTAGAGCAAAATCAAAGACTGCAAAACCAAGCACTGAATGTCTTAACAATTTTAATTAGGCTTTCTGTGCATGGGTTTTATGAGGAGTTTTTGAAGATACAATCACATACTGCAACTTCCATGAAATGCCTTGTTTTTTTCCCCAGTAAACAGTGTAGGACATGAAAAGGAAATGCATTCTGCAGACCTTGCAGAATTTAGATGCTGTGCAAAGGAGGAGGCAGGAGCTGAAGAAGACAGATGATCCTAGAGATGATGTAGTGAAATGCTGCAGTTGAAAAACTGGTTTTATCTGTGCTATCGAAAAAATCCTTTGGGGGTGCCAGCAAACCTGGGCAATTGTCTTAAGACCACAGAATAGTGCCCTCCTGCAGAAATACTTTGCAAAAGAACTAGGGGTATGTTTAGAATATCAAGGGATATTAGGGATGGTCATATGAGAAAAGGAACTGACTAGGTTAGTGCCCCCCTATGAGTGCCAAAAATGGGTGGTTACATTTGTCTTCTTTCTATGACACAGCTCGATCAAGCAGAAAATGCAATTACCTTCTTGGTCTGTGGTGCAATTAAATTATTTTGCAAAGTATTCAATGGAAAAATGTCATTCTTTGAATCCAACTCTCCTTGCCTTAAAATTAACTTGGTATAGTTTGATGCCATTCTCTTATCAAATGACTTTGCCCTATAGAGTTCCAGCAGAGCAAGCAACTAACCAAGCTGGTATAAACTAGAGATAGCTGGGGGAACACCAGGAATCTAGTGCTTCAGAGCCATCATTCCTGTACTTATTCCAAATGAAGACTTTTATCCCTTCAAGTTGCATCATGACCCACAGCCTTCTGCCATCTCTCTGTGGTCTCACCACTGCACAGTCTGAGGTAAAACACCCTCATCCCCAACTCAATCAGAGAAGTCTGCAATACTTAGGAGACAAAAGCACAAGGGACTGCCATTCAGTTAGCCCTTACCTCATTTGGAGGGACACTGGCAAAAGGCTGGATGACAGCTGCCAGCGGAATGCGAGCCTGCTTGGCCATGTCTGAAGTCGCTGGGAAGCAGTAGGTGGTACATCGGATGTACCGAGGGCTGGCGTGGCCTGCAACGCCCAACAGAGCACAAGGAAAGGCTGTTAGAGGGAACCCACCCACCCCTAACACAAAGGGGACAAATCAAAACAACAACATAAAGCAACAAGTGCATATGCCACAATAAATACATGCTTCCCCCC
>VWZD01005758.1:0-98515 GCA_013396695.1 Sakesphorus luctuosus
GTTTTAATCCAGATGGAAAAGAAATCTGGTGCTATGATTAAGGAATGGATCTTTTAAAGTGTCTTGAAAGAAGGTAGAATTGGATTTCTGTGATTAATGTTTGTTCTGCCCCCTTGTGGTTATGGAGTCCATTAGGGCTTAGGTATGATTGTTTTTTAAATATTTGTGAGTAATTAAAAAAATAGGCCTTCTGTATAGTTCAAGCGATGCACTTTATACAGAGTCTGTATGAACCAAGAACACAAAGATAAAAGAATCTTCAAATATGAACAATGGGTATAGTAATGATTATAATTTAAAGAAGTTTTCCAAAAGTATGTGTTTCTTATGTTGTGAAAGGAAGCTCAGAGATTTTAAATATACACAATAATTTATTCAGAAATTAATAAAGGATAACTTCAGCTTTAAATACGGCTTTTCATTGTGGGTTTCCTGATACAACGCGGTATGAGGGATGCTTTCCTTTTCCAAAAGAAGAAAAAACAAATTTCTTTGCAGTTTAATTCACCCAAAGCCAAACTTCATAATGTGACTCTATTACGTTTGTAAGAGTGCACTTATATATGCCAAGTTTTCATTTATTTAGTCAAATTCTGGAAATATCTTGCTTAATCTTTAAAAGTTCCTAGAGTTAATTTGCCACAGATTAATTCTTACACAGCAGCTCAGATTTTTAAATCAAGAGATCACGTAGTAAATCAGTGACTCTCTTGTCCATCATGACTTACTTTCACTTAAAGACTAAAGATTAGCTGATATTAAAGATATTTTTTCTTAGCCTTTTCTGATTTCTGCTACATAGAGAAGATAATATGTTATCACTAGTCAATTTACATTCAAACTTTCACTACAAAATATGTTAAAATGCTTTACTTTTATAGGGTTCTAAATGTTCAATCCCAGTTTACAAAGCCAATCATTAAATGCTATTCTTCAAGTTTCATTGGCAGTAATAAATTAAATATTGTTATTAGTCTTTAATATTTCATAAAAACCGATGCCCTGTTGTCCTAAACCCCATGTTTTGTTTCAATACATCTTCAAAATAACTAAGTTTAGGGGGTTTGAGTTGGTGTTTTGGTTGGGTTTGGTTTTTTAATAGTGTCGTAAATTCTATAATTCTATGTAAAAACAATTTCAGTACACACAGAAAGTTAAACCAAGCCTCTCTTATCCATAACCACACATGCACAGGGCATATAAAATTAAAGTATGCATAACTGATTTTTTTTAATGAGACATATTTATATATTTTTTAATCCAAATCAAGTCCTATTCTGTAGAACTATAAATGGCACTGTAGCAACTGAACTTTTTGTATACAAAAAGCATTGGATGGACAAGTATCACAAGTATCTGTAAACTGCCTAAGCTCAAGCACCAACATAATCTCTACAAGCTATTATATTTGCAGCTGGATTGCCAAGACAGATGTGTCCTCTGGGATCAAATTGTTTCTCTCTTATGTCCCCTTCAACCCAAGTTATGAATATATTGGCTTAATACATTTACAGTTGTCTGGAGCAAGAAGTTGTAGAGGTATTCAAGTGCGCAAAAAAATAGACAGTCTGACCAAAGGAGAGATTTCTGTTGATGTCATAACTGTAGGAAAAGTTACCACATGATCTAGCATGTCATGAGACTGGATAGTCAGTCTTGTTCGGAACGCAGCAGGATGTGAGATGCTGAGCTTTAATCACAGAATATTCCCATGATCTTTTCTACAGAATAGACCTCCTCAAGATCCTTACTCCAGAAATGGTTGCACATGATGTCAGAACCTCTAAATAGACTGATTTTCAAAAAGTACCACTGTCATAACCCATGGAGACAGCTTTTGACATTGTGAGCCACTAAGGCTTCACAGTGACTTGGAAATGTGTCTTTGTATTTTCTGCTAGTGATTTTTAATACACTGTCTAATGTTAGTGAAATTCCATAAAGAAAGAGAGTAGGCCAGCAGGATAAACACATCCTGAAGAGTCACAAGTTCACTGTTAATAGCTTTTATTAGCCCAAGTGCTAACAAGATATTTTGCATAACATCAAAGAATGTCTGCTGCTAATGGAAATAGCACTCACATTGGCACCAAAGTACTCCGTGGGAGGTTATAAAGTACATGCAGAAACAGCAGAAAAAGTTAGACTGCCCCAGATAAAAAAGTTAATTTTTATGAAATGTGAATGTGGTGGAAATGAGACCTCAACTGTTTCTTATCTCATGGAGGCTGTAATTTTGTACCACAGAATCACTGGTATTTAAGGTTGGAAAGACCACTGGAGGCCATCTAGTCCAACATCCATGCTCAGGCAGGGTTCCCTAGAGCACAGTTCTCAGGAGTGTGTCCACACATATGCATCATCTGCACCTCAGATGTTAAAAGGGCATTCCTTGGAATAACTCTCCAGATAAACCACATTGCTGCGTGATTCACAAAGCATCTGCAATAAGGAGATTAGGGATTTTTGGAAACAAGTGGAGGCTAGAGACATTTGTGGAACACAAATGCATTTATAATACAAACTGCTGATGAATTGGTGTGGAGAGGGCAATTTATGGATTATATTTTACAATATGGTGCTTTTCTATCTTTCCCACAGAAAGTGAGTTGAGGTTATGAGGTTTCACAGCCATTGCAATTATTAGGATTCTGTGAGGCTCATGAATCAGCTGTACAGCTTTGTTTTTTAACTGCTCATCTGCCACCATAGATACAATGGTGCCAGGCTTTTTACGGAGCACGTAGTTATTATTTGTACAGTATCATATTCATCTGATCTAGTGCATTTCTAATGAACTCTTCACTGTAAAATTGGTGCTTTCTTGAATATGAAAAGAGTAAATCCTTGGAATTCCTGTCTACTTTTCAGACTAAATGAAGACCATGTGCATTAAACATTTGTATTCATGAACATTTAAGCATATTTTTTTCTTGTATTGATTTTGTATAATGCCTTTGGGTGTTCCTTAGCAGGACTTGATTAAGAAAGCAATAAATATGCATTTATATAAGTAAGGAGGAGTCAGTGTGTTAACATTTCATCTCCTTGCTTTGCTTTCATTCTTTTTTCAAAATCCTTATGTTAAACAAATACTAGAGTTCTTTTTTAGTGTTCTTGAACAGTGATCTAGTCTTAAAGATACTTAATGTTCTACACTTTATAAAATACTCGTTATTCTTAGTATTTTAAATCCTCTTTTTCAAACTATCAGTGGAGGGTTTTTGTTGTGGGTTTGTTTGTTTGTTGGGGTTTTTTGCTTTCGGGGTTTTTCTTCTGATTTATTCATCTGTTCTTTTTATTGAGGGTTAATCTTGTAAGATGTTTTAAGAACTGCCTGTACAGTAGCACATACCATACACTCTCAATTTCCTGGCTAGAATGGGGGATTGAAAAGCAGCTTCTTCCACTCTAGTGCTGAGGTAGTTATGTTGCTAGCTCTATGTTATGCTTTCATCTGGAATTAAAAGCTTATATTCATATCTTAGTTATTATGTAAGATAACTTTATTACATTCCTGTTCATGGAAAATATTGGTGAGACATACAATGTTATCTGTAGGTGTGAGATATCAAGATATTCTGGGTCCTTCGTGCAATGTGCATACTGTAAGAGAACCAATTTACAAGCATTTTATTTCCTTTGGTTAACACAGAGTCTCCATTGATGTGCTGGGTGGATTCAGCAAATCATTTTAACAGATGGTAAAATGGAGGTTTGTGTTCTGGTGTCACTGTATGTGATGAGTGCTTAGCTGTGTCTCAGCATCACGTAACAGATGCTCTGGGAACAGCTGGCAAGAAAGAGTCAGTGAAACAGAGAAACACTGCAATGTTATATTGTACTTGCTTGATTAGTAGGGGCAATGGCATGCAATAAGTGTGGCCAGCACGACCAGGGCAGTGATTGTCCCCCTGTGCTGGGCACTGATGAGGCTGTACCTCAAATCCTGTGACCAGTCGTGGGCCCCTCACTCCAAGAAAGACATTGAGGGGCTAGAGAATGTCCAGAGAAGGACAACAAAACTGGAGAAGAGTCTGGAGTACAAGTCCTATGAGGAGCAGCAGCAGGAGCTAGGGGTATTCAGCCTGTAGAAAAGGAGGCTCAGTGGGGACCTTCTTCCTTTCTGCAGCTACCTGCAAAGAGAGTGTAGCCTATGTCTTCCAGTCAATGAGTGACAGGATGAGAGGACACAGCCTCAAACTGTACCAGGGGAGATTCAGGTGGCACATCAGGAGGAATTGCTTCACTGAAAAGATTGCTAAACATCGGAATGTACTGCCCAGGGAGGTGGTGGAATCACTATCCCTGGAAGTGTTTAAGAAATTACTGGACATGGCACTTAGCATTATAGTTGAGTTGACATGGTGGTGTTTGGTCAAAAATTGGACTCGATGACCTCAGAGGTCTTTTCCAATCTAGATAATTCTGTGATTCTATAATTTCCAGATGATGATATGTATTGAAACACATCATTCCCAAGTCTCTGAAGCCTAATCTCAGATAAAACTCAAGGAAGATAGCTCCTCCAGCTCCACTGCTTGCTAACAGAAGTGATGGAAATTATTTTTACAAGGTTGAACTGTCAGAGGTGTCACCAGCTGCCACACGCAGTTTCTCCCCGAGTAGCATACCTGAAAATCCCTGAATTAACTTTCACTATCTTACTTTCTGGAAAGATAGCAGCTTACTTTTTCTTCTTGGAATGAAAGATAACTGTCTTAACTACTGAAGGAAAATATAGAGTATTTGAAAAAAACCTCAGGATTGTTTATTTTTGTACCTTGCCTAGACTAATATTACTGAGCTCTCTTTCAACTATATGTTCAAAAGAAAGATGAGAATAAGAATCAGATTCACAAACACTTGGGAAATCTGCTCAACTCTATTTGGTAAAATAACCTGTTGAAAAACATCACATGGCCTCTGCTGCAAGGAGTAGGAAATGATTCAGTGCAATTACATGAGTTTAAATAGTAATAACCAAAGACCATCTTCATTCCCAAATACTTTCAGACCTTCATTATCCTTGAAATCTGTATCCTAACTAAAGTTTTAAGAAACACAGTTTGACCTTACAGTATTTTCTATTGAAGAAGTGTCACTTTCACTGAATTTCCTAGGCCTAGTGCTGTATTTATGTCTAATAGTTGATGATGATGAAACCGTAGAGAAGCTCAAATTTTCTTAGGCAGTCATGAGAACCATATCCCATGTTTGAAATCAGTGTTTCCTGAGCTGTGTTTGGAACGAGCTAACTTTGGACTACCTCTTCACACTATCCACATTATGCTGCCACTAGAAGGTTAATCAAGAGTCACAACTTATGACTTACACCCACCACCTCCCTCCAGACTGAGCTATGATCCCTTCTACTGAATTGTAATGATTTCCCAGTATGTGGATACCTAGGGAACAGCAGCTGAAGCATCTGGTGGCTATTTTAATCCTATATGCAGCTAAGATAAAAATATTCCTCACCTCCTTAGATACACATCATCTCCACCATTTATTTAATGAAATTTCATTACAGAATTTGAGTCATCCTCCCTTAATTCTTTTCCTTTTAAAATTCTTTTCCTAGTGACAGTGCACTGGCCTCACTTGAATCATAAATATATTGTCATTTACTGTAGCAAAACTGCATTTTTAATTTGAACTTTCAAGGTTTAAATTGCCCACAAAAGCTGGGAAGAGTGTTTTTTATGTACTATACTCAGCACTAAATCCAATGGGCACAGATTGTCATCAGCTGATCTTAGTGAACAACTTGGTACATAAAAATTGACTCAATGCATAACATTTGCAAAGTCAGGGCCTTACATCTGAAAGGCTCCTGCAGATGTAGGATTGTGAAACTCTACTCATTAGTTTCCTGAGAGGTTGAAACATGTTCACCTTTTATAATCTATTTTAAACTCCATTAAAAATTAAGTGTTGTGAGCAACTAGCAAAATAATCTAGTAGGTTTTCTTCATCAGTAATTTCTGTGATTCTGTTAACTGAGATAATGAGGCTAATTATGTCATTTTAAACTAATTAAACCTGTAAACATTCCCTTCTCAAAGTGCTTTTACACTCTCTGACAAACTAAACAGTCTACCGATAATAGAAAATTAACCAGCTACATAAGTAAATCTACTCTTATATGTTTTGTCCAACAATTATATCAGCATTTCTTCAAATTAGATCAAAATTTACATGATCATTTCAGGTTTTGAAAAGGACACTTTTTTTTTGTTTTGTTTCTGAACTTCGGGAGGGTTCTGCCTGTATTGATATGTTAGAGAAAAAAAAATTCTCTTTTAGGTTAGATGTCAGCACACTATCTCAAAATCCAGCACAGTGTGTCATAATCTAGAGATCTCAGCATATTATTTCCATAAGAATTACAACTAGATAGAAAGCAAAGTTTCTTCCTAGAGAAAGAATTGTAAAAGAACTGAAACTGAGATGGATTTAGATTGACCTTATCACCCAGAAAAATTCTATCTTTAGCCCCTTAGAGGGAAATATTTGCTCATATCTGCTCATAGTCCATAGTGTTCTCAATCTTGAAAGAGACCGAGAATAAATGGCGTGCCTTAAGAAGCCCATCCCATTTTCTTTACAATTTACACTACTTTCAAGGCAGCTTTAATTTAGGATAAAATGTGGTGAGAGTTGAAATCCAGATGGTTTCTAGGAAAGTCAGTTTCCCAAAGCTGACTGTATTTTGAGTATTAGTTCAGAATTTATGTTTTAGTTTGGCTGCTTATTTATTGTTAATCTTCTCTTGATATTGCATTGATTAAAGGTGATTTTATCACTTTAGTACTATCTAAAAAGATAGTTTTCATGTAAACCTTATAGTAATATTTCTAAAGCCTTTAAATTTAGTCTATGTTTTATTCTCAAGAGTAAATATATTACTTTATTTCACACTATAATTTTAAGTAAAATTATATTCACTCTAATTTTATGTAGAGTAACACATTCCTTGAGACTGAATATCATACATCTGACTAAAGCTTCAAAGACTTTCTCAGAATATGTTTAAAGTAAATTCACAATGATTGTCAGTATTGAACATTTTAAATACCTAATCACAGGATGTCTGAGGCAGGAAAGCATCATATATTTTAACCCCCATGTTCAAAGCAGGGTCAGACAGAGCAAGTTCCTTATGATCATGTCTATGCAGGTTGTGAATACCTAGAGATGGAGAGTCAAGAAGTTTTCTGGGCACTCTGCTACACTGTTGGACCACCCCCACAATAAAAGTTGTGCTTAATTTTAAATGGAATTTAAAATTTCCAGACAGAGGGTTAAAAAGCTGTGTCATTTCTTCCTCTCCAGGTGCAGGATATTGTTCTTCTCTCTGTTGATTATCACAAGGCTTCCATTGGACCATTTCTTCAGCCTGTCAAGGTTCCTCTCAATTGTAACACAACCTGTTGTTGTATCAGCCACTCCTCCAAGTTTTACATGATCTGAAAACTTGTGGAGGATACACTATTTCCCATCAACTGGATTAACAACAATGTTAAACAGGATTGACTCCAGTATTAACCCTTGAGGTATATCACTAGGGATCACCTTCCAGCCTGACTTTGTGCTGCTCGTCAAGGCAAATTTTCAATCCACTTTGTTGTCCACTTCTCTAGCCCATGATTCATCAGGTTGCCTATGAGGACATTATGAAAGACAATATCAAAAGCCTTACTAAGGTAAAGATAAATAACATTGGCTTCTCTCCCCTCATCCACGAAACCCGACATCTCATTATAGAAACCTATCAGGTTTGGCATGCATGACTTTCCCTTCATAAATCCATGCTGACTACTCCCATTCACTTTCTTGTCCCTTGTGTGTTTGCAAATAGTTACCAGGATTATTTACTGTGCCACCTTTCTGGGGACTGAGGTGAGGTTCACTAGCCTGCAGTTCCCTGGCCCTGACCTTCTTCATGGTAAAGGTGATATTCCCTTTCTTCCAGTCTTCAGCATCATCCCTGGATTACCACAGTCTTCCACAGATAATTGAGAATGAATCACAGAATCATAGAATTGACTGGGTTGGAAAAGATCTCCGAGATCATCAAGTCCAATCCTTGGTCCAACTTCAGTCCATTTACTAGATCATGGCCCTGAGTGCCACATCCAATCTCAGTTTAAAAACCTCCAGAGATGGTGAATCTAGCACTTCCCTGGGCAGACCTTTTCAATGCCTGATTACTCTCTCTGGAAAGAATTATTTTCTGATATCGAACTTGAATTTCCCCTGGCAGAGCTTAACCCTGTGCCCCCTTGTCCTATTGCTGAGTGCCTGGGAGAAGAGACCAACCCCCACCTGGCTAGAACTTTCCTTCAGGTAATTATAGACAGTGATGAGGTCACCTCTAAGCCTCTTCTTCTCCAGGCTAAACAACCCCAGCTCCCTCAGCCTCTCCCCATAGGACTTGGGAGGCTTGGGTGTGTTCAGTCACTTCAAATGTTTCCTAACTTGATCTTCTTTTCACAGGCGGTAAGTTGTCTTTGTTCTAGGATTTTCCATGAACTTCAGGCCCTGAAATTCCCAAAGAAGTTTTTGAGTACCTCAGCCTTCTCCATGTCCTTTGTCACCTTTTGACACTGCTCCATTCAGCAGTGGGCCCACTTTGTCCCTAATTTTCCTTTTCTTGATGATGTACCTAGAGAAGCGCTTCTCATATTTTCGCATTTCTTGTTTAGCTGTGATACCAAAGAGGTTTTTTATTTTTTTTCATTTTTATAGATTTTAGAAGTACTTGTAACTGTAGTAAAAAGCAAATTTAGTGTGCTAATATTTCTAACACCTTAAGTTTAATTTTTGTACATGCCAACCTATGCCACATATCAGTAGCTCAAATTCTTTTAGTTGTTTAGACTCTCTTCAAGGCAGAAAACTGAAGACTATCAGAAAGGCCAGCATAATGAAACACAAACATGAGCCAACAACCTTGGGTCTAAGAACACTGGAAAAGCTCCAAGAGCCCTATGTGTGCTGAAGAAGAGGAAAATGATGAAGAGAGGGTCCCACTGACCCCTAACTCAAATCCTGAGGAGGTGTGACCAGTGGCTGAACTGAGAGATGTGTGAACATATTATAAAAACCATAGAAACTAGTATTTGGGGTGTGTGTCGATATGTATTCCTGTGGGCCGTAGGCCTGATATGAAAGGACTTTCACTTTTTATCTTATCCCACACTAATTTGGCTCAGAGTCCTGCTTTGTTGTGGTCTTTCATGGCATCAGCTGGGTCAGGAAGCTCAAGGCAACAGTGTAGTCCAGAAACCCATTCAAGGTACCAACACGCTCCAGAAACCTGCTGGACTGCTGAAGCTTTGCTGTCTTGCCCATCAGCAGACACCAGGATAGTTCGAAATCCACATTTTACTTCCCCAAGAGCCAGTGGTGGGCCAGGCCCTCTCTATCTCCTCTGGGATAGCATCCTGCGTCCTCTCCCGAGGGAGCTGTGGAGTGACTGACCAAGCCACTCCCACACTGATTCTACTTCCTGGGAAAGATGATGTAATATAGTCTAGAATACAATACTACTGGCCAGAAGAAGTCAGCTGGTAGTTCAACCCAGCTCAAGTCAGCTGACAGCTTCAGGCCTGATTTAAACTCAAATTTGGGCTCACTTAAGTGAACCCACAACATCACTCAAAGTGGATTTTGGGAAGACAGATAACACAATAGCCAAGAGCTAATTGAAGCAATGCCCCCACCTAACCATGGTGCTGGTCAAGGTCCAACTCATGTCAGATTTGGAATACACCAACCTCTATAGTCATTATGCAAGTAATTGGCCATGAGTCAATTTTCTTACTCCATGAATAGTGGACAGCCCAAGACATGCTGAACTCTCCTGCCTGGCAGTGGGCTGCATGCCAGGATCCAGCCTTGAGCAGAGATGCTTCTCAAGGTTACTCCTCAAGGTTTAGAGATTCCTTATTGAATCAGAAGCTCAGTAAGTGAATGGGCAATGAGCGCACTGAAACTCTGAAATCTCAGCTAAATGATACAAAGGCTTGACTGTGCACATATAGTCCTTTAGACATAAAGCATTGACTGAGTTTCAGACTANAGTGGTGGGCCAGGCCCTCTCTATCTCCTCTGGGATAGCATCCTGCGTCCTCTCCCGAGGGAGCTGTGGAGTGACTGACCAAGCCACTCCCACACTGATTCTACTTCCTGGGAAAGATGATGTAATATAGTCTAGAATACAATACTACTGGCCAGAAGAAGTCAGCTGGTAGTTCAACCCAGCTCAAGTCAGCTGACAGCTTCAGGCCTGATTTAAACTCAAATTTGGGCTCACTTAAGTGAACCCACAACATCACTCAAAGTGGATTTTGGGAAGACAGATAACACAATAGCCAAGAGCTAATTGAAGCAATGCCCCCACCTAACCATGGTGCTGGTCAAGGTCCAACTCATGTCAGATTTGGAATACACCAACCTCTATAGTCATTATGCAAGTAATTGGCCATGAGTCAATTTTCTTACTCCATGAATAGTGGACAGCCCAAGACATGCTGAACTCTCCTGCCTGGCAGTGGGCTGCATGCCAGGATCCAGCCTTGAGCAGAGATGCTTCTCAAGGTTACTCCTCAAGGTTTAGAGATTCCTTATCGAATCAGAAGCTCAGTAAGTGAATGGGCAATGAGCGCACTGAAACTCTGAAATCTCAGCTAAATGATACAAAGGCTTGACTGTGCACATATAGTCCTTTAGACATAAAGCATTGACTGAGTTTCAGACTAAGTAAATAGTGCTGCTTCTCTCTTACTAGTGGAGTTCTTCACTCCATCCACAACATTCCCACAGTCCCAAATCTGCAGAGATGCATCCTGTCTCAGAGCTATGTTGAGCTGAGTCCCCCAACTCATTATGGGGCCAGGGTACAGTGTGCTGGGGCTGTGCCCCACAGGGACTCACCACCGCTGCTGTATGGAGGGACATGGGGACACTGTTCTCTGCAGAGCTTTATCCTCATTTCCATGCCCCCTCCAATGTGCCCAGCACCACAAACTGCTGTTTCTTTTGGCTCCCTCTGCTATCAATAAAAAGCATTTTAGAGAACTATATGGTGGTTTGTTTGGATGTGGTGTAAAAAGATACTTCAGGTGTTAAGGCTTTTACACAAAGCCAAAAAATCCGTACTTTACTTCTTCATACTAGTTTAAGCTTGGATTCTATGTCTCAGCCATAATTTCACAAGGTTTCAGCAATGTGGCTTCAAACTACTTCATGCCATTTTCATTATAGTTTTTCACTAACATGTTTTATTAGAAATATTTCAAAAGTAGTAGCAAAAAGTGTTCAGGATCTGATATTTTTACTATAGAAAATGTAGTGACAGAAAGGAATTCTGAGGATCTCTTATTAAAGCAGGAAGTAAAACAAAAACTAAAGTAAAACAAAATCAGGACTAACTCCCAAGTGTGCCACAGAACTGCGTATATATCCAATTTACAAATGTTTCTGGAAGAAAATAATTCCTTTACTAAATGGTTTGAACTTGCCAAAATTGTCTCATTCCAAAAAAAATGGAGAAAGACCAAGTGAAAACTGGAAAGTCTGCTTACTATTCCCCTTTCATATGACTGTGGTTGAACCTTATGACTGGCAGTATACTTTCACAACCATGTAACATTTGCAAAATGCAAATAATCTAATTAGGGAAAAATCTACAAAATCAATTTATTATGGGTAAGGGGAAAATTCTTTCAGATGAATAGATTCTCCAGCTCTTCATTTTTTTCATTCCACCTATAAAACTAAATATAATTTTGTCGTAATTATTTGTTTACTCAGATCAAGGGAATCCTTACTTTCTACTTTTGCAAGACACCAGAAAGCTGAAATAACTGTTAACTTGCTGTCTTGAAGTAGCAAAATGTCCACAATATTTTGGACCAAAATACAGTCTTTTACATTTTTGTTATAAATGTTACATTTCTTGCCCACTAATTTCCCATTAAATAACTTTTCCTTGTCCTGAAATAAATTATATTTACACAACAATTTCTTTACTATTTATTGTAGTTTGGAATGACAATGTAAATTCCCTTCCTGTCTCTAAACCCCATACCATTAGTTAACAAAAGAAGTAGTTAACTGTTACCAATTCCTTCTTGATCATTTTGGTTGAGGGCAGACTGGGGGAAGGTGTGGAAAGCAACAGGTTTGCACTGTCTCTTTTGTTTTTGGGGACATCTTACAGCTCTGGGAGAAGGTTGCAACTGTGTATGTTGTCTGTTGGAGAGAAACTGTTTGGCTGCTCCTCGCTGCTCCTGTGAAGTAAACTAGTTTTTTCTTGCCACTGCTGTTTCTCCTGGTTTCGGCATTAGGACCCCGGTTGCCATGGAGGCCTCACCGTTGCCGGCAGTGTCACAGCCGCCCACCCCACCACAGCAGCGACCCGAGCAAGAGGAGTCACAGCTGCCCTTCGGGACACGCTGCAGCTCTCCACTCCCAGCTTTCCTTCTTCGTTTGGGATAAAGGACAAGGAGAGAGAAAGAGAATTCATCTGAGTGCTTACCGATCGTCTCTGCCTCACTGGGAAAAGATTGAGAACTCACCCTGCAGCTAGCCAAGGTGTGACACTGACACTGTCCATAAATATAACTGCTCCAGGAGGAGCCTACTGTTTTGGGGGTTGCTCTCTTTTGTTTTTGCTTGTGGTGTTGGGGGAGTAGTTTGCTCTGGTCTGTTTACAGTTGTATCTATAGCTACATATATATATTAGTTAAGAACAGTTATCCTTCTTATATCCATTTTCTAATTAAAGTTCCTTTTCTTAAATTTAATAATGAGTGACGTGATTATTGTGGAAGAATCCTCTCCTCTGCTTTTTTGGTAAACATTTTGGTTTTTTCCCTCAAACGAAGACACTGTTTCCATACTCTGATTTAATCTTGTGACCATGCATGAAATTGTTTTGTCCTCATTCACTACTAGAAAACTTTTGATACTCAAACCACTCTAAACCTCAAGGAAGGTGATTTTTTTACTAAAAATTTGGATTTAAAATTTTATTTTTATACTTGTTTCTCCATGTTTATTGGTGAACAATATTTTAATAACATTTTCTGACTATCTCTGGGGTTACAAAAAGTGCATTTTTACTGCATTTAAGTTGTTTGGCTACTCAAGCTGTTTTAAGTATAATTGCTTTGCAAGCTTTTTTAATTCCTGTCTTCCGCCACTATTCATTTTTGCTTCCTTTTAATATTTTGTGACTGAATAGAACATCCTTCTCTTGTCAAGCATAGTGAAAAGATCAGTACCCAATACTGATGTTCACAGTATCACACTTGTCACATACATCCATTTTCACCTGTTCCTTCTCACTTATGCTATTTGTCTTTACTCCTCGAGATAGCCCTTTATCCTCATAAACTGCTTATATCTCCTGCAGTACCAGATGACCTTGCTAAAAGTCATCTTTGGGTGGTCATGTAATATGAGAGGTTTTATAATATTTTGTTTTAAGGCTGTACATTGTGCCCCAAATTCCTCTGACAAATCCTGTGTATTACTTTCTCATATATAACCTAGCTTTGACACCAAGATCTTTTGTGAAACCATCCTGATAAGCCTTAAACAATGTTCCTGTTCATTCTTCTGTTTTATCTTTACTCAACATTATCTTGTTTTCTTTATACAACTCAAGACTTGGATGTGTGTTGTTTGAGGATATTTTAATGATTACCTCTTATTAGAAAGTTCATACATTGATTTTCCCCCATTTTATATTAGGCCCTGTTGATTTTAGTGTCTTTCTTAGATGTCTTTCCTTTTTCAAATTGTTCTGTTTTTTACCTCATGTAATGCTATGCTCTTTCAGGTTTTTGCTCATGCTCTGATGTGGAGGGTTTCCCTGTTTTTAATTATCTCTTCAGCCTTTTTTTCCCTCCTTGGAGAATGCTGAAGTAACAGTTCATGTAAATAGCTCATGGGGACAGTCACCTGCACCACTAAATTATCCTTACTGTCTCTTGAAGGGTTACTCACTGCAAGAGACTCCCTTTCTCCTTAATGTTGCTGCAGTAATATTATTTCATTCTTGGCTTCACATTTCCTTAAAATTGTTGGTTTTTTGGTTTGGGGTATTTTTTTCATTCCTTTGGCCACATTCTATAAACTCACCCTCCTTTTTTGTGCTTGAAGTGTTTTGTGTTTTATGTTCCACACTTTATTCTTTCTATAATAAAATGGTACCCTTACACTTCAGTAATACCTTTTATGTGAAGACCTATATACTTTATAATAACTAATGAGTTAAGCTCTGTTATGGAAATTGCACATACTAACCACTGTAACAGGGTTTGACTCCAGGTTTCTGCCCAAGTCAAAAGACAGATTCCTTTATGAAAGTACTTTTTATTAATAGTGCTACAGCGTGAGGGGAACCTCATACAAAAAAATTCCTGAGTAATTATGTCCTCGCAGTCTGAGTTCCTCACTGCAAATGTGATCGTTTGGACCAATAGTAATATTAAGGTCTAGGGTGTCCTTGCCTTTTTTTGGTTTGATTTGTTTGCCATTTGGTTACTAAGGAGTTGATAAGTGGTCATTTCTTATACATCCTCTCAGGTCACCTTCTGTAGTCAGCCATTCAGGATGTTGTAATACTGTTGTTACAGCTCGTATACCACAGTCTGCAGGCTTTGACTACTCCAGCTACTGATGTTTAAGCTGCTACCTGTGTCTACGCTAACTATTATTAATCTTTAAGTTTCTAGCTCTGAGTTTCAATTAACTTTTTCTACAACATATCTCAATATGTTCTACGAAGTAATGCCTGTCATGTTCATATTAGCAGAAGGAAACTGAGGCACTGGAGCAAGACAACTGACTTCTTGGAGATAAATTCTAAGTCTCAGACATGTTATAAGAGATGTAATTTTGTTCCGTAGGGGGTTTTTGGGTTTAGTTCTTTGGGTTTTTGACTGATCTGTTTATCTCAATATGCTTCTCTCACAAATCAGGTTTGACTATAATTATTATTTCCTCTTCATTCACTGATAGTAGTCCCTATGACTAATATATGCCTTGCCATTAAACCTTGCAAACCTATCAGAAAAGAACACTATTAGAAGCTCTTTCAAGCTCTTTATATTGTGACCTTTCTCATATCTAGCATAACAGCACATCTAGTACAAGATGGTGTTCTATATTATTTTTCTCTATTTTTTCACAAATTAAAAATTCATAGTCTAGAAATAATAATTGATACTGTACTACTTTCTGTGCATGTATGTTTTACATTTGAATTTTTAATTTTGTCATGGCAATTACATTTCAAGGTTGTAATGTAGGCATATGCAGCACTGTCAGACTGGCATTCAAATAGTTACCCCTAAAATGCTTGTCTTGATGATGTGCCTAATATAAAAGTTTCTGAGTAGAGACCACCATACTAAAACATTAATTCAGGTGACAGGTTGATAGCCTGACACTAATATGTATGTTTTGGCCTTGTAGAAATATGTAGGTCTTCTGCCTCCATTTTTTTTTTTTTTAATTGTTATGTTCAGTATTGTTTAAGTCAATTTTGTGCTTCTTATGCTGTGTGTCTGTGGTGGTTTTGATGGGGCTAGAGGGTTTTTATTCCAAATTAGCTTATATGGGACTGATTTGGATTTGTGCTCAAAATTGTTGACAGGCGTGTTTTAGCTATTGTTGAGCAGTGCTTGCTCAGTGTCAGGGTTGGGGGCACACTAGGAGTTAGAAGGGGGCACAGCCAGGACAGCTGAGCCCAATGATAGATGGGATATCCCAGACCATATGGTTTCATGGCTGACATAAAAAATTGGGGGAAGATGGAAAAGAGGGGGATATTTGGAACGATGGCATTTTGTCTTCCCAAGTCACCATTAAGCATGATGGAGCTTTGGGGATGTCTGAACACCTGCCTGCCTATAGGAAGTTACTAATGAATTCCTGGTTTTCTTTTGCTTATGCATGCACAATTTTTGCTTCCCCTATTAAACTGTCTACATCTCAACCCCCAAGTTTCCTCATCTTTGCTCTTCTACTTCTTCCCTCCATCCCACTAAGGGGAATGTGTACCAGTGACTGTGTGGGGCTTAGTTTCTGGCTGGGGTTAAACCAAGACAGTCCCTTTTGGTACCAAACATGGAGCTCGAAGACTTTGAGATAACAAAGTTTGATTGGAATGTGCCAGATTGAATATACAGCTGTCATGGCTATTTAGCTTTTAATTGGCAGGCTTCTGTGCTTGCCATGGGGCTTTCTTGCCTTACTGTGTATCACAGTCTAGTGCTCATTAGAGGCTCTGCTTTTGCTGCTTGCTGTAGTGCTCTACTGCTTATCATCTTACTGTGCTCTGCCTGGGAACACTTTGGTAGGAGCACTGGCCGTGCATCTGAGCTGGCAGATGGCCAGGGCATTGCTGCTGTTTCTGTGCTGCTGCATTGAGCAGCCTGGAACTNGAAGGCATTATGGTCCATGGATAAGGCCAGGCTGAAACAGATGCACCTCCAAGTGCCTGTGGTTGTGGATAAGGCTATGCTGCTACACCTATAACTCTGCAGATACTGTGGCTCACAGATAAGGCTCCACTTGGAGCAGCTACACCTCTAAGGGACTGCAGTCTGTCGATAAGTCCCAGCTGAAGCAGAGGGAAGAGTTCATTGCAATATTAAATCCTATAGTCTGGCCCAAATGGACCAGGGGTGGAGATTATAATGGAAATACCTTTAAATTGTTGCAAGCCAGGTTTAGAGTTTCATGTTATGGAAATCACAGGAAATGCAGGAACCCTTTGTTGCAATCAGGTTTGGAAGTAAGCAGAGGAGTTCATTGTAATATTAAAGCTTACGGTCNAGCAGCCTGGAACTCCAGTGTGAACCTGAGTCAAGAGCTCTGTGACCTGTGGATAAGCAGGACACCTTGAAGCATCTGTGACTGTGAATAAGAACACACTAAAGCAGGTATATCTTACAGTGTCTGTGTCACAGCAGCTACACCTCTGAAAGGACTGTGGCCCAAGGATAAGTTCACATTGGAGAAGGTACAACTTGAAGTACCTGCAGCTGTGCATGAGGTCATGGTGCAGCACCTTGAAGCATGTGGCTGTGTGTAAGTCCATGACAGAGCAGGTACACCCTTGAAGGGACTGTAGCCATTGGGAAGGTCCTGTTGGAGCCTGTACATATATTTATATTAATTTATATATTTTTACATATATATATATATATATATCTATATATATATATCTATATATATATATATATATCTCCTTGCTTGTGTTCTTCCATGCTTTTTCTGTCCTAATGTATACTCTTTCCAAGATTAGTCTAAAAATTATGATGGACCTGTNTATCTCTGAAGGCATTATGGTCCATGGATAAGGCCAGGCTGAAACAGATGCACCTCCAAGTGCCTGTGGTTGTGGATAAGGCTATGCTGCTACACCTATAACTCTGCAGATACCGTGGCTCACAGATAAGGCTCCACTTGGAGCAGCTACACCTCTAAGGGACTGCAGTCTGTCGATAAGTCCCAGCTGAAGCAGAGGGAAGAGTTCATTGCAATATTAAATCCTATAGTCTGGCCCAAATGGACCAGGGGTGGAGATTATAATGGAAATACCTTTAAATTGTTGCAAGCCAGGTTTAGAGTTTCATGTTATGGAAATCACAGGAAATGCAGGAACCCTTTGTTGCAATCAGGTTTGGAAGTAAGCAGAGGAGTTCATTGTAATATTAAAGCTTACGGTCTGGCCCAAAGGGGCCAGGGATAGAGATTGCAGTGGAGATACCTTTAAATTCTTGTAATACATGTTTTGAGTGGATTTTTGTGGGAATTACTTTGTCAGAAACCACCTGAGTAAGTGGAAGGCAAGTCTTTTGTTGAGAGATTTATTGCAGAAAAGTGGATTTATGAGCAATCTAAGCTGCTCCAGGCCTGAGAAGCCTGCTGCCCTAAGCCATGAGAAATTGCCTGATAACTCCAACGAGCAAGGAGTTGCAGATAGGGGGGAAAATGCAAGGTCGGACACCTGGTGTTTGCTAACGAGCCTTAGTTACTCCTTAACAGTACATCCTTAAGAGAGTGCCTCCAGGCCTAGCTTCTCCGGACACAGAACCTCAAAACATCAGGATGAGATAATGTAGACATTGAGCTTGTGAGATATGAGCTTGTATCCAATTAAAAGTTCTAACGTGCTTGAGTTGTGATTCCTTTAACCAATAAGATGTATCTGTAACCCTATATAACCTGTGTGCTGTGTGAAATAAATGTCTTCACTATCAATCCTATGGATTTTCGTGGTGAAGTCCTTGTCTCCGCACTCAACTTTGTTTACATTAGTCTTAAGCAGTTCAAGCGCAGTGGTAACCTGACCTTGTTGCCCAATGGTGCCTTATAGAAAATTGTCCCTTTGGTATCTAGAACAAATTTTCATCACTCCTCTGCTCTCTTTATTGTCACTTATTGAGCGATGGAGATTTTACCCAACATGTACTTTTCTTCCCAAGATCCTCCTGATTTCTGCATGCTTTCACAAGTGCCTGTTCTATCCAATTATGAAACATGATTCTATTTTCTGCCAATTCTGTGATGTCTTTGGAGACCCATACTTCCATACTCTTAATGTAGTCAATGCCTGTCTCCATGTCACAAAAAACTGCATTGTGCAAATCTGATCTGGTCTTCTCAGTAATAAAGTTTAATTTTTTCTTTTTATTTGCCTGAGAAAAGTGCCCTTCATTTTTGGCAATAAATATTGCCCTCTCAAAATTGTTTTTATGAAAATGTTTCCTTTGGAGAAGCAAGTGCGAGGGAAAGGAAAGAAAAACAAGTCGTTGTTTGTGTTTGTTGTTGTTTGTGTGAGTTCTCACAACCAAAGCCTCACTGTGCCATATCATGAAATAAAACTCCAAACAGAATAACAATCCTAGACCCAAGGTGTTTATGATTAGGAAATATCATAGAGGCTTGATTTTGTCATCCCTATGGAAGAGACTTTCACTTTCCTGCATTAAGAGTCTAATCAAAACCCACATAAGTATAGCTGTACCTCAGGATGAATCAGAGCAGAAAAATGTAACTCAGTTCTTTCATTTCCAGACAAAGACCTTCTGAAAAGATGACAAGAAGAAATGAAGCAAATGCTTTTGTAGAGATATATCTAATTTTAGTGGTGTATCTGACTGAATAGTCATCTCTAACTACTAATTGAATAGCTGGATTCAGCTGAAGAAATAGGGATGGAGGTACTCAATGCAGGGTTATAGTATTCTCAGTGTATCTCTTCAGCTGTCAAAGCATACAGGGAATGTGAATTGCACAGAGATAATACATGTTATTGGTGTATACTTATGTAGTGCAGAGTTAAACATGTGCAAATACATTAAAACTCAAATGTGAAGTCTGCAGAAAGGAGAGAAAAAGAAGTTGCAAGGCTTTGTCCTCATTTTCCCATCTATATTAGCTAGCAGTATTCCCTTAAGCTTGAAAGATAAATTGTAATAAACACTGTCTGCTATAAAACCAGAGGAAAATACAATATCCCATAGAATAGAAAAAGAAATATGAGCTATAAAAGATAAAAGAACTTATTAATGTTTAATCATGTCCATTCTGAAAGAGTCAATACTTTTTCCAGATGGCAGAGGTTTTTTTTCTTGTCCACTAAAACTATTAACAAATTTCTTAAAGACAACATAGCAGATCAAAACCCAGGGAAGGTCTGTAATCCATGGCCAAGTTTTAATGTGAGTATAGACCTTATACACTAAGGATAGATCTAATTGTAACCTTTGCTGCAGAAAATATTTCAAGCTCTCTTATTGTGCCTAAGTTTGACTCTTGAGCAAGAATCTCATGCCATCTAATTCTTTGCCAGACCAGGGCTGGCGTTCCCCAAGGCCACTGATCTTGACAAGCTTTTCCCAAAGAGCTCCTACTCTTGAATTATGAATGCTTTTTGCACTGTACCTCTTTGAGGATGGCTCTTTACTTCTCTTTCAGTTGGTTTGCGCCAGTGTCTCTCCTGTTATGGTTGTCTATCTTTCCTGATTAAAAAGAAATGTGGGGCAAGTCTGCCTCAACTTCTCTACAGATACCTCTGATCAAAACACTGTTCCTGAAAAGCCCTGTCTCTTTTAGTGAGGATATACCAGTCTCAGTAAAAATGCTTGATTTGTGTTCTTCCTTTTGAGAATGAGAAGGGCAGTATGGAGGCAATATTTCTATTACAATACTTACTCAAAATTAATCACTCTATCCTGTAGCAGAGTACACAAAGGAGTATCCAAACATGTTTTGTCTTTTCTCCCCCTCACTACTCTATCCACTTTTTCTCAAACCTACTTCAATTCAAATTTTTACTGCAAAGAGGAAATTAAAGAAAATGTGATCTTCATGGAGTGTACTTTCTCTTTCAGCCAGTGAACACTTTACAGCTTTTAATATTTCCATGCCTTTGGCAACCACCTGCTTTGTTTGTGTGTTAAAGCAGAAGATAATTCTAAGAAATAAACATTCAGCACATATTTCAGGGAATTCAACACATCATTCCTATAACTGATAATTGAAGAGTGTCCTTAAACCAGGGTGTGAATATGTTGTGTGGCAGAAAACACCGGACTGAATGACCAGGGAGTCTTCCTGAACATGACCCTACAGTCACAGGTCCACTTTTCTGCTTCAAGAGTTTAATTCAAAACATCTTGTGACAGTTTCTTTTTCTCCTTCTCTCCCCCAGTAATCTGATATTTGATTAAATTTATTGTTTTATATTTCATTACTCTCTTGGATTAGAGCAATATAGCAGAGCAGTTGCGTTACTCACATATGTGCTGGTATGGGTAGTTAACTTCAATTACAGGGCATACAGTTCCTGATAAGCAGGCCAGGCACAAACAGAAGAATTTGGTTTTAATGGACTATTTTATGCTTTCCTCTTGTTTTTTGGTTGTTTTTTTTTTTTTTTTTTTTCATTTCAGAGAATAAAACTATCCTGGAAAATTTAACCACAGTCTCTAGGCTGGAAGTTCCAGCAAGAAAAAGAGCACTTTTATTAGAGTATTCTCAGCATAAAGGTAGTAATTATAAATACAGCCACCACACACAAACAGAATTCTCCTGAACCTATCCATTGCACAATTCTTTTTTTTTTCCCAAATGTTCAAATTTTTTACTTGATATAAATAAATATTCTGGGAACTTAAGTAAGCACCCATTTGCACAAATTTCAATAGGGTGACAGCCATTTGCCAAGTCACATATAAGCCCTGAAGTCATGTAGGGTTGGTTTCAACATTTCCACAGGCCAATCCTAATTTTTTTGGCCGAAGTGTGTGTGTGTGTTATAATTTTTTAAAGGTGTGAGGTCTTTGATGGATATCGTTAATTGAAATGAACTATTGCTTATTTCTGTTATAGTGAAACATCTCTCTTAAGTCAATTTTTCGGGCAAAGTTAATCCAATGTAAAACATTTGCAAACATATTTATTTTTACTCTTATAATTTTTCAGCTATAAAAATTATTTTTCTCCTTTAAAGAATTAAAAACAAACAAACAAACAAACCCCAAACAAACCTCTGGCTAAGGCTTAGTTGCATTTAAAACAAACAAACAAACAAAACTTTAATTGTATAATGGAAAAAAGTAATTAGTGGTAATGGTAAATCTTCATATCATTGGAGAACTCCTTCTTAAAGGTACCAAAAACGTATCATAAAAGAAGGATCTATCCGAATTTGAGGCACAATGAAAATAGTAGTTTCAGAATGACAGCAAGAATTAGAAACTTACAGACGAAGACAGAAATCAAGTTTAAGTCTTAAAATTATGAGAAAAAAATAAATACAAACAGACATAATAATAAACTATTACCTCAAATACGTCAAGTTTGATCCAGTTGAAACTACTGCCAAAATATGTTAGTATCTCAAGAATTCTTCTCTGTAGATATGGATGTGCATGTGAATGATGCCGTGTGAGCTTCTTGTTTTTACTTTGTTTTCACCAGAAATAGTGCCCAGTGTCCTGGTGCAGTATATGAAAGCAGAAACAGACTATGGTAGACTATTTGACCTTATGATTTTTGAAACTGAGGGTACATATCTCTGTTATAGCAGTCAAGGGGATAGGAGGTTGCAATTTCTTATGTGATCAGAACTCCGGAGTCCTTAGTTGTTCTGTTTTTCAAACTATTGTTCCTCCAGATATCCTGTAAATAATCATAACATAATTATTAAGTAACAATTTCTTAACATGATGCTTTGTTGTGTGTATGTGACTATTTTATCATTAAGCATACCTTTCATTTTTCATAGGACAATTTACAGCTGCAGTACTTTCAGACAAGAGAAAGAATGTAGTCCTTGCATTGCTTAATATATACATTATGAAGGAAGGCAGTATAAATGACACTAAGATGCCATTTACGTATGGATTAAGTGATACACAAATTCACAAATGAATGAATAAAGAGAATTCTTTCTTACACAACTTTGTCAAGCTAGTTGATATAAAGCTTTGCTAAAGATGGAAACGTAACAAGATTTTTTAAAAGAATGAATCTTTCCTGTAAACAAGAATATCTGTAATTACCAGTTATTGCTTTTGGAAAATTTTAGATGTATGTCAGACTATCTGCTGCTGGCTGGGAGGTGTTTTTGAGCCATCCATTGAGTTAGCCACTGGTGCATAAATAGAAGAACTGGAGAGTAAAAAATTCTGATGATTTAGATGTCTCTAAATTCACTGTTGTTTGAGAAAAACAACAAAAATATTCAAAATGTTTGCACCTGATTCAGAGCACATCAGCTGTTGCTGATTCTCTATTGAACAAACTACAAATTCATTGTACACCGCTTGTATTTGCCACTCATGAGAATGGCAGGCCCTCTGTAGCCTTCATAAAGCTCTGAGTAATCCAATTTATTTTTTTTATCCTTTTTTAAGTAGAAAAGGGAAGACTACATGTCCCCCAGAGGTCCTTTGCAACCTACATGGTTTATGACTTCCATAATTTGCAAATGTATTTCAGATAAATCACAACACCATTGTCCAAGCTAGAAATGATCAAAAATACATTAAGTGGACCTACCTGATGAACCAGGCCTAGACTATGGTACTCTGTATTCCAGAATAGAACTCATAAAAAGGTAGACAACAACGGGAATCAATTGCAAAACTCATTTTCTTGGTTAGGAGTTCAAGGATACCTCCTTCCTAAGTGTGAATGTGCACCTCCATCTATTAGCCTTCAAGGAGAAGAGCATTTCTTCCCCCTACAAAGCTTTTCAGACACTAAGACAGTAAGTACTTACACTCGGTCATTTAAGAGTCATTGGCCTCAGTGTATAACTCGCAGGACACACAAGGAAGTGAAATACTCACTTTGCTTGAATTGTTGTCTCTTATGTGAAAATATTGCAGCTGTTCTGAACATATATAAAACCTTAATTTTCTGGAGGCCTTGACTCTCTATTTACTTTTGAGAAAATACTCTCTTCTCTAGATTACTATTTTTTCTCTTGTTGAATGCTGATATTCTATCATTTTGGTATTTAATGTGGTAGAGCTATAAAAATACAGATATACAGCTTCTCACTTCAATTGATTACATATTTTCAACACTAAAATAAAATAAATGAAGAATATGCCTTGGATTTCTCCGCTCTTTTTCTTTTTTTTTTTAATGAAAAAGCTTATAGACAAAAAACCAACCAACCAACCAACCAAACAAAAAAAAACCAACCAACCAACCAAACAACTAAGCATACTACCAGTACCTAGAGAAAAAGGAATACAGTATAAGAAATATATAAAACTCCAAGAGAGTGTTCAAAGGAGGGCAACAAAAATGGTGAAGAGCCTTGAGGGGAAGCTATATGAGGAGCATCTGAGGTCACTTGGTCTGTTTAGCCTGGAGAAGACTGAGGGGAGACCTCACTACAGTTACAATTTCCTTGTGAGAGGAAGAAGGGCAGGCACTGAACTCTGCTCTGTGCTGACCAGAGACAGAACCTGAAGCTGTGTCAGGAGAGCTTTAGGCCAAATATAAGGAAAAGGTTCTTCCCCCAGAGGGTTGTTGGGCACTGAAACAAGCTCACCAGGGAAGTGGTCACAGCACCAAGCCTGACAGAGTTCAAGAAGTTCTAGGGCAGACAGTGTGACTCTTGGGTCTGTTCTGTACAAGGCCAGGAGGTAGACTTTGATGATCCTTGTGGGACCCTTCCAACTCAGGATATTCTATCATTCTATGACTGTTTCACATTGGAGTCTTCGTAACTCATTAATGTATATCTTCTGGCTATTAAAGCTGAACCAAAAGGAAAATCTCCAACATTTTTCCTCTCTTTTCCTTCAAAAGGCTAATAACCACTGATGAACGTTCAGAGAATAGCTTGTTTGTTAACTTTCATGGAAGAGTTATTTAGGAAAAGACACCCTCTCAGCCATGTAAATCTTAAATTCTTTGAGAATAGGAAAAACATTTGAAACCACAATGAACACCACAGGATGTTTTGCTTGATTACGGAAACAAAAATCCGGATCTGTATTTCCAAATCACATTTAGACAGCAATAAAACAGTGATCCAAAATAATTCCATCAAGTCATGACAAGGCAAGGGGAAATGGCTTCAAACTGAAAGAGAGTTGATTTAGATTAGATAGTAGGAAAAAAAATTACTGTGAAGGTAGTGAGGCTCTGGAATATGTTGCCCAGAGAAGCTGTGGTTGCCCTGACCCTGGAAGTGTTCAGGTTGGATGGAGCTCTGAGCAAGCTGGTCTTCAGTGAGTGATGTCGCCATCAGTGACAGAGGCGTGGGAACGAGATGATCCCTAAGGTCACTTCCAACCCAAATCATTCTGTGATTCAATGGCTCCCAAGTAGAAATGCTGCAAGAAAGGGCAATAAATAATCAGGAAAGGTTCAGTGTCACTGGACCATGTATTACTGTCTGTCAGGTTTGTCATTTTTGAGACAGTATAATTAAATGACGTGTGAGAAATAGAAAGTGTGGCTTCAAGTCATTTGTACCATTAATAAGATTTTGGCAAATATAGTTGAAATATTTACTAAAATACCTTGAAAAATGTTAACATTTTGGCCAGTTAAGACTTCTACAATCCTTTTTGTCTTTTCTTATGCTAGACATTTACCCCAGAATGTGAACTGGAGCTGTACTGTGAATCACCATGCCATCTTATATACATGTCAGTTTTGCAAGCTGACTGATGTTGTAAAGGAGAGTAAGAACATACTTCTTGCATCCTCAGGCCATCAGAAAGTTTTTTAAGAGAGCATGCTCCAGTTCAGTAGCCATGTTAGCACTGTGGATCATAACTTGAAGCAAAAAAATATTTTGAGTACCCAGCTAATGTGAATGTCTGGCCAAAACTTGATCTGCAGAAGTATAAAAATAAAGAGCAAGCATAAACTGCAATCATAAATAGAAGGCAAATTATATTTTTATTGGTATCGATGCTAAGGTAACAGAATTGGAATAGGGACTATTAAAGAAAAATGCCAAGAGAACAATAAGCAACTCATTTAAAGACTATTAAAAAAAAGGAAAAAAGAGAAAATGGAAGGATAACACATAGGATTCATGAAAATAGACTGAGATATGGGCATCTGTGGTCAAAACTGAGTGTATTAGCTCTTATCAAACAAACACCCTGAAAGAGGTTTGTTGTGCAGTAACATATAATACAGGGTAAAGCTGATTGCCTTACCCCTAAAACTGGAGTTAATCATTGCTTTGATTAGAGACATCTCATGATAGCAAACAAAAGTTAATGGATAGTGAGTCCACTATCTCATAATTCTCCATAGCAAACAAAAGTTAATGGATAGTGATTCCATTAGCTCATAATTCTCCATAAGACTTTCCCAAAATTATTTTACTACCTGAGCTCCAGACAGCCTGAGCTGTTAAGGGTAACTTTTTAAGTGACATTTCTAACACATAGTACATTTTTTTCTGAATCAAAGAGTCATTTCTTCTATTTATTCCTCTTTACTTGTTCTTTTTTTTTTTTAATAATTATGAGTTTTCCTGGAGCTTATTAATACTTACTATTATTATTTAAATTCATCACACATATAAAAGGCAACTCAAGAGTTCATACTGATCATTATTTATGACTGCTTGAAATTTCACAACAAGGAAGCTATTAAGAATTAAAAAGAGAAGAAAGACTTTCATGTTTCCCTTGCTTAAATGTTTTCAAGTAGAGATTTACTTGTCAATTAATGTAAATGAAAAACTGAACACCTAACATCCTCTCTGGCTGCTATCTGTGGCATCATAGAAGTCACTCAATAGGAGGAAAGGTTCTTGAGAGCAACCAGGACGCTGAGAGAAAAGAAAACACTACAGAAGGATTTAGAGAATTCTCTCTTTTTCATCTTGAGAGTCGTACAACAGTGACATACTTGCGGAATTGCTGAGACAGGAAGGCGTGCGTCTCTTAAGCCCCCGAGTCCAACACCCCTGCTCAGGCAGGGTCAGCCAAAAGAGATTGACCAGTACTATGTTCAGTCAGGTTGTGAATTTTTCCAAGGACAGAGGCTCAACAATCTCTATGAGAAACCATCCCAAGTAAGAGATTTATCTTAATTTTAAACAGGGTTTCCTGTATTTTAGTTTGTGTCCATCGTCTCTTGCCCCTTTATTGGGCAGTGCCAAGAATAATCTGGCTTCACCCTCCTTCGTGCCCCATCACATATTTTTACACATTAATAGAATCCCCCCAAAAATTCACTTTCCAGGATGAATAATCCCAGTTCTCTCAGCCTCACCTTGTGTATTGGATGCTCCAAGCCCTTAATCATCCTCATGACCTGTGCTGGACTCACTCCAGTAGATCTCTCTTTCTTTTATACTGGGAACCCAACACTGGACCCAGCACTCCAAATGTGCCCCATTTGCCATCTTTTTTGATCTTTTCCACCAATATGGATACTCCCAAAAAATAATTTTTACTTCAGTAAGTACCCTGGGTTCAAAGCAGACAATGCCACAGAGATTCTAATCTGTATTTCCAAACCTCATTAGGTCTTTATTCCCTACAAATTTGTGAGCAAAGGGAACAATCTAGTCCTAAACCAGTTTGGGATGCTTTCTACAGGATTTTTTTGTGCTTTGTTGAGTTCCCGATTTTAACAAACAAACAGAAATTTATCAATAAAAAAGTATTAAAAATAATATTTTTATAAGTCCCTCATGTAATATTTTCCTTTTTAACTCTCCTTCTGACAAATATTGATCCTTCTCAACCCTCCACCCTTTCTTTTTCCTATGAAGTACCAGTCAGCACAGCAATATACACAATATACTGATCTCTCTTGCTTGTCAAATACATAACTGATGATTTCATCAGTGATATTGGCACAGTTGTTGCAGGGAAAAAAAAAAAGAAAAGATTTCTTAGCTTGTTCTCCCTGATCTTGCTTCTTCTGCAGTAATGTAAATATTCTGCAGCATCGTGCTTTATCTGTGACAACTCTGACATTTTAAAACATCCCTTTTGTTTTCAAAGAATGTATCTAGAATTCGAAGGCTCTTACTTACAAAGTTGTAAGAGAGATTTCTTATAATTTTGAAAATATTGTTAAATGTTGGGTCTAAGTTACAGCAGAAAATGCCAGAGGGATGACCTGAGCTTAATGCTGAGTAGTGATCTCATTTACTGTGCTTTCAGGTCTTCTGGGGAATAAGTAAACTAAAACTGTTGGACAGTCCAAGTTTAAAGAGCCTGAATATATGCATAGACATCATATGTGCCTGAAAGTAGGACCTGAATCACCTTGAAACTCAGTGTTTGAGGACCTCATTCTACGGGTATTTCAGTAGAAAGTGATCTTTATGCTTTCTTAGGCTCTGAGAAGGTTGAGATCTGTTCATATAAAAGAGTCAGGAAAAGTTAGAATTTCATATATTTTAAAGGGGTTTTTTCCAGCTAGATTTTTTCAATTTTTCAGCTTGTTACACACAGATCTACAGAACAAGTTTCCCTGTGTAACAAAATTCCCAAATGTAATGCTCCCAAATGAACATTTTAAATCAATTATTCATGTAATTTTAAAAATGCATTCAATTTTTAATTCTGCTAAAATTGGTGTAAAAATTCTCTTTCAAAATGTATTTTTCACATATCATTTCTTATTATTTAATTACAATTTCGTTCTTCACAAAAGAAAATGAATCATAAAAAGTCATAAGCAAATGTGTTGCAAATGCAACCATTATTATTTTAGATAAGTTTAATTGCAGTATGTTTCTCAACAAATGTGTAAGTGGTGTTGGTTGTTTGCTTCCCTATTTTAAGTTAAATATCTTTTCAAGAGAGCTTTCTTCTTGCCAAAATAATTTTTAGTGCCCTACAAGATTTACTGCTCCATAACTATTTTTCTTGGTATACCACACTTTGTTAATGTGGGTAAAAAAATATAAATCTTGAATGGCTGAAAACAACCTCTAGAAAGTTATGTATCTCCAAAGAGAAATCCTATTTTATGTACTTTTCATAACATAGTTTTGCTTAAATAAATACAGGATTTCTACACCACCACCCCTTCCTTTTTAAGACAAATGTCATAACATCCTGACATTTACCAGCTGAAATGATTATTTATTAGAAAACATTCATTATTTACTTTGAAAATCTCAACAAGAAAGAAGTTAAAAGGGAGATTTCTGTTCTACTTAAGGATCTTGTAAATGTCTTTAAAATTTTTACATAATGACAATTTGATTTCTCTTTTTTTCTTTGTAAGTCATGGAAGTATGTGCAGTTTGATAATCTGGTTTGAAGTCAGTTGAAAGGTGACTGCTTTCAAAAAAACCCACTATCTGTGGGTGTAAAATATTTTTTTATAAATCAGGAGGTTGTTCTCATCTGTAGTACTGTGCTGAATTTCTTGCCGTACTGAGTTGTAACAGATACAGAAAGATAATGAAAAACATATTAGAAAGACAGGAAGAAAAACAGGTGAGATTAATAAATTTGTATCACTCTACTTTGAAAATGAGTAGGAGAATGTTTATTCTTTTAAAACAGCATCTAAAGAAATCAAACTGAGTACTCTTATCTTTGAAAAATCATCAGATGTAAAACCAATGAAAGAAAATGTTCTGACATAACTATATTTTGAAACTGCTTGCTGTATCAATATGTCAGAAGATATCAAGAGATCAGAATATTTCATTAAAGAAGCAGATGTCTCCTCAGAATAAGAACTTCAGAAGATGTAAGTCTGAAACTAAATGAAATAAGTGTAGGTATAAACTATGGGATTTAGTTCACATGCATTCATAACAGTCTTGGTAAAAATCCCACGTTCTTTTGAATATTCTGCCATTATTTATTTGTTACTCTTTTCCTGAAACCACATCTGAGCATTTCCATCATGATCATGTTGAGAACTGGATCTATGGAGAGTGCTTTTATCGCTTGGACAAACGAATATACTCAAAAATTATGTGTTCTGTTTCTCCCAGTCTCATTTACTTGTATGAATAAAGACTTATTTCTAGGTCCTTCACAAAGGTTTCACTGACTGTTGACAGTCCTTGCTCATTTGTATCATATGTAAGTCAAAAATTACCAAATTACAATGAAAACTGGAACAGTGATGTGGATTGGGGTAGTCAGATAGCTCTGAATTCCAGATGACCTAATTTATGCAACACCTAAAATACACAGCACTATTCATAGAATCTGTCCTAGTTGAGCAGCTGGGACCAGTTTATTACTGTGTGGGTGTAACCAAAGCTGTGTATTCTGCACGCTCAATGTAATTGCTCATGAACTGTTAATAATGGATCATTTGCAGCAGCTGCCCAGGGCACATCTGACACTTCAGGCTACAAGCTGGGTGTTAGAGAACCCTGGGAAACAGGGTGTTTCCTTCTTTTCATACCAATTTGTGATATGTTCCCTGCCGGGAGGCATTGACACCTTCACACCCAGCTGGAGGGGTCATGTCTGCTAATGGACCATCAAGGAGTCCAAAAATATCCCATAACCCACAGAGTAAATCACCTACTGTGAAACTCCTCACCTGGGGGAGGCACTGGACAATCCCATCTGAAGCTAAGCATATGTAATCTTGGGGTTTGGGGACTTCTGGTACCACTCATCGGGTCCAGAGGAGGATCAGAACCTCAGTAGGATTGCAATTGCCACTCTCAACCAGACTGCAACCATCATCCTCACCAAGAGGTTTTCCCTTTCTTTTACTTTGTACTGGGGGGACTACGTGGCTCTTAGCACAGAGGCTAATGAACACCATTCTGTTCATGCCTCGGTGTGCTCAGTCATATATCTGGGTTTTGTGGGTTAAAACAAATTCTTTCTCAGTATAATTGTATTTATTGTAATCTTTTTACTAAATTGTAACTCTGACTTGTAACCTCTTTTTGAATTGGGTTCATTTCTCCTACTGGTTTACCTTTAAATCAGCACAGAATCATAGAATGGCCTGGGTTGGAAAGAATCTGAAAGATCATTTAGTTCCAATTCTCCTGCCATGGGCAAGGGCACTTTTCACTAGATCAGGTTGCTCAGAGCTCCATCCAATCTGGCCTTTAACACTTCCAGGGATGGGGCATCCAGAGGTTCCCTGGGCAACCTGTGCCAGGGTTTCACCACCTCACAGGAAATAATTTCTTCCTAATGTCTCATCTAAATCTACTCTCTGTCAGTTTGAAGTCATTTCCCTTTCTCTTATCACTACACACTCTTGTAAAAAGTTCCTCTCCATCTTCCTTGTAGGCTCCCTTCAGGTACTGGAAAGCTGCAATTAGGTCACCCCAAAGCCTCCTCTTCTCCAGTTGGGAGAAACAATCCCAATTCTCTCAGGCTTGCATCATAGCAGAGTTGCTCCATCCCTCTGATCACCTTGGTGGTCTCCTCTGGACTGACTCCAACAGGTCCATGTCCTTCCTGTGCTGGGACCCCAGAGCTGAAGACAGCACTGCAGGTGGGGTCTCACCAGAGCAGAGCAGAGGGGCAGAATCCCCTCCCTCCCCTGCTGCCCACATTTCCTTGGATGCAGTCTGGGATATGGGTGGATTTCTGACTGCAAGCACCCATTGCCAGCTTATGTACAGCCTCTGGTCCACCAGGAACATGATATAGAACTGTGAGACAAAGTTAACTATAAACTTCCTCTTCTATAGAACACTTTGTGGTTTTTGGTCTTCAGTTTTGTATATTTTTAGTATTTGCTGTTAATGAAAATGTGGATGTCTCAATAAGCATGATTTACATTTTGTTCTGCATGTCTTGGAAATTCATCATGATTCAAAGCACTGCAGGGAACAAGTTTCATAGTCACAGAACAGCAGCTGAAAAAGGTCTGTGTTTTGCACACACAGCCACTTTAAAGACACCTGTTCTTCAAATTTTCACCATGTGTCATCCATTCTTTCCTGTTCCACATGCTGCAATAACTTCTGCACATCTTGGCTGAGGCCAGCAAATCTTGTTGTTTCTTCTTCAGTGCTGCAGTAACAAAATATTCTTGAAGATCCCTTCAATTGAATTAACTGATATTGTACAAACCCAGTTTTTAGTACTTCCATGATCTGGTAATACTGTTCATGGAGGAATAATTTTTATCTAAGACATGGTAACAAATGACTGGTCGGACTTCAGTAACCAAAAGCAAGTGTTTACACTTGTCAGGCATGGAGGTGACAGTTTCAATGAGTAAAAGAAATGTAGTAAACTATGAAACAGTGTTTGGTAGCATCCACAATACTCCCTGGTATACTAAAAAAAAAAAAAAAAGGCATCTTTGCTCTGGAAATTGTATGAAATAAACCCCAGCTAACTAATAGGAAAGAAGGAAACCTCCATGCAAAATAGGTGTATAAGGCTGCTTGTAAGTATCCATAAAAGAGGCAAAGTACACAACTGTCATGTTGCTGAATATGTAAGCAGTTATGTTTGAGCCACCTGGAACATCTCAGCATTGGCAGTATCATTCTCAGGTAAAATAATTAATATGTCCGTAATCCTGCTCAAATATCTGTAGATGATAGTGATGGAATAGTAATTGTTGAGAGTTCATGTTTGTTGAGTCAGTGATCTGAAAAGAGGAACAGAGTCACACATCCAGAAATGTGGTAACCTGGAACATATGGAAATCTGTCTCTAGAGTTCAGACAAGTTAACTTGTCTCATCTCTCAAATGCTACTTTTGCTGCACCAGACACAGGCATGTACAATGCTTTCTTCAGACATATAAATCCAGTTTATTGATTTCTTTTGTCAGCACAATTTTATATTGTAACCAAATTAGCACACTGTACTTCAAGTAACCTTGCTATCTTCAAAAATTAGGCAGTCATCTTTACCTGAACAGAATTATTTTACACATGCCTCTATCATTATTCAGTTCCAGAAACGATACACAGAATTATCCTCCCTGCATACAGTCTGTGAGTCTCCTCTTAGTAGCCGAATAATTTCAAGATTGTTTTAAGTTTCTCTAGCAGAAAGACTTCTTATTTAAAGTGACTTGAAACAATGATTTTGCCTCTTTCTCATAAAATGTTTATCCAAAAAGATAGTAATTTTTGATCTTTATGAAAGTTAGATCTTCATGAAAGTCTCTATGAGATGTTAAGAACTTGAAACATAATACTGGTGTAAACATTTATGAAACTCTTTTGTTCATTGTGCATCATTTCCTCACAACAATAATGCTGTTGTTCACTGTTGTATAATTTATCTTAGTGCCGTTTTAATTGTGTTTTCGGTTTTCATAAGAAAGCATCCCATTTGGAATAATTACTCACTTTGGAGACGATCAGCTATTTGGTCCATGAGCACCTCTGTAAATTACCCTGTCTACAGAAGCCACTTTCCTGCAAGGGCAACATACTGTGCTAGAAAGAGAGGGTATTTGTCTTATCTCTTTTCCTTTCATGTCTCCTTTCCTGTCCCACAAGCATTTGATAATTTGGCTCTATGACATGGCAATTTCCTTACAGCTCCTCATCAGTTATTTCCAGATACATGATCTCTCTGTGGGTTTGGGTTTTTGTTTTGTTTGGTTTGGTTTTGGTTTGGTTTGTTTTTTTTTTTGCAACTGCACCATTACCATAAGTTTCCCTAAAATTCTCACCTAATTTTAGAGTGCACCCTTAACATTTCAGTTTCTGTAAGACATGTAAGCAAATCCAGCTGGATCTCTTGGCAACTTGGGTGTCCATAGGGAAACAAGTATTTCAGTATAAATATCCATTATCAAATCATCATCAGGATTTCAGTTTCTATATTTAATTACATTTACATTGAAAATGCAATAATCTGTCAATTTAATATAAAGTAATCCTTGCCAAAGCACCACGGAGATGTTTCTTGACAAGTTCAGGCACAGCAAGTTTACAGATCCTGAGTTCTTCTAAACTGACTCAACTGCATTGATGAGAGCTTAAAATGGTTCCATTTTCAGAGCCTGATTCTGCCACTTTTATTTATATGAGAGGATAGTCTACTGTATAAACAATCTCACTGGGCAAAACAAGTAAGTAACATAGGACAAAATTAATTCTTGCTGTCTTTTTCCTAACTTCACAGTAGTAAATCTTTGTGGGAGAAAAGCCACATACGATAACACAGTAGTGAAAGCTAGAGCCTACTGTGAGGAAGACAGGGAACTTACAGGTATATCCACTACGATTCTGAGTGTGATATCCCCAAAAGATCTAAGGGACTAATCAGACGTGTGTAACAATCGGTAATATTTTCCTTTCTTATCCCCTGAGATGTTTCTGGCAAAAGTTTTCAGTCACTAGAGTTACATTTTAATTGCTTTGAGAATCTATCAAAGTTGACTTCCTTACCATTGAAACAACTGCCCCAGCAGAATCATATTATACTTCCTGGTGCTGAACCTCTTAGTAGTTCACACATGATAATACTTACTGTAGTTTATTTCTGGTCCTAGTTTTAAAACTCCTTAATTTTCTCTCACGAAAATGTGTTTGTTTTCTACCAGCAAACTTTTATACATGTGATATATAGAAATCAGGTTTTCTAATTCCCTTGTCCAAGTACAGCAGTTAAACTCCATCTTAGGCTTTCTCCCAGTAAACAGCATACTCTTTAAAGAAAAATATTGCTAGCCAAAGAATGGCAAATACTACAGGTGTTTTGTTATTGATACCAATTGGTGTTTTATAACACTTTGAAATGCTCATCTTTTGGTTCATTAATGTATGGTCATGAACACCAACAGTCATATAGATACAGATGGCAGAAAAGTTGAGCCCTATTTCTAATCCCCATTTGCATGACTTCAATGTGATTTGCTGTTGTGGTTTGCTATGAGACACTTTTTAATGGATATTTCTTCTATAACATATGAGTTGTTCCATAAGCAGCAGAAACAACAAAGCCCTGCACATTTGCCTACTTTGTCCCTTCCTCTCCCCCCTCTCTGTCCCTCCACTGCATGTTCTCAGGATCCGCATATGCCTTTTAGGTAGTATTTGTGACAGAGTACTTTGAGCTACATGTCTACTGATGAGCAAACCAGCTGCTGCCTCTTCCTTCAGTGAGGTCTCTGTATTTCACAGTCATACTACAAGAATGGGATTATCTTTGAGGTTTACATTCATCTTTTGTTGGTTTCCTCCATTGACTCAGAGCAGCAAAGTGCGTGTTCCTCTTTTCCTGGAGAAGCTGGACTGAAAACAGATTTCTCCAAATCCTGTAGCCATAGACATGTCTACATGCTGGGCTCTGCTGACTGCTTCAGGCAAGTAAGGAGGCAGACCTCTCTGGACAAGGAATCCTGTTTGGAAGCAGAGCATTCTCACCCCATTTCAAATGAGCAAGAGCTGTGGGAGAACGCAACTGGTAGCATCACTACCTGTAGAACAAACTGCACCAGAAACCCTGATGAGACTGAAGACTTTTACCACAGAAGTTTAGTTCGTTGTGTTTATTGCACTGTTTCCAGTTTTGCAAGTTTATTGTTACCCCCGTTTATGGTTTTCCCCTCATGCTATTCCTCCTATGTTTTTCCCTTACAGTCCTTATCCCAGTTTGTCCTCCATGTTGACTTCTTCCCCCTATACCCTTTTTCTGCCTTTGCCCTGATCCCTAGATTCCTATTGGGTAGCTTTCCTGCTTTTGCCCAGGACCCTGTTTTCTCATGGACCTTTGGTGAATCGTTGTTCCATTTGCTATCTGGTTTCCCTAGTTACACACTCCGTCCCTGCTTTTACTCAATCCCATCCAAGTTCCAGAAACTTCCCCCAGAACCCTTTATAACCCCGAGTTTCCCTTAATAAATTGCTTTTGGTGCCTTCACAGATGGAGTGTTCTGGAAATCATTTAGTTTTTCGTTCTCCTTCAGTCAACAGCCATCAAGAAGTAGCCACTCAGATCTGAGACTTGTGGTGAAATTCTCATCATATTCATAATTTATAATCAGCAAACTTGTGATAGCATCATCCTTTCTGTTATGTTTAGTTCTTGTGGGGCAAGGAACTTCCTGCTGGCTTCTCTATTGTGTTGTGGTGGGGCATCTTACTGTGCGTGGGTTCCATTCCTTGCACCTGTGCACCTCTGCCAATCAAGGTGCTTCTGGCCCTTAATTAAAGCTGACTGTAATAGATGCTAAGGTATGTGTTCAAATTATTCGGTTTTATTTATTAACCCGGGGTTTATTTTCTCTATTGATTCCACTTCTGCTGGAAGGAAACATTACAAGACATTAAAACCAAAGATAAATTTGATAAATTTGGCATCTTATCCACTTCAAAGTGAAGGTTTCTTGTGTTTTGTCCCAGTAAGGTCCATATTTCTTTTTAAGGTTTTTATCTAATATTTGTTTCTATCATCTTTGTGTATTAGTTTATTAATCATGGCTATTTCTCTAGCTGGGTACTAGGGCTGATGGAACCTTCTTACCTGGGAAAAGTCCTTCATCAAAAATTTTCTTTGTTGTGCTTTCCTGAACCTACACCGAAGGCCCCTGCCAAAGGTTTCTGAAATCAAAGAGCACTCACGACACTCAGAAGCAAAGCAGCTCCTAAATATAAATCCAGTTCTCACCTGTAAGGCTTTTCTGAAGCTGCCATATTTTGGATTTCCAAAACTGTATGAGGAATAACAGTTCAATTCCCACTTAAATATATATGAATCTGTTCATTTTATACTAGGTTACAAAAATCTTTATTTCAGAGCAGGACCATGTGTTGTGTAGATGAGCAATATGGTTCTGATTTATGTGTTATTGATTAACCAACCAAAGGCACAAAGCTCTCAGCCTCCCTTTTACCAGCATTTTCTGTACATGTTCCCAAGCGTCCTAAACCATCATCCTCTGGGGAAGGACTTAGGGTTTTATCACCTATCTGTTCTTCCCATAAAGTTCTGACTACATCATTTCTTCTTCCTATATTTCATCATTTTGTAAGACTACAGTGCAGAGTCAAGTGGAAGACACCCATCATGTCATTCAAAGGGACTTCTTCTCTATGTCTTCCTCCTCAAATCCACTTGAAAAGGGCAAAGGAAGGGTTATGAAAAAAGGTTAGGGATGTGTTAATTTGGATTTATCCTGTATTAACTACTGTCATTGCTGCTTCACATTAATATAAATCCACTTCTATCTCCTTCCATGTATCATACAGGTGGTAAAGTGACAGATTTATGGAAGCTGCTTAGGAGACCATATTAGGAGACCATTAAACCTCCTCAAAAAACTTACCTCTTAAAAGTAAAGATGGACAAAACAACCCAAAACAAAACAAACAACCAACCAAACAAAAAACGAACAAACAAAAAACTCCAAAACCAAACACCTCTTTATGCATGTTGTGGTTTTTTTTTCCCCTTACAATGCAAGATCGTCAGCAAGACAGCACCGAGGCATCAAAACAATAAGCAATTTATTTTTATCGGGTTTATTTCACACAGCCGTGAATGGCAAAGGTGTTTTTTCCTCTCTGGACTAATAACCGAAGCCAAAGCAAGTGAATTCCTAGACAACTGGATGAACAGGCATAAACCCATCGGGGATACAGGCGCACCCGTACGGGCGGTTCTCAGCGGTCCCGCTTCCCACGGGCGCTCCGGCGCGTCACCGCCCGCGGGCAGAGTTGGGGGCACCGCCAAGCCCCGCGCAGCCCCCAAGAAGGCTGCGGGCCGGCCGCTCCCGCGGGGAAAGGGGATACTAATGCCAGGGACACTCCAGCCCCCTGGCGCGTCCCTCTCTCGTGCACGCAGCCGAAGCGCCGCTCTCGGGTTCTCCCGGCCCGGGATGCTGGAGGCTTCTCAGTGGGATTCTCCGCCAAACCGCCGTCTCTCCGTTGCAGGCTGTGTCCCTTCAGCGAGAAGCGAGCGGAGCAGGCTCCGAGGGGCCGCAGCGGCGAGGCGGTGGAACTGCCTTACCCCGCTGGAGGGCTGCGGCGGGAGGGCTGAGATGCAGAGAGGGATGCAGGGGGGGATACAGGGGGGGATACAGGGAGGGATGCAGGGAGCAGTGCAGAGAAGGATGCTCCGAGCCTTCTGCCGCCTCTCAGAATGGCGGAGGAATCTCGGCGCTGCTGCTCGTCGCTTATGTGAAGCTGCGAGTGCGGCGGAGGGATCGTCTGGCCCGCCGAGCTCCCGCCCCCTGCGCGGCGGCGCGGCCCAGCCCCGCCGATATAGCGCGGCGCGGGGAGGCGCAGCCGTCACTTGGCGAGCGGCGCTCCGCGGGTGCGGGGCTGTGCGGGCGGCAGCGGCAGCAGCGGAGTTTGCCTGGTCTGACCGAGCATCCTGCAACTTGGAACTGTCCGCCGGCGAGAGCTCCTGAACATGAGCCTCCTGCCTCTCTACCTGCTCGGATTGCTCCTCACTGGCGGGCAAGGTAGGAGCGGGGCTGCCTTTTTCCTTCCTTTTTTTTTCCTTTCCCTTTTTAATTAATTATTTTTCTTACCTGTGCTGTCCTCTCGCTCCGATTAACGGCAAAGAAATGGAGAAAAAAAATAAAGCAATGCATTATCCTGGAACCAAATTAAGAAGGACCTAAAACTTGCTTCATCGCCCGCCTTTTTTTTTTTTTTTTTTTTTAAGTCTTCAAGAGGTGTCATTTATGAGGAAAAAGAGGAAAAAAAAGCTGCAAGGTGTTAAGTGTACTTAGATGCTTGGCATGGGGCTTCGCCCCTTTTTTTTTTTTTTTTGCGCGATAAATGTGGGAGGGAGATGAAGCTATTCTAAAAAAATGTAGCTACCAGAGACCGTGGTTTTAAATCCGCGTCTGTCCGTGGGGAAGGCAGCGCGGGGTTCGTTTATAGGAACAGGGAGAAGTGCTGGCGGTAGAGCCCATGAGAAACCTGACCTGAAGTCTACCTGTCGGGATTCCTCCTCTCCCGAAGACGCTTCCCGGCGCTCTGCCGGGACACCGAGCGGGGGGCTCGTGGTGGGCGCTGGCGGGGTTGTGCGCGGGTGCGGAGCGGCGTGGCGTGGATAACGCCGCGGGTACAGCTGTGTGCGGGCACGGGGCGCGCCGGGCTGGCGCCTCCGGGCAGGGTTCGCCCTTTGCATATGCACGTACATATATGTATATATACATATACACACACATACAGTCTTTCGAGAACCGCGGACTCGACGGTTGCAGTGCGGCCGCGGGTTTTTCGCTTGTTTTTTTTTCTTTTTTTGGCAGGGCTGAAATATCTATGTATCGATTTATTTATTTGCCTATTTTGGATGTCCCCTGCGTGATTACTTGAGGATTTGTGCTCCTTGAGGAGACGGGGAAGGGAAGAGCCGCCAGGAGGGGCAAAGCCCCTCGGTGAGGGATGACCACCGCCGTGTTTGGAAACTGTTCGGGCAAGTTCCCGGCGCTCGCCAGGGGCTCTGAGCCAGCCGCACCTGGCCCCATTCCCCTCGCGCCAGGTGCCCGGAGCGAGCTTACATTCCCTGCACCTGAGGGGGTGGGCGGTGGCCCGCCGTGCTAAGGCAGTTTTAGTGGAGTAATCAAAGCCTCCCAAAGCGGAACCCCGAGCCGGGTGTCCGCAGGAGCGGCGGGGACCGGCCCCGGATCGCCGTGCCGCTGCCGGGCGCCAGGGGGCGACAGAGCTCCACGTCGGCGCTGCGCAGAGCCCCGGGACGGGGCGGACTCGCCCCCGCCGCGGGTCTCGGAGTGGGTGGGCAGGGGCTGGAGGTGGCACCTGGGGGGTGCACGTGTCACCCAGGCCCTACACGGTGTTTTGTGACGGGGCAGTGTGATCTATTGCGCTTGAGGACGGGACGAAGGGGGCGGGCGTTATGTCTTGGGGTATTAAGGCTGCAGCTGGGAAGGTCTCCCTCAATGCGTTCATGGCTAAAGCTCGCACCGTCCAGGTGTTTTCTCTTGGTGATAAGTAGAGAAGGACCACCAGATGCTCTCAATTTCTGTATAAATGCTTCCCGTGCCTTTGCCACCTTGGGGTGTGCTTTGAAGGTGTCTTGGTGAGCAGTGATCCAGAAACAGTCTGGAGGCTTTTTAGCGTAGCCAGTGCTGGGATGGCAGAGGAGAAGAACGGGAAAGCTTCCTCCAGGCTTTGCATTGATCTACCTGGGTGTAATAATGTGTGTAGAGATGTGCTCTGTGTCTCCTCCAACAGAGGAACGGTGGAAAGCGACTCTGTGAAGTGTGATTGCTGTAGCGTAGGAGGATTGCAGTTTTGGTATCTTACTATCACAAATGTCAGGAGATAAATAATGGAGTGAAATTATAGATGCTATTAAGATGAGCTTTCAGAATTATAGGAGGATAGATACGAGGGGGGAGAAATGGAAAGAAGAGGAGGAAATCTGAATAATGTAATAGTGATAGCAACTTGCTGTTGCTCTGAATTTAAAGAAACAGCTTATTTTAATTTTGGTTTTATTAGAGGGAGCAAATTCTGTTGGCAGGTGAAGAGTGAGATTTTTGAACTGGCTGTAGAAATAGGAACATGCAGCCTTCATCCACAGCAGGGCATAGTAAATGGGAGAGGGAGAACATCTGCATATGGAAGATATCCCCATTTACGTTGCTAGGAGAGAGGAAAATTCTCAAGTGGTGGGAATGTGTGTCTGTTATTATTTTTAGTAAGTATCATTGTGGTGAGTGGTTTATTGTACTTTTTTACTAATTTTCAATACCTCCTTGGAGTAATCTAGAGAATTTCTTGAAGTGAATCAAATTATTTGAGAGGCTATTCCATAAACACTTGGGATTTATCTATTTTGTGGGAATGCAGTGGTGGGGAACACTTACATCATCAGTTGAAGATTGTGGTGTTTTTGAAGGTTGCCTTTTTTTTTAAGAAAAGCATTATTATGCAAGTATTAAATGATAATTAGGACTTTTTGATGTTAAATGGAAATAGTGTGGATCATTAGGAAGAAGCCAGTAATTAGATTTGGCTCATTTGCTTTGGAAACGTGGAAAGTCTTAGGCTGAGGATTGATATTTTGAAGAATAGAGCTTGCAGTAGTTTTTATGAAGAATGACTAAAGCTTTTTCTTTGGAAATGCTGGTGTTTAAGACTGGAGAGAGGGCATGGTGCTGTATTTTTTCCATCCCAGAAAATCAGAGCAGTTTGAAAACAAGCAGCAGACATCTACCCCTTCCCCCAACCCCTTCAGTTAAGAGCTTATGAATGTCATAATTATCTACCAGTGCCAAACATTCCCTCTCTTCATTTCATCACAGGGGAGGAGTTTAACTGGCAATGCTATTACACTAAAACAAAAGGAATTCTTTCTTAACCTTTCAAAACTGTTCAGACAATTCATCCAGTGTGGAGGCTCAAATTTAATGAGCTTTGCTTAAATAAAAAAAAAGAAACAAAACATACCCATAGGACACTTCTCCCGCCTGCCCCCCATACCCCAAACCAATAGAAAATCATCCTCCACTCTGTAAATCTGCCTTTTAAGATAAGTGGTGATACAACACTCAGAAGAAGAAGCTTCACTGGTTTTTACCAGTGTCTAGGGACACTGACTTAAAGTGGATGAAATGGACGTTTACCCAGACTGCAGAATCCTATTTCTTTCATCAGTCTGCATAATACACATTTTGTTAAGTTAGCAAATTTTTAAGTTGTAGTAGGGTATGTTTTGCTTGTAGAATTTCATCTATTTTGTGCTTATCCAGGAGATCCAGAGGAGTGAGCACTTGTTCAGTTATTGTGCTTCAAGTTTCCTCTTTTCACTGCTTTGATACTGAGCTGCTTCTTGTTTTTTCCTGAAGAGTTTCTCTGTACAAGTGCTTATAAGAGACTGTTTGTTAATAAGGAACATCCCCCAAGGGAGATGCCAGCATGTGTGTCTTATTCACCACAGTGCAGTCTGGAATCCTGCCCCTTTCTGCTTTTTGCATACTGAATCCATGAAATTTGGAACTTTTGAAATCAGTGAGTTTCTCTGCTAGATTAAGTGGAACTAATATTTTACTCTGATCATATACTGAAATCTGAAACATATCCTGAGACTTCAGCTAACCATTGTTTTCTGCTACCAGTTGATTTATACAACTGCATTAAGATTAAAATACATCTACTTTCTTCCCTTCTCCTTTCCACCCTTCAAAACAAAACAAAAAAACACCCAACAAACAAACAAAACAACAATTCAGACACAAAAGAAATATTTGATTTTCTGTTTTAGGCTATGTTACACCTCTTCAGGTGAATGTGAAATTCAAAGTATCTGTCTGAAAATACACATTGACTGATGAGGTGTTCTGAAACATTGACTTAAGAAGAGCTAGTTGAGAAATACGTAGAGAGCTTTGTTTCATGCAGTCCCAGACAAAATGGAGCTAGAGATATTTTTATCATTTGCAGTGGCTCTAAATCATGAAACATGTGAATGATAAAGGCATAGATATAGAGCTTTAAAGTCTTTTCTAGGAGGTTGAATAGCATTATTTGGACTTTCTCTTACAGCACAACACATTTTAGTTCTCTTTTTTTTTATGTATGGAAATGACTGGTTTATTAGGACTAGTTTATGTAGGATTTACATTTTATGGCCATCTTCTACAACAAGTATATTGAGCACAAATACTGTATTTGTTTGCCCTTTCACTGACCTTTGCTTTGAGGCACCTTTCCCAAGTGATTCATGTTTACTTAGTGATTTTCTTTCACTTTACTCCAGTAATCCCCCACTTACATTTGGCACATGCCATTTGATTCTAGTGCAGTTGAGTCTTGTTAATATGACATTTTGGGAAACACATTTTAACTACACTGTAATTTGTGTCTGTGAGTTGAAAATCTATTGTGGAAAGAGTAGGATATAGGCTTCTTCAGGTAAAGAATCTGGATAATACTTGATAATAATATTTTAAATAGTTTACACCAACTAAAGTCAGATATTTTATTTGTTTGGTTTTTTTTTTCTTTTTAACACTCACATTTGCATTATAAAATAAGGGAAATATACTTGATGAAGTGTATCCTGAAGTTTTCCATGTCACAGGTCATTTGAGTCTTATCTTTAATGTCTCTTGAAATTCAGAAATAGAAGAGAAAACTTACTGATATCCTGACATGCTCAAATCTGGAGGCTTATTGGAGTCTGACAGACTAGAGCCAGGCCTATTGGTATCTGTTATATCTCATCATCACTTTTTATTTTGACCTAAGCAATTAATAATGGCCTAATTCTGACCTGGTATTTAGCTTTTCCTCTTAGTGTATTTAATTCCTTTCTAGTTTAGATATTTGGCTACAATTCAATTTTTGGTAACTAGTTGAAAACTCAGAATAAATTTTAATATTAAATAGACCATTCAGAGCACTACTTGCTCTTACCTCAAGAATCTGAGGATGTCCAACTTCAGTGAAATAAATCTGTGTTCTTTAGTAAAATCTTTTTTTATTGCGCTTGTAGCTCCATTTCTCTTAATACTGTGTTTGTATGGATTTGTATAAATTTTAAAGGGTATCATGAAAATAAAGAGTTAATTTAAAATAGCCAGGCACTCTTCAGCTGCCTTGTATTATGCCATAACCTCTTGAATTTGATGTCGTCAAAAATAAGGGTACCAAGGTTCTTATATTTGCTATGTGGCTATTTTTTATGTTATCTCTTGTCTGATGATATCATTAATTGGAGAAGATGTTTTCTGATTTGTTCTGCTGTAGGTGAGCTTAGAATCTACCTCTTAAATTATTGAATGAAAGGAATAGAAGGCGGCAGTAAAAAAAGAACAAAACCATGGAGAGTAATTTTGTCTGTTTACAGCTGTTTGGGGTGACAGCTTTTGATATTAAAACCCTGGAAAAGAAACCGTGTAAGTGCTGCTTTAAAGTTACAGGGAAAGGAAACAAGGAATATGTGTGTGTACACAGGTCTACATTTTAGAAAACCTTGTCTAAGCAGACCCCAGAGCCATTGAATGACCTGCATTTGAGTAGTTCCATGGAAGCACTGTTGGCTGCACTAATCCAGAGGCTCACACTGAGCAGGAATCAGTTGACTTCAGTGTGTTCAGTGGAGTATGGGAAAACATCTCTTCAAATGGCAGGAGGTAATCAGCTTTCATTTTTGAAATAGCGTGAGATGGGCAATACTGTTCATTTATGCTGCTGTTATGACTTATGAAATTATGATTAACAGAAAATTTTTCTTTGCTTTTGTGCGTTAGCACCTGGATCATTAATGAATGCTTGGGAGTAATAGCTTGAACTACAAATCCAAATTAAGATCTACTACAGGAGGAGATGATTATAATTTAATTCTTAAATATGAAGGCTATGAGTATTGTCACTGGTGAGGCACTGGGACAAAGGTTTCCCAGAGAAGTTGTGGATGCCTCATCCCTGGAAGTATTCGAGGCTGGGTTGGATGGGGATCAGAGCGGCCTTGTGGAAGGTGCCCCTCTCCACAGTGGAGGGGTTTGAAATTAAATGATCTTTTAGGTCCCTTCGAAACCAAACCATTCTATGATTGTAATAAAACTCTACTAATTCTTGTCAGAAGAGAATTTCCATTGACTTAAGTTTGATTTGCATGAGATAAATAGAACTAGTTCTTTAAAAGCAATTATTTTACTGTCTCAAGTAAGTTAATTTTGGAAGGAAACAGTGAAGTGCATCAACTAAAAATTCATTACGTGGTTTCTGCCTATTTAAGAACACTGCTAAAAAAAGTTAAACCAAATACCTGCTGAAATGTTTTACCTACTTTCTGCCTCTTTCGGAAAAGAAAAAAAAAATACAGTAATTTGGTTTCACACATTCTTTAATGTGTTGTATAAGGAGTATTGCAAATAGAATGAAATGATCAAGTCTTTTGAAAACCTATTTGAACAAATAATTTTGATAAGTCTGGATGTCTATTAACCAGTGGTGTCATTTGCTGCAGTTTCCATGATCCAAACAAAATATTACCTGAAATGGCCAGTTCGAGGATGGATAGCATCCAGATAAAATTGGGAAACAACATGTAGTACTATGGAAGTTTAGTCAGCTTCTTCAGTAGTCCTGCCTATCATTACTGAAACAAATTTCCTCTTATCCAAGTACTATACAACTTCCTTCAAGAACCAGGTTTCCATAAAAAGCATAGATCATTGATATGTTAATTTATGTTAATTTAAGATGTAGTGGCTCTCTTTGAGGGGGAAAAAAAGAAATGAGAGGGAAGTACAAGTGGCTTGTTTTCTTTTTACCCAGCTGTATTTTTTCCTCCTACCTAAATTTTTATTGTGACTTTTGAATGGTGCACTTGTTTTATTTGATGTTCCAATTACTTGAGTAGTTTTGCTAAACAGCAGACAAAGGCTGATGAATAACTTCAGAATGCATCAATGTTACCCCTTTAGCACATTAATAACTTACAAGGATATGAATGAAATGTTTCTTTTCAAAATGACCTTTCCAGTTAGCTAATGTTAAACTGATTGTTTTCATTGCAGTTGTAGCCTAAGTAACAATACCGGTCGTTTGGTATGATCTGAAATTTGTGCTTGGAAATCATACAAGAAGTTGCTGTCCTCATCACTTTGCCCGAGAGGTGCCATTTGGAACATACTATGGATTCAGTTTAAAAACACTCATTGCCATCAATTTTCTTGCTACTAAAACACGTTGCAACAGATTCAGTCAAGCTGCAAGCAATTTCAAACACATTAACTTTGTAGACCTTTGTACTGCAGCTGAATTTGGCTTGCACAAACTCAGGTCTGTGCTTAAAATAATGAAGTATTTAAACCCATAAACACATAAAACAGTGTATGGATGTGCCACAGATAGATATAAACCAGAGGGGAGATGTACTTTTCCTTCTTGCTATGAGCAGTTTTTTGTACTAACAACAGAAAGATTTTTTTTCTTTATTATAACAGGGAATATGTGAGCAAACTGCAATAGTGTAATGTTAATATTATGTCACTGATACTTTAGTTAGTCAAAGGAAAACAAACTACAGATCCAGCATTTGAGGAAGAGAGTAGAAAAAAAGGACATGTTACATGTACCAAAGGTCAGTCATCAGGAGTAACATCACATAGCATTTTTAAAATGTTCTTGAACATATCATACTCATAAACCATTGTGCTTACTGGATGAGAAAAAAGATTTATGTACTCCAGTGACCTCAACAGAGACTCAAAGCAGGAGTCATAAGGAAACAGTAAGTACAGAATGAGAAAAGTGTGATACTTCTGTCAGTGCACCTACTGGGTTCAGGGATATATCAGATCTATGTGATCTTCCTTAATGATTTTGGCAGATCTTTGTGGCATGAATTTGTTCTTAAATCTGCTGATACTTTGATCTCCTTGGTGTGCTGTGTCAACAGATTACACAAAAGAAAAAGAGTTCTGAGAAAAAAATCTTGTTCAGACCCTTAATTACTATGTTGTAAGTAATGGAGTAATACTAGTTCCTTACTTGACTCTTCCATAACATTCATAATCGCATGTAACAGAGAAGTTGCCTGTCTCTTATGTGACAGACTCAGAGATATATGGTATTTTTATGGGCTTTTGAGTGATTTAATTACACTTTTTTGTTTTGTGTTCAATTCCTTAATTTTTTTAAAGCATTTTATTTCTCAAGCCTTTTGGTAATGGTTATCATAATTTAGCAAATGGTCATGGTAAGAACTTGAATTTTAAGCTGATCTGCATCAGGCCAGTAGTAGAATACCCTCCTTGTTCCTAAGTATCTCTTTTGCACTGTAATCAGTGTGGTAAGTTCTGCCTTGCAGGGGGATCAGGGCTAAAACTGTTTGAACAGGTACCCTGGTGAAGTAAATGCTGAGAGAGAGTTTGATTGCTAGAAAGATGATTGCCAGGGATGAACACACAGAGAATGCAGAGATACTTGAAAGGAAAGGATGATTTATGTGTTGGGTTACAAAAAAAACTGTCAGGATGAAAATTAATTTCTGGCCAAAAAGGTAGTGACTCTGGAGCATAAGAACAAGAGGGAGGAAATATTATTATTTTTTAGAGGTTCTTTATTAATTTATTAAAGATTTACATTTAATGGGTGCCTAAACCCTAACCCAGGAAGTCCCTTCAAGCAATGTGCTTCTAAGACATTCTACATATAAAGGCCATCAAGGTATAGGGGAAAAAATAATCTTCAAATTACTGAGTGATATGTTCTGGAAAATTACATTTCTCATTCATTGATGGTGTCTGACAGCAGACACTCATAGAATATCCTGAGTTGGAAGGGACCCACAATGGTCATTGAGTCCAGCTCCTGGCTCTACACAGAACAGCCTCAAGAATCACACCATGTGCCTGAGAGCATTGTCCAGATGCTTCTTGAACTCTTTCAGACTTCATGCTATGACCACTGCCCTGGGGAGCAGTTTGCACCTTCTGAGTGAAGAACTTCTTTCTAATATCCAACCTAAACCTCCCCTGACACAGCATCAGGCCATTCCCTGGGGTCCTGTCACTGGTCACCACAGAGAAGAGATCAGTGCCTGCCCTTCCTTCTTCCTCTCAGGAGGAAGTTGTAACTGCAGTGAAGTCTCCCCTCAGTCTCCTCCAGGCTGAACAGACCAAGTGACCTCAGCTGCTCCTCATGTGGCTTCCCCGGAAGGTCTTTCTTCATCTTTGCTGCCCTGCTTTAGATGCTCCCTGATAAAATGTAATTCTGATATTGTGGCACCCAAAACTACTTACAGGACTTGAAGTGAGGCCACACCAGTTCTTAAAAAATTCAGCCCTAAATGATTATGTTGCATTTATTTGATGTATTTTGTTTTTTATAGCAATAGTGAGAATTACAAACACAGCATTGCACAATGTTGAAACCTTGTGGTTTGTTTTTTTTTTGTTTTTTGTTTTTTTTTTTTTGTTTTTTTTTGCTAAGGACCTGAATGATTTTTTCTGTGAAGCATCTGTATTTCACAATAGAATCTTTGGTTTTGTTTCTTTCTATTTTGTGTTTTTATTTTTTTGTTTCTGAATTCAAATTTTGTAAATCTTGTCTTATTCATCTTGAAATCTAAACTGAGTTATACTCAACTGGGCAATGTCATCAGGAATACATAATGCAATTATTCATGTCCTCTTGTGCTTTCTGTATATGGGAATAACTCCCTAACTTCAGAGCTAAACAAAAACTAATGACTTTCACAGTGAAGACTGTCTATGGCATAATATAAATGCTACATCTCCAGTCTTATATTTTCTTTTATTTTAAGAAAACAGTGTTACCTGAGATGAGTTCTGCTGGCAGAACTGTGCACACCCTGCAGCCATGGAACTCCCACTGGAATCGATGGGAGTCCTGTGTGCCAGGAGTACTGTTTCAGAGGTTGTACTTGATTGCACCTTTCAGGGTCTGATTGAAGCTTTCAGGAGTTGTATAACTCCCATGTGAGTATGTGGGAATGCTGATTTAGTGAAGAATAGAAAATCAGGCTCTACCTCCATGTATATTTAAGTAGTGGGTATGTTTATAAAATAGTGCTGAAAAAGTGTGGGGCTAATGCAAAAGCATGGAAGAACTGGAAACTAAAAGGATATTCTAGTGTGTCAGGTTAAGATAGCACAAGAGACAAAAAAGGATATTTTTCTGTGTTCTCTAATAATAAATCCAAAGACACATTGTAAGTATTTTAAGCTGCTGATTTAATTTTCTCCCTCTGGGAACATATGCAAAAGTTGTGATCAATCTTTATGGTCACTTAGTTGTTGCAGCCCAGTTTGTAGCTGTGTTTAACATTCAGTATAAAAATTCATTAATTCAGTTTTATTTGCTTTTTAGAGAGTTTTGATTTACTTATGTATTCTTTGTCTGTGGCTTTGTGACACTGGTCAAAATTGTTCTTCAGGCGTTCAGTATTCAGGTCATGCCGGCAGGTCTGTAAGTGCACTGTCTGAGTGATCAGATGTTCGAAGGATTTGTGCCAGTTCATGGCAGTTCCACACACTGGGTTCAATAGCTTTTAGCATTTAGTCAAAATAGTCCCCCCCCAGCACCTCTGCATTACATTTTTATGAATGTCTTTGGGTTATACAGCCTGTGGGTTATACAGCCTGTGTACATACTGATTATATGTTGCTAAGTTTGAGAAGTCTGAGATGGTGTTTTTTGTACAGTTCTCCAAAACGCATGGTTGACTTAATCTGATTTTACCATTCCTTCAAGTAAATTGACAGATGTCTGTTTAGTGTCATGGTAATGGGCTTCAATTCCTAATGCCTGATTTTCTTACATGCTGCTAATTTTTAAAACAATTTTATTCCTATATTCACTTTTTCTGTATGGTTTGCAAACATGAGTATAAATCAAAAGAATCTTATCTGTATTCTAAAACCTCAGGGATCACCTGCTTCATTCTGTGCAGCCCTTTATGTGCCACACTGATAGCCTTTTCTTTTTTAATTTCAGTCCTAGGTGCATGAATGAACACTTTATCTGCTGCATAAAAGGTCAGATCTGGTTGGGGAAACCATTGTCTCCTATAAAAATGGTAATGAAAAGAAATACTTTCCTATGAATCATGTATTTTGTGTTTCTAGATACTCAGGATCTCAGTAAAAAAACCAAAATAACTACAATTAAACAAACCCAGAAATACTCCTTTTCAAGAGAAAAGTCTTTTTGCTGTTAAGTGGAGTTCTGATACCTGTTTCTCTCTGCCTGTTTTAAAACAGGACAGCTAACTGTAGCCATTGACTTTAGTATCATGTAAATACTATAAAAGTTATTTTGAATAAATCTTACCTTATTGAATGTTGCTATTGCTTTATCGCACCTTAAATACATGTGTGACAATTTTCCAGATTATGAAGCTCACTGAATAGCATCCTGGAAGATTTTTACAATCTCTGTTTACACCTAAGTTAATGAAAGACTGAAAATGAAGAAAAAACTTCCCTGCTTGTAACTACATCTGTGACCTGCAAGTATTAAAGAAGTAGCATCTTTATCTGTCAAACTATAGAAAAGCCCATTTCTGCTCTATTTTTATCTATGAAAATGACATAATGAGTTTTCTAACTACGTTCATGAATGTTTGATCAGAAACAAAGCAGTATTGTAATGGGGAAAGAGGGGAAACTACAGCAGCAGGAAGGAGGAACGTCAAGTATTTGTTGATGGTGCATGTTTTCCTCAAAGAAAAATTCCTTCTTGGTCANTGTCCTTAGGTGTCAAATCCACATGTTTTTTGACTTATTCCAGGGATGGTAACTCCACCACTTCCCTAGGAAGTCTATTCCAATGCTTTGCAACCATCCCATGGAAATTTTTTTTTTCTGAGGAAAGCATCACACAAAGTTTCACTGGAAGACAAGCCATACTCCTAAAGTTCTGTTACCTGAGATTTTTCTGAAATTCAGTCCTAAAAAGAGCTATACATGCACAAAGAATTACTGAAACAAGAAAAAAACCCCGAGAATATGAGCTTTCTAAGCAGTTTTTAGGAAAAACTGCATAGTGAAGCAAAAGCTAGTTTTCACAGCAAACACTTCTGGACAAAACCCCACATTTGTATAGTCAGTCTGAGTTTAATTGTTCATGAAATATCTTTGTGTAAGGTTTAATTCCTAACTAGCTGAAGATCTGTTGGCTTGTTTTGTTTTATGTTTTATTCATTCATTTTTTGATTCTGCTGCCTTACAAGAAGTAAAATATGAGTGGAAACAGTTAACTTGCACAGATGCATTGAGTTAACTCTTGAGTTTCTGCCTGACACCCTTCTGGCAGAATTTCATTTCTTTAGTAGCGTTTCCCTTCATGTGTGTTGTGCAATGTAACTGTGTTATTTAAACTGAAGTTTTGAGGGATGATGATACAGAGGTAAATATTTCTATGGTAAAACTTTCAATTCCAGTCTCTTACATGTGGTAACACAGGCGGTCAGTTTACAACCTGGCAAAAAAAAAAAGGGCTGTTTCAATTGAAAAATTAAGTATGTGATTTGGTGGTGATTACAAGTAGCAAGAAAAATAAAAAATAAATTGTTGTTTTAATTGTTGGCTTGGGGATTTTGTTTTTGTTTTGCTTTTTGTTATTACAGTACCTGCCATTTTTAAAAGTCCTGCTATTCAATGTCAGATGTATAGGCAGTCACATCACAACATCTGTTACAAGTCACAGAAGTGGCATCCTTGTTAGCCTGGAGAGTGAGACTAAAGAAGGGCAGAAGGGTATGGAGAGGCTTTCTAGTTTTTACTTCAGAAATAGTTTCTGCAGATCAGAGAAAACCATTCTTTTTATCCTCTACAAAAAATGTGTTCTCCATAATTATCTGTTCAGTGTTATTGATGAAGTCTAAAATTGTTTCTGTATACTTGTCTTTGGAAGATGTCTGAGGAATTCTCAGCATGAAATGTACTAATCCTCAGAACACCTTCAAAATCACCGTTGGAGAAGCAGGGAATTAACTTAGTGGGTGTGTCCCCTTGTTCTTTCCTAGGCAGGTGCAAACTCTCCTTTCACATATTCCCAGTTAACTAAAGGCAGAGTAGTTCCAAATCAAGAACTGGAAGTGTCATTGTGACAGTGCTTGATAATGGCTTATTAACATTGCCATGGTGTTGTGGTAATTAAAGATGCACTTGCGTCATTAGGTTGCATCTGCCCATCTCAGAGTGTGCATCTGCCTTCCAAAGATGGTGTTGGCATGCACACAGCAAGATAAAGACAGAATGGTGTAGAAATCCTCAGGTTAAAAAGAGCCTGGACCAGAGAATCTAAATGGCACAGCATCACTCTTGTGACACTGATTGTCCACTCCTGTCAGAGGAGGACTTCTGACTCCAAATAAATAGTTTTGTTTGCCACAGGCACTATGTTGACATATGTGTATTGTTTCCAGACTTAAGCTGAGTCTCTACATCATAGTTACTCATATTTCTGCTACTGATGTAATTGGCATACTTAGCTTAGTCCTCAGCTATTCATGTATGAGCCAATTAGGGGAGCTGTCACACAGAGCAGTTTGATTAAGTCTCCTGGGTTGGATGGCACCCTAAAAGCTGAACCGGCTTTTCAGACACTCAGTGTTATTTCATAAATTCTCAGAAGCCATACTGACCTCTGTTCCAGCTTTAGTAGGTGCCATTAACATAGCACAATGTTCTGAGTGCCCACGTGGTTTATGTTCATGATGTGAGAGACAAACATTATTCTTTTGGAAGACAGTTCAGTGCCAGAGTCAAACTGGTATAACTGAGAGGATGTGAGCTACAAGTGAGAAAGGGAATCCCAACTTTATTACCTTGTTAATATTTAAAGAGTCTTTTTAATTTAAAAGTAACTGGTTTATGTTCAGTCAAACTGAATATTTTTGTTGTTCTGAATACCAACCATTTCTAGGCAATAGAGTAGGTATCTGTTCAAACAGTGTAGAACAATTTCATGAAGAAGTCAACAGGATATAATTTTCTGGCTGGAACCGTGCTAGCAGGCAGGAAATCTGTGTTCTCTGGTTGTGAAGTTTTGTGACTTGATGCAAGTGACTTTGTTTGTGACTCAGGGATTTTACCTTTCAGTATGGCCCAATAAACACTCTGAAACAACTAGTTCAAGCAGCAGAAACAAAAGGGATATATTAATATTGCATCTTAAACATTAACCTTTACTATCAGATTTTTGTTTAGTTCTGTTCTAGTATGTGAAATGGAATTACCTGAATCTTACTGTCTTGGTTTTTCTGAAATTTGTATTTGTGTTAAAGACCAGGATGTGATGTGAAGTATTGCTTTAAAAACTGAGAGAAGTCATGCCCCTGTGGATGTTTTTTTTCCTTAACTGATGGGAAATGGAATTTAAACTTGAGAAAAGTTAGAGTCCATTGTGAATCCAGGATGGAACCATCTGTCCTGATTTCATTCCAGTGCTTTAGCAGTCACCCTGCTTTTATTTTATGATATGATATGGAATCAAAACTGACATGAAAATGTGCACTGGTGGTAAATGGATTTTGCTGTTGTTCTTTAGTGTTGTGTTCTTTAGTGCGTGTTGATTCCAGAAGCTCTGTGTTAAATGGGCCTTATTTGAGGCTAGAGTGTTTGGTGGGTTTGATGATCTGGCAATCCTTTAGGATCCTAATGAGTATCCCCAGACATCTTTATTTATATCTGCAGATTAGCAAGTAGAATTCTTGATAGTTCTTTTTAAGGAGTCAAAGAAACAAAATAGAAATGTGCTTTTTTTGGTGGGAAACTAGAGTTAGGGAGGGGGGACAAAACCATACAACCCCCCCCAACACAAAGCCAAATCCCATTACAGATTCTGTAAGATCTGTATTTAAGTGTTTGTGATCTACACTCACTATTCTGACACTGCATCAGAAATCAGTTTTTTGTAGTTTTGAAATGAGAGATGTCAGTGTTTATCTCTTTTAAGAAGGGAATTGAATAACTAACCTTCTGTGGTCAAACAGCTTGTTTTGGTGTTCCAGGCTGGTTGTGAATGCTGGACTGGTAGATGAAATGGGGTGAGAAAAATGGTGTCAGTATTGACAGACTCAGAACTTGATCAAATTTCTTTTCTTCTTTCCTGCGAACTGCTCTTACTAAACTCGCCAGACTGGACATCTGTAGTGTTGGGGGTTTTGTATCTGTCTTGGGAATGAAGATGAACCTACTTGTGTCTTCCTGAGTTTTGTGTCCTTTTATACCCAAGTGACATGGTGTTACATAGCTGTCTTTCTATGATCCACAAACACATTGAAACACTAGTGCAATTGGTAATATTAGTTTACAACATAAAAATAGCAGAATAATTGTATCAGTTCCATCAACTGATAACACTTAAAAAGGCAATAATGTTACTTAGGCAAGTATTTTGAATGAGCATTTTGCGGGGCACCAAATACTGGTACAATTTGTGTAGATTCTTTAATCCCTGCAGTAGAAATGAGGAGGGCTCTGAAATGCAGATTGGAATGCATGTTCCCTGATCCCTTAGCTCAACTGAGAACAGAGTAATTAGAGGGGCAAAATTTATGTGCTCTCTGCATTGTTTGTACACACAAGAGGTTATCTAATGCTGTAAATTGGATTAGCTGTATAAACAGCAGCGTAATTTATTTAAAGTCAGGTCTCAAAGACTTGGAAAAGAATAGCTGGAAGAACAAGAAGGGGATTGTGAAGAGGAGAGGTACAGAGAATGCAGCTGTACTTATGTACAAGTATCTGATGTACCTTGTATATAATGTGTATTCTAATACAGTGGACTTTCTCTGTGTTTTAACCACTGAGAATGTAAACAGCTTGAGACTCAGCATTTCAATAGAAGCTTTAAACTGTATGTAAGGGCTGTTGAAAATGCATATTTTAAACGAGTCATGTTTCATAAATTCATAAAATCAATCACCACCTCCTTCTGAGTATCTATGAATATTCATCCAGTCTTCTTCCCCACATGAAGAAATGATGATGCGCCCTCAAAATGGATATATATAGTTGTTTCTTCAAAGTCAATAACATGTCTTCTATTTAACTTTCCCAGTGCTTGGATGTTATTTAGTGTATTCTTAGGTACTGAAAGAAATGTTTTGGGCAGCTTCCCTGCCTCCAGCTGTGGTGATGGCATGAAAGGCACAGACAGGTGCCTTTGCACTGCTCCTGCAGAGCTCCTTTTAGTGGTGTGAGATGCTCCCCTTTTGGGTTCTGCAGGGTTAAAGTAAGACCATGTTTCTGTCTTTCTGTAGGGACTTCTCAGATAAACAAAACTATAATTTCTACTAAACTCAACAATTTAAGTTATATTTAAAATTGAGAGCCTTTACCACTGGAGTAATTCCATACAGAAAGGCACTGCTACTTAGTCAGAGGTACAAGAACGTCTTTTTGTGAGTGGAGAGTAGTTTTGTTTTCTCTCATCAGTTTGATTTTTAATATTTGTTTATTATTATTATTTTCTCTTGTCTTCAATTAACATTTACTCCAATGGGGTTCATTATAATTTTGGGGAAACACACAATGCTATAAGCATTTATGCTTTTTATATAATTTAAATATTTACTGAAAATGATGTATCTTAGTGAAAAAAATACCCTTTTTGTTGCTTAAATGTGGTGGCATTTTTTCTCATGTTTAAATAGGCTTTTTGACAAGACCAGTTATAATTTCATTAGAAGTTAGTTTGTTGCATGTAATATCTATCTTGATTTTCTACTCTTGATTGCTGATTTTAAGATTAAATCTGTCACTTTGGTAAACAAGATGTTTTATTTAATCTCCAGTCTTTAATGCAGCCTTCTGAAAGAGGGATCTTTTTGAGTGCAAAGTTCGTTGTAATGTTGCTAGTGTGTGTTTCTGACCAGAATGCAAAGTAGCTTGAATCCATACATTCTTTTTTCCTGTACTGGGATAGCTGCCAAACCTATGTCAGCGATTAACTTCTGAATGTGTCAGCTGTAACAAATACAGTTCATTGTTTCTTGACTAGTTAACAGCTAGTTTAAAAGGCTGGAACAGTTTAAATGAAAGGGAAGTACTGCACATTTTGTATTTAAAATCAGGCTGTTAAAACCACTGAGAGAAAGGAAATCAGTTCTAGAAGGGGGTTTGTAGACAAAAATACTTAGTTTATTCTTCAAATGAAAATATGCCACATAACTGGATAAGGAAGTTATCTGATGAAATTATGACCAGTTACAGGTACCATTCAATAAAGGATCATATAATTAAATATCTAAGTCCCAGTTTCACTCATGTGTAAAGCAAAACGGCAGAACCCCCCTTCTGACTTGCCCAAAAAAAGAAACCCTGCAAGAATTGTTTGAGATATTGATTAGAAAAAAACATACCACAGGAAAGAAAAATGCCTTAATTTATTCAGAGAGCCAGACAGTATGAAAACTATTAACTACAGTGAAATGCAAAATCAGAGTTTAGAGGGGAGAGAGTTAATGATACTCTTCTTCATCACAAACCAATAATTCAAAATATTAATGTTAGGGGGTTTTTTGGTTGTGGGGGTTTTTTTGTGTGGTTTGTTGTTTTTGTTTGTTTGTTTCTTTTTTTCAGACTGTTTGCACCAAGTCACAGTAATATAACATTCATGGTTTTCCTGTATTTTTTTTGGCAAATTTTCCTCTGCAGGCAAAATGTGAATGGTTTGCTGTGAACATTTAAAACTCATTATGTATTGAATTAGTTCTTAAAGTTTCATGTAGACATCTATTTATTATTTTTCTTAATTTTAGAACAATTGGTCCAGTAGAAAAGTTTTGCAATTCAAACTGCAATTTTACTATTTGTATGAATTTTTTTCTGTAATTCTATCTTAAAAGGTGTATTTTTGTGTATATCATCTTGCTGAGCTTAGCATGAAAATAATGGTAGTAAAAGGATACAAAAGAGGCTGTTGTAAGAGGTGTCATATTTAATATATTTAATAAGAGAGCAGATTCAGTTGTTTTCCTACAATAGTGACAAGTGATAGAGCTCTACAGAGATGCAGAGGTGTTTTTTTTTCTTGACTAGTTCATTTGAGCCCTGTTATTTTCAAGTTGCAGCAAGTGAAAGGTTTGAATGTCCTATTAGGCAGCACAGAGGAAGCCATGCAATAAAATGCCAGTAATCTAACAAGAGAAGGAAATTGATACTGTTATATATAAAACAAAGGAAAAAAACAAACAAACAAAAAAAAAGTGAACAAACCAAACAAAAACACCCTCTGGAAAACACAGGCTGGGATCATTCTGAATGTGTGTTTTGAGTCAAATGAGGAACTTCAATGGTTGGCTGCAAGATACACTGATGGGTGATTTTTTTAAATGCAAAGAAAGTCGTGAAAAAATTTAATTTCTTAGCTTCTCTTTTGAAATAGGTTATGTATGTTAGGAGTCTGAAGGAGGGACGGAAATGGTCCTTGCATAGCTAGAAATCCTAGACTTTCTATATAGATTTGTGGAATGAAATGTTACCTCAAGACATTGACAATGGTGCAACTTGTGCAGAGTGTACTGTTTAGACCTAATGTGCAGACTGTGAATATCAGTCCTTCAGCACTTGTTCCTCCTGCTCTGTGCCACCCCTACACTCATTCCTGTAGCTTCCTTCTTACACAGGAATGCTGTTTCATTTAAAAAGGGACTGCAGACAGTGCTTCCCCCTAGACATGTGTCAGAATGTTTTATGTTTGTAATACATAATTCTCCGGATCTGTAGAATAGTGGTTGTGAGTCACGAGCAGGATTTGTCTACCCTAAATTTGGTGTGCATGGTAAGAAACAGGAGTGGTGTCTCAGTTTGAGGGGAAAAAACCCAAAGTGTTTACCCGCAAGCGGAGGAAGGGGTTTCCTCCACANTCTCCCCCTGTGTTCCTTGTCCTGAACGAAGAAGGAAAGCTGGAAAAGGGAGAACCGCAGTGTGTCCCAGAAAGCAGCCGCGACCTCTCTCTCCTGGGTCGCTGCTGCAGCCAGGGTGGGCCGGTCACAACACTGCAGGTGGCGGTGGGACTGGAACGGAGATCGGGACCCCAAATGCAGGAACCAAGAGCAACAGCAGTGGCAGGGAAAAAACTGGCTTACTCCACAGTCGCAGCAAGGAGCAGCAGCAAGGGCCTCTCTCCCACAGCAGCACACACACCACCAAAGCCGTGTGTAGTCCCCAAGAACCACAGAGACAACCTGCCCCCCACCCAAGCGATCAAGAAGAAGACAGTAGCAGTTAACTACTTCCTTTGTTAACTATTGGCATGGGTAGTTAGTGGTAGGGGAGAGAATTCACATAATAATTCCAAACTACAACAAGTGGTACTCTTGGTTTGGTTTTGTTTTTCTCACTCTCTTTCTTTCTCTTCTGGTGGAAGATCTGTGACCTTTAGGAGACAGAGCAATTTGAGATACCTAAATCAAGAAATCTAGTAATTCCTCTCTGATATACAAACCGTCTTTAAACTCAGGTTTTACAGTTGCAGCTCAGATATTTCTGAAATCTCAACCACTTCCATCATAATTCGCTGTTGTTGCTTTTTGTGACTGTTCTTGAGCATGCTGGTGACTGTGGAGCACATTCTGAGTTTATCCTGTGCATTCTTGAATCCAAGACATTCTAAATTTGCCAAGGTTTAGTCTAGAGGAGAAGGAGGTATTAAAGAGGGAAAAGAAAAACTGAATGGTAAGAGATGATGAGAGGAAGAATTTGGCATTGCAAGTTGAAGCCAGAATGAATGAGCAGGGAAATTACATCCTATGATCTCAAATGAAATTTAGGGTTTGCTGGGAAATGCTTTATTTTTGTTTAAAAGGTAAAAGAAAGGTGTCTGACCAGTACAGACTTGCTGCTGTAACACAAATTGGTATGCAAGGCTGTGTATGTAAATACATATATCTCTCAAATATCTTAAAAATGTAAATAGTTGTGTTTAGTTGTGCCATTTTCCCATGTTCCAATGAAATCTGTTCTTTCAGTATTCTGTACCAGTCTGGTAATCCATTTTCAAGAATAGGTGTTTGTTCAAGGTGAGAGAGTATCAGGGCATGGGAGAAATTGGGCTTGTTTACTTTAGAGTGGAGAAGGGATATGTTTGCAGTCTCTAACAATTCCAGAGTGGTACGTGGAAGGAAAGGGAATTCTTTATTTAACTAAAAGTATGTTTTTGGTGCAGGAATAAAGGAGTTTGAGCTGACCAAGCAACTTTAGTCTGAAAATGTAAAGATTTTTTTCATCCATAAGAGTGAAGAAATTTTAAACAGCCTTTAAAAAATGGTTGTATAAAACAAGGTGATTTTTAAGAAGGGGGTAGACAGATTTGAGGGGAATGTTGCAATGCTTTGCCTACAGGAGGACGTGAGGATCTTTTACCCTAAAACTGCTGTTCTCCTGAATTCTTGGCTAAGTTATTTTTGGAATTAAATCCTGAAATTTCTCCTTTAAGTTTGTATTTAGTAAATTAAAAGATATGTCAAATGTGGTAGTTAGGGCTAGTTAGGACTCAGTTTTAGTAGGCCTTGGTAGGTGCTACGTGGATTAGAAGGGACAGGTGTAACCTGACTTAAGCAACCAAACAAATATTTGATACCAGGTGACATAAACTCAAGTATAAAACCAGTGGAGGAGGTGAGGTTTTCTTCTCATGGCTGTGGTGTGAGGTGGACATTCTGTGCCTGCTCTGGGATAACTGGGCCTCACTGCTGCTTACCCACTACATTATCTCAGGGAAGTAAATATTTTATGGTGAGCTTCTCCCTTTCCCTTGCTGGGTGTGTCTGGGGAGGTGCCTCTTGGGGTGCTTTGTGGGGCCAGAGGGGTGAAACCTACCATCTGGTGGGAGGTGAATTGTTCGTTTTCTTTTACCGTTTTATGTATGTATGGCTGGCTTGGCTTTGCAAAGATTTGGGAAGGGCTCTCCCCGTGTGGGTGTGTCCTTCAAGCCTGCACAGTGGATTTTTTAGGTGAGGCTCAGCTGCATGGAACTGGCCCCACCCTTTAACTCCCAAGGTTCATCTGCCACAGCCAAGCGAGCTTGGTTGGGGACAGTGAAGTCCTCAGGACTAGAACCTACAGCACCTGATATTCCCAGGAGGGCTCCCATCCAAGTACTGACCGGGGTTGACCCTGTTTATCTTCTGAGATCTGACCTTTGTATATATGTGTTATATTGCATTTTGCTTTTAATTTTCCCTTTCCTCTGTAAATACATAAGCCTTTCCATTTCAAGTTCAGCTTCAGGGTGGTTGTTTTGTTTTTTTTTCTCCCTGGGTGGGGGAGCTCTGAGTTGCTGTGGTGAATACTTCACATTTTGCCAGGTCAACCCTCAACACAAAATCAACTATTTAATATCTTAAAATATCCATTCTGAATAATAATATGTTTGTTCTGGAAATTGTTGCTAGAACTTTCATGTGTTTGAAATCTGTGAACCGTTTATCACACAATGAGAATTAACTCTGTTTTCACTTCTGTCATGATCTCATGGATTAGTGATGGTTGAATCCAAAACTGGAGATTAAAAGTAGGTAGCATTTCACTAGTACTTGGAGATATGACTGTAGAACCTACTCATTTACACCAAAAAAAGTGCTTTCTAATTGCTTTGACATAACAAATCAAGTAGCAGTTCTTAAACAGTGTGTCTGAGTTTGAGGGAAAAACCAAAATGTTTACCAAAAAAGCAGAGAAGATTCCTCCTCAATAATCACGTCACTCCTCATTAAACTTAAGAAAAAGGAACTTTAATTAGAAAATGGATACAAGAAGGATAACTGTTCTTAACTACTATATCTATACATATATATGTAGATATAGATATAACTGTAAACAGACCAGAGCAAACTACTCCCCCAACACCAAAAGTAACAACAAAAGAGAACAACCCCCCAAATGGTAGATTCCTCATGGTGCAGTTGTATTTATGGACAGTGTCAGTGTCACAACTCAGCTGGCTGCGAGGTGAATTCTCAGTCTTTTCCCAGTGAGGCAGAGACAATTGGTGAGCACTCACATGGACTCTCTCTCTCCTTGTCCTTTGTCCCAAACCAAGAAGGTAAAGCTGGGAGTGGAGGGATGATGATAGTTCCCAGGAAGGAAAGGTGTCCCCAAAAAACCCAAAGAGACAGTGCAAGCCTGTTTCCCACCACACCTTCCCCCAGTTTGCCCCCCACCCAAGACCATCAAGCAGGAATTCGTAGCATTTAACCACTTCTTTTGTTAACTAATAACACGGGGAGTCAGGCATTCAGTCTTTGAATTCTGTGATGACAGGGGAGAGAATTTTCTCTTTAACATCCCAAAACTACAACACAGTAGAAAAATAAAATAATAACTATGGCCATTAGAAACACAGAAGTATTAATTATTTTTTTGTGGAACTGATAGAAACTATTTTGGGTATGTTTAAAGAAAAATCTGTTATTTAGAGAAGTTATAGCCAAGTAGGTTTCACCAGGCTGTTACTGAAAACATGAAATGAAATGATCAGTATTTGTATTTTCTGCAGATACGATCTGAGAAAGTGACTCATCCTGAACCGAAGAATTTTACATGTGTTTTTAAACAATTAATGACAAGTCAAATGTATGCCTGGTCACTGTGGTTATGTGACCTACTTTTTTCAATGTTCATTTTTCCTGGTCTTTTCAGACAGAAAGAAAGGCTGGACAGCCAGAAGATAAGAAAACGTTCTTCTAAATGTGCTCTATTTTTTAGTTTCATTTAATGCCAAAGAAGCAACTTCACCTAAGAAAAAAGAGAATCATAGTGCCAGCAAATAACTTACATTCAAAATGCCAAAGTCTAGTTACACACATTCTTGAAGAGAAAGGACAAATGGAAATAGTCTGGAATGTTTCATATCCTCTCTTATGAAACAGCAGTGTGCTTGGCAGCATATACTCTTACAATCTTGTAACTTGACAAACATTTCTTTCTTTCATTTATAAGTACTCTACTCATGTGCATCAAAGATGGTTAGGCTTTAGTTTAAAATTGTATTATGCTGTCATTTATATTTTGAGGTTTGCCACTAAAAAGCCCCTAAGAAACCCAAAAATCATATGATGTTGGTCATGTTTTTCTAATCAGATACATTTGATGAGTGTCACTCATCAAACTCATCATTTGATGAGTGTCACTAGTGGAGGAAAGGAATTTATGCCACTGCTAATGTTAAGTTCATGTGATTCAGGAGTATAGCAAATTATCCTTGTATATGTTAAAGTACATAATTCATTTGTACTTATAGTTTGTGGCAGAGGACATTTTCTAGTTTTATTTTCAGTCCCTTTAAATCCTGTTTGCCATCTAATAATTTGTTGAATGTTGCTGTGCCTGAGCATTAGCCTTCTATTCTGATATGCCATAGTAAAATGTGAATGGCAGTTTGTGTGGTAGACAAGCTCTTGCAAGTTAGAAGATGCTAATTTCTTACTGCTCCCATGAAACTGCTCTTGCAACCCTATGTACTTATTATTCTAGTATTTAATGCAGCCTGGTTGTTCTCAAGTTTCTGGAAACACCTGGTTTCTAGTTCTGGTCCATATCAAAATGCTTTTCCAGGGTCTAAATCATTAAATGTGATCATAACTCCAGTTTAATGCGTCCTTAGTTGATACATCTCATGAATGATTCCTTATTAGAAGAGAATCTTTAGCTTTTTGCAAAACACTAGATACAGGATTTCCACCTGTATTCCCTAAACAGGCTTGGTTAAGTGTAATTTAGTAAGAGACTTGTAATTTAGAAATAATGTGTTGCTTTTAAAAACACCTCTGAAACAGAAATACAGAGTCTCCACTCTGCTACAGTTCTTCATTTTAGGACATATTAAAATTTGTATCAAAGGAATACAGTGCAAATATTTTAAGTTAATTCATTTGGATTTTTTTCTTTACTTGCAATGTCTTAATTCTATATTTCAAAAAAGATAACCAATATAACTAAAAATATTTCATCTCTCATTATTTCAATATGTTATATACTGTGCTCTCTACACAGAGAGGAAATCCTATATTACAAATTAAAGCAAAAGAACACTGTCAAATACGTATGATGAAAACTTAAAAGAACCACATAAAGCAGGTGCTTTCAAGTCGGTCACATACAAATATGACATCATTATTTTTTTAAAAGTCCTGAAGGACTAAATCAAATCAAAAGTATAATGAAGAATAGAGAATGACTTTCTACATATGAAGAAAAGAATGCCTACTTTTAGTTTATATGTAATACTAAATATCTAAAAAATTATGTATTAACAAGCCTTTTTCACAGGAGAAACCATCTCCTTTGTGATGCAATTTGTGCTAAAGCTAAATGGAGATCTGGTGCTTGGAATTTTGTTTTGACATAGAGCAAATTAAGAACTTGTCCACCAATCTATCTATATATAATCTTCCTGATTGCAAATCTACATGTGTCTGCCCTTGGAAAGGGGGAAAGTTTATATAGAAGATGACATGTTCTAGGAACTGCAACGTCTTTGGCTGGAAAAGTCCTGAGGGACAAATGCTCATGTGGTGTCCTCATTGTTTCTCACCTGTCTTTTCTCCGTTATTTACATCCACCGAGGACTTAAGGGTGAAAGAATTGCTTGCTCTCCCTGTTACATAAAACAGAGGGGTGCTGCTGAGTGGGTGGCACTGCTGGTGTAGAAATGAAGAGGGCAGGATGGCTCTGCTACAGTATTCAAATGTTATAGTTCTTTATGCTTGTTTTCTAGGGATGTTTGTATCCCCCTTAAGCTACATACTGTATTATGAAGCAACGTGGTGCAACTGAAATGACAGAACCTGCAGGAAATAATGTGCTGTCCCATGTAACAATGTATCTGTCTGTGAAGGGAGCAGCCATGTATTGCCCTTGACAGTCAGCGCTTTTTAATACTTTCACTTAAAGCATACACTTTTCTGGTGTCTGTTGGATCTGTTAGAGAAGCAGCAGTTCTGTCTAATGATCCCATGACCCAGTGGCCTCTAATTACTTTGTCTTTTGTTTCTGATTAGCAGTTATTCACACACAGAGGTGAAATAGTGTAACGCTGCAGGATTTCATTTGAACTGTTTCTCTGGTTTGTGACTGCTACTGAGCCTTGGTAATGAATTTCTGCATGTTCTGAATTGTCAAGAGCAAATCTGTAAAGATTTTCCCGAATATTCGTCAAGTTTTGACCTCTGTATATGCTAATATTAGCAATAGATACAAAGAATGTGTCTAAGTTAAGTAGTTTAATTCAAGTTTTTTTTTGTTTTTTTTCATTGATTGGTTAATTTACAATAACCATTTTATATTATGAAATTCCACCCACTGTCTCTATACATAAATAGGTAGTTTCTTATTAAATTATCTCCACCTGGTGGCAGTATCTCATAGCTAGCAACAGAGTAACAAGCAGAACTGGAGCACTTTTTTAATTTAACAGAAACATAACAGCAAACTAGTTAAATCAGATGAGTCATTTATTGCTTAAAAACCCCTGTAAATGTGCATGAAATACTTTATAGCTGAATTGTGGTATCTTGTATGTAATTGGATGTAAGCACTAGATGAGTATCCCATGCCTTCACAGAGTGCACGTTGATTGCCAAGAGCTCCATTGGTATAACTGTATTAATGCCTGAACTGCTTCCTTTAAAAAGAACAATGCAGGTATTTTGATGGAGAAAAGCAATATTCAGGAGTGTTTTGCATATATATTCCACTTATTCCTGTAGCTATAAAATATGGATTAAGTTGTGCAGAGTTTACAGAATGTGTTTTCTTGGAGCGTGTTTTTGTAGTCTGTGGCAAAGAAATGCTCTTTGCTGAAGTGCTGAATTGCCAGTTTTCCTCAGTGAAGAAAGAAAGCATTTTCACAACAATAAGCACAGTATCAACCAAAGTGATCAAAACCTGTTTCTAAAACTTACCTCAAGACTTTTCATGTCACAGTTGTCTGAACAAGGTTTACATTTGAAGGTATATAAGTGATCCTCTATGGTTTTTAAGAAGTATTATGCATTATTCAGATTGGTACAGAAGAACTTAATTTCTTTGATATCCACAGCTGAGTGGTTATTTTGTCTTGCAAATAAAGGAATCTCTTAAGTGTCACACTTTTATATCTCCATCTAAAATTTCAGGAGTATTCCAGAGTGAATCTGGAGGTTCTGTTGAAAAGGAAGTTAGAGATTATTCTGTATTTTCAAGAATTCCTATAACCAAAGGAAACCACAGCATCCCTGAATGATGTAAAGTGCTTTGACCAACTTAATTCTTGTATGAAAGATGTCTTTTACTTTGGGAGAGATTTTTCCATCAGTGGTTATGGTTTTTGCAGTGGAAGACAGTTAGGATTTGGATCAAATACCAAACACATTGATATTTAATAGACCCTGAAACTACAATGGTCATGAAAATAACACTTGGTTGATTTTTTTTTTTCCTCCCGGTCCATTAAAAAAATTACTATATATACTGACTTATGATTGAGTTCTTTGGTGGTTTAAACACAGCTGTAAAGAACAAAAACCTTGATAACTTCATGTGGAAAAGCTGAAAAGAGTTTTGGTTTTGGCTGGCAGTTTTTTTGAGTTTTTTAAAGAGGAAAATTAAAAAAGCAAAAAATAGGTGGATACCAAATTAAGAGAAGTGTGTATCCTTGTGGCAAAATCCATGCTGTCTTCTCAGGCCTTGATGTGTGCTTGTGTGTATGTTTGTGGGGTCTTTATGGATGATATGCCACTTATATCATCCTTCTTTGTGAGAACTACAGAATTTACCTTTGCTGAAGTCATTTTAGGCTTAATGGACCACAGAAATTGTTGTCTATAAGCACTAAATTGAAAAAATAAGGGACACAAGTAGTTAAGTACTCATTGAAAGCATTTTTTATGTGCATTGAGTCTTGAGATGGTTGGTTGTGCTCACCTCATTTTTCTGTTTTGTGAGGTGCTTAAAATATGAATGCAGGGAAGGAAGGACATAGAATTCTAACCAAGCAAATTTTATTTACATATCTGAACAACCAATATCCTTTATAAGCCATAAATATGGGAATATGATGTTGATTTATCATAACTGCATTCGTCTAATAAAATGGGCTGTGGCAAACTATTGTATTTTTTTCTTTGTATATTAACCTTTTGTGTGGAAAAAGGTTTCCATTTTTATTTGATCTAACAAGGTGTTTTTAGGCTGAAAATATATCTCTGAATTTAATAACAAACTGCTAGTTATTACTGAAGAGCTATAAACATGAAATTCATCTGAAGAAATTAGTGCTGATTTGATCTTCTTTTTTGGCTTATTTTGCAACGTATTTCAGTCTGCAGCTGTTCAGCTGACCAGCTTTAATGGAGACCATCAGGTAGTATAAACTACTGGGTAGTCATTATGAAATAAAAAGTATCATTAAATAAAGTGTAATTTAAGCAATGACATATTACCTGCTTTATTGTTCACATTTTTTAATTATAAAACACTACCACTATTTCAGGTTTTGCGGTCTTATGACACTGATAAAATAAGAAGCACTGAAGGCTTTGGGAAAGGTTTGATGTGCCTGATAGAACTCCAGCTGGAAACTTAGAATCCAAGCCAGGTACTAAGATGTCTTTGTACTGCTTCAGACATTCAGAGCACCAGACTCCCAGTTGCTGATTTTCTTTCTGAAGATTTTAACATTTTTATGTCTCAGGCTTTGTGTTGTCCTTCTGGGAAGGCAAGAAATCTTCCCCTGTGGTGTGTTCATTCCCTTTTACTTGTCCCCCACCATGGGGTGAAGGGACATATCAACCTTGTGAAGCCTGGCTTATCCTTCCCTTTCCATGTACCTTCTCTTACCGGAAGTCTACAGATGACTTATTTTTTCATGGCAGATCCACATTTTGAGCCACCTTTATGGCTTGGTAGTGTTTATTTTGGCGGAATCAATATTGTGTGGCATGGATTGGTGTGCAGGTTTTTTCGTTGGTGTTTTGATATGTGATTGGTAGGGTGGTTTTCTGTGAATTCTGGGGGATACCAGCACTCTCTTGATTTGATTTTACTTCTTGCTGTGTTGAGGAGGGAAAAAAAAACAAAGACTTTGAAGGGACAGTTGTCAAAGTAGACAATAATAGACATCATAAAATATTTGAAATTTTGTTAATATAAGCTAAAAATTATTAGGTTAACACTTGATCAAAATGGTAGGTAATAAATACTTATTCTCTAGTACTTATGACTTACTACATCTTAAAAAATGACTAATAGTTCATTCTGTCACTGTCGTAAGGACATATAGTAGAAATGCAAATAGCAGAATTAAGAGTATTTAAATTCATTTCTTTACTGTAGATAAAAAATTCCTTCCAGTAGTGTATATTTGGAGCTTGTGAACTCCTTATGAAATATAAAAAGAAAAATAAGGAGCCCTTCTGGAACTGGCTTGGGAATCTCATTATGTAATTCTTCAGTAGCTGTGTAATTCAGTACTTTCTGCCACTTCTTTCTCTCTAACGTCTGATTGCTATGACTTGCACCGACTTCTGTGCTCTTTTCTTAGAAATTTTGTTAGTGTTCAGAGTAAAGGTGATGGATAACTTCTGCACAGTGTTTTCAAACTGATATCTCCTGAAGTACCTTATTTGTAATTTTTTTTCTCCTTTATTTTACAAAAAGGATTTTTTTTTTTAGGATAAGAACAATAAATTAAGCTAAACAACTGTAATGTTGAAGTCGCGTTCTTACTTCTGCACAGGGTTTATGCATTCAACTGAGCTGGTAGAGAAGCTCATTCTACAAACTGACATCTAAGCCTTAAAAAAATTGTCTTTATTGCTGCAAGTAGACAGTGGACACTCTCTGTAGAGGAGTGTATAGAATGACTTCTAATAAAAATTCTTGTGCTGTGGCATAGAGTTTGATTATTTCTTATCACCGTTCATTTTAACATTAAAAAATTCAGCAAATCCAAACAGCTGAGTGTTCGTAAGGTGATACACGTTTCTCTGTTCACCTTCAAAAAGAGCTGTATAATCAGATTTGTGCAAGATATCTTAGAGTGATGTGTCCTATGGATTAAGAGTTACAGGATATCACCACATCCCTGTTGATGTTAAGGAATTATTTTTACTTGTATGGTAGTTAAGTCTGGTTCATAGATGGGTGCTAATAAAAGAAACCTGTGCAAAATACAAGTGTAGTAACCTACTCCTTCCCCACCCCCCGCCCCATTTTTATGTTTCTTACCATGGTATATCCTATCTGACACTCTTTGTGTACATCCCAGTATGTAATATTTTCTTAAAGAGGAAGAACTTTATGAATAAATGTAATATTTCTTGAACAATTATGGTTTTGTAGCACCATTTTAAATACATACTGCATTTTTCATACCTTGTCTGCTGTCTAAGTCAAAACAGAGCAATGAGGTAAAACTTTACATTTTCTTTTATTTACTGACGGAGTGAAACTAGAATTGCTGGTTTATTGCTGAGGTTGCCAGGACATTTTCATTTGGGGGAGACTGAATCCATACTATGTCAGAAAGACAGATGACCTCTTAAACACTCAATTGCTTTTCTGGTGGTTCTCAACCTTGGAGTTCATCCAAGTGTATTTCATGGTGTGTCTCAGTACAGTGCCGGTACTTTCATGCTTTGTGTTGAAATATAGTTTTTGTTACTGCCTGTAATAATACTGCTATTAATGTGAAGCACTGGGGGTTTTTTCCCTAATTTTCTATTCTTAAAAAGGTATATAAACATTTTGCTTTGTCAGTTTCATTAAGAATATATATGGTGTTGAAGTTAAGTAGCTGAACTACTGCAGAGAATTAAGTGTGTTACTTTTAATAAGACTGAAATTTCAACTGCTGAAGCCCCAGTGTACTTCTGGAAAAGTTAGAAACTGTTGCTATTTTAACAGAAGTCCGTGATGTACAACTTGTCAATTTAAATGGATATTTTGGGGATTACACTGAATATTTAGATCTAGTGTTTGTGTTTCATGTTCATTATGAAATCGTATCTGTATAGTTCACATATGCAAAGCTGCTGTTTGAATTTGTTCCTCTTTTGCTTCTGTACACCAATTACAGTCATATTTGTGATGTAGTAAAACTACAAATGGCTTAAAATTAAAGCTGCAGCTCAGTGTGGATCATTTTATCACTTACTGATCGTTACTGAAGTTCTGTGTAGTCTCGTGAAATTCTCTGTGTGTTGTTTTCTGCTTTTTCAGGCATATACAGTACAGTTCTTTTATGTTGCAGTGATGTGAAGGTTTTAGAAACAAAGGAATTTGTCTTGAAACCTTTAACTGATTGCAACAGGAACGTGATCATATTTAGATATTAAGATTATTTGGGGGCAAAAGCTAAATTGCCAATTTCCAGCTGTCTGTAAATTTTTGCTGCATACAGAAAGAGAGAGAGAGAATAAATCTTACCTTGACAAATAGCAGGAAGTGATTATATTTCCAGTCTATATGCATGATCACTTTGGGGATTAAAAATATTCATGTACCCATCTCTAGCTTGGAAATGAGTAGTGGTCAGTTGAATATTCAAATAAGGTCTTTCTTTAATGTACTCAAAAGGTTTTAATCCTCTGTCAGTCACAAAAATGGAAAAATAGGACAGTTCTGAGAGTATGAAGTATGGTAGATTTTTATATCTCTGGATAGATCTGAGATAACACAGCTGAAAGAAGTTTATAGATTAAACCGAAGCCTTTTCAGCACAGAAAGTTTGTTGTATGTGACAAATATGAGGATCAGCTGTACAGAAGGAAAAAAAAATAGGCAGCTCTGAAAAAGTTCATGTTCCATTTCCCTGCCATGATGAAGGCCCAAACCTTCATCCTTAGTTCTTGCAGGTTCCTGAACCCCACACATTGTAATGCTGAACAATTATGTTGGGAACGTGTGGCTTTTCTCTCATGCCTGTTGCTTTGGCATTCCTTTTGAGAAAATCAGACTGGCTCAGACCTGCTGTTTTTGTTGGAATCATGGTTATCTTGGCGACCTGTGGACAACCAGTCCCAGTTCTTAGATAGTCTGATACATTCCTATGCAAGGGTAGGTGCTGGATGTGATGATCCTTGTGGGTCCCTTGCAACTGAACTTACTCTGTGATATCAGCTATCATGAGATTGTAGAATATCTGAGCTTGGATATGAATTATTGAAGTCCAACTCCTGGCCCTGCACGGCACAGCCATAAGAATCTCACCATGTGCCTGAGAATTGTCCAAACTCTTCTTGAACTCTGTCAGGCTTTGTGCTGTGACCACTTCCTTGGGGAGCCTGTTCCAGTGTCCAATCATCCTCTGAGTGAAGAATCTTTTCTAAATACTGAATCTAAAGCTGCCCTGACATAGCTTCATGCCTTCATTCCTATGGGTCGCCAGAGAGAAGAGATCAGTTATTCTGGTAGGCTTTGTTTGCTTGACTGTGAATCACCTTGGTGGAGTCCTCTGGACTCATTCCAGCAGGTCCATGCCCTTCTCATGCTGGGGACCTCAGAGCTGGAGGTGGGGTCTCACAAGAGCAGAGAGGGAGAATTGCCTCACTTGACCTGGTTAAGAGGCTTAAATGGGGAGATTTTTTTAAAATATTCATTTTTTGCTATTCAATGACTAGAGAATGATCTGGAAAGGAGGAAGCCTGTATAGTAGATATATTATAGCATTAAACATGAGACCCAACAGCAGTGTAATGAGAGGCTGTATTAGAAACTTAAATCCTAAAACTGAAAATAGTGAATTGTGTAACAGTTTTTCTTATTGATTTCCTTTAAATCCTGGGCTCTACAGTGTCACCTAGTTCTGCTTTTAAAGAGATGGATAAAAATATTAAAAAAAAAGTGCAAAGAGCATGGAAAAAATACGATTCAGTTTGATGCCGTGAGACACCCCAGAAAACAGACTCCAAGCCAAGTTTGTGTGGGATAAGATAAAAAGCTAGATTCTTTAATGTCTAGGCTTAGGGTTTTTAGGAATATATGATGACATGCCTGCCGTGAACACTGATTTCCATGTTTTTTATAATAATGTCTACCCAATCCCCAGTTCACACATCTCTCGGTCTAGCCCCGTCATGCCCCTGGTCATACCTCCTCAGGATCTGAGTCTGAGGTCAGTGGGACCCTCTGTTCTTCATTTTGGTCTTCCTCAGCACACACAGGGCTCTTGGAGGTTTTCCAGCATTCTTAGACCCAAGGTTTTTGGCTTATGTTTATGTCTTGCTCTGCAGGCTTTTTTGATATTCTTCAGCCTTCTGCCTTGAAAAGACATCTAAACACTAAAAATTTGAGCTACTGATAAGTGGTAGGGGTTAGGATACATAAACGATGAACTTAAGCTGCTAGTAATATTAACACACTAAATTTGCCTTTTTACTACAGTTACAAGTACTTCTAATATCTATAAAAATGAAAAAAAATCAAAAACCCCATAGGCATCAAGTTTCTTACCCTGTTAATTCAAGGCATCATGCCTTAGGAAGTTAAGAGTCTTCTTCTTCCGGTTGGGATACGAAAAATATAACTTCCAACAGCAAGAAACTGATAAACAGTAAAACTTGGTCAGCAAAAGCTGAAGGAAATTCCATCACCAAAGACAGAGAGCCTTGTTTTGCTGGACTTGCCGATAAGCTGTATCCTGCCTTAAGATAAGAAAGGGTCCTAGAATGAATGTTATCAGACAATGCTGTAACCTCTTGCTCTCTTCCCCCCATAAATCCCTGAAATGACAGTCAGTGACTGGTTTCCCTGACTTAGCAAAAGTATTGTTAACATAAGGCCTCCTCCTTCTTAGCATGTACTTCCCTGAAACCTTAAATTGGGTGTTGCGTGTTCAATAAAAGCATTCCAGTTTTTGTCTCCATAACTGGGATTGTTTAGTTTTATTTGACCTTCACATCTTCCATTTTTTTTCTGGATGATCCAGAGTAGTCTTACTTCATTTTCTTTCCGTTTATTTTTCTGTGCGCTGGTGAGATGGAGTAGCACCTGCCAGAGGAGTTCCATGTCTGTTCTGCTTTAAATGATGCTCTAAAGGCAACCTTAGTTTCTCTCTCTCAGTACAATAAGAGGTCCCAGTGTAGAAGTACTACACTCATTTACTCACTACATTTTATCGCATTCTAAAAAGTAATAAAACCCCAAACCTTTTAATTTCATTGTATCTTCGGTCTAATTAATGAATACACCAATGTCATAACAATTCCTACAGGACTACTTGCTGTAGTTGAGAAGAACGTGAACAAAAAAAAGCTTAACTAGTCAAATATGCTTATACCTGTATCATTTACATGGCAAAAGGTTCTTTTCATATATCCAGTACAAGTATTTAGTTCTGAAATTTATACAATGTTCTTGCAGAAATTTTTGTGATCTGTTACAGTTTTTCCTTGTGTTCCTGTTACTCAGCAAAGATTAAAATGTAAGAAATATTGTGTGCTCCCTTAAAGATTCTCTTGACTGTTTTTATTTTTCTTATGTGAGCTATGTATTCAAAGGTATGATGAACTTTGTTTAGTTCTTTCCAAGTTAAAAACTTTTTGATGGAATCAGCAGAAGACTTGCATGGCATTCACAGAGCCATAGTAAATAATTTACTTTTTTCTCTGATACTTTCTCAGCAAAAAAGTTAAGTTCCATCAAAATATGTGATTTCAGTGACAGAAACACAGTCTTTGAATTGACTATCCTGAAATGCAATTTTGTGTATCAAGCAAATGTCAAAGCAAATAAAAGTTACATTCAGTCTAGGCTTAACTTTTGACAGTAGTTTCAGAATAAATCTTGGAGATGAGTTACAAATTCTCACTCCTTCTAATGCTGATATATGAAATTGAAAAAGTATATTCATTAATAAGACTTTTTTATTTTGTGTTGCTGTAGAACAGCAATTATGTTATAATCTTAAAATGCATATAATAGGTTTTTCTATACTCTATTTCTGCTCTTCTTTTGTTCTCTCCTGTGGGGAGCTGACTCGAAATGTGGATGTAGGATTTAGATAATAAAATGTCACTTTAACCTGGGTACATGATCTCAGCAGGACATTTGCTGACATATTGAGTTGTATATTGTTTAAATTTGTCTAATGTAAAAAAAAAAAGCTAAACTCTAGTAAGTTGACTTTTAAGACTTACTATACTTAAAAAATGGAAACTATAACAATTTTTATTTCATCTTAAATCAATCTGCTACTACATTTTCAGTGTTATGAAATATTTCTTAAAACCAAATTTTTTTCTATTTGAGATTTACATCTGTAATTTGTCTCTTTTTTCAATATTTATAATTAGCACATTAAAGGGATCATGCAAATGAAAATAATTGGTTTTTTTTCCTAAATAACAGCAGAATATGTAGATCAAGCAAAATTAGCAGTATTAAAGAAGCAGGCCTTGACTGGAAGTGAGTCTTAAGAACATGCAAAGGAGGTTCAAGCTGGATATTCTAATTTTATTTGTGTTCCAGTTCCAATACCATCTGTTCTTTTTTTCCTCCCTTAGTCAACTCTTTGAGTATTATAATTTTTTTGAATGTGTTATAATCTGTCTCTAGTGTTTAGCTTAATTCATCTGGAAAGTTGATTGAAAAAATTCAAATATTAAGTATAGTCAGCTTTCTAGAGAATTTATCCATCAGTGGACTGAAACTATTATTGGCTGACAATATGAGAACGTGTTGGCAACTGTAGTGGAATTGCTTGTCTTTACTTAGACTCTGGGGTGTGTTGATCTATGACACTTTTGCTCCTTACTGAGCCATTTTCCTTGGCCACAAGGTGAATGGGAGCACTGTCTGGGTCCCCAGGTTCTCTACTCAAGTGTCTGGGGCTTGTGGTCACCCTCCGTATGTCCCTGGACAGTATCAATGCCACTCATGTCACTAATTGTCAAAGGGGAGTGCTCTTAGAGACTGCTGAGGCTCATCCATTTCTACCATGTCCAAGATCTTAATCCCGGGAGAGCAAGTCCATGAGCCAGGTCAGGAGGTGGGTGACTCACTCACAGGAGTCGTCCTTCAAGGGACCCCTCAGTTCTGCTTTGTATCAATACTTGCTTCATTGATCAGGTATGGGCAGTCCAAATGCCTTCCAAACAGAACTTGTTCCAACTGTTGTGCTGCCAGGGCTGATCCTGTATTTGTCTAACAACCAAGGCTGTGTGAGTGTCAGCTTTGGAAACAGTCCATATTTTGATCTGTTCTGTGCTTTTTCTCATGTGAATGATTATTTACTACTGAGATTCAAAAAAAAAAAGTATAAATGTTATGAAGTGTCCTGGTTTTGTCTGGGATAGAGATTTTTTTATTTTGTAGCTGGTACAGACCTGTGTTTTGGATTCAGCATGAGAATGATGTTGACAACACACTGCTGTTCTGGTCATTGCTACGTAGTGCTTACACCAAGTGAAGAGTTTTCAGTGTCTGATGCTCTGTTAGTGAGGAGGTGCACAAAAAGCTGGGAAGGAGCAGCTGACCTGAACTGGCCAAAGGAATATTTCATACCGTGGAATGACATGCTTAGGATATAAACTGGGGGGAGTTACTCTGGCTCAAGGGAGAGGCTGGGCATTGTTCAGTGGTTGGTGAGCGATTCTCATCACTTGTACATCACTTGTCTTTCTTGGGTTTTGTCTGTCTCTTCCCTTTTATTACCATTATTATATTTTAGTTGGTTAGAATTATTTTTTTTTTGTTTCAACCTGTAACTTTTATTTTTGTTTTCTTATTCTCCTTCCCATTCCACTGGTGAGACAGAGTGGGAAGTGAATGAGCAGCTGCACGGTATGTTATTGTTAAACTATGACAGTCCTTTTGGGCCCCAAACATGGGGATCAAAAGGTTGAGATGATGACAGATCTGACCAGAGCATGTTAAAACAAATCTGTTGTAAGCATTCCCTGTGTAGGTGTAGTAGTCCTTGGTTACAATGTTGATTTATTTTCTCTGAATTGTGGTGCTTTTAAGGCTTGTGTTAAGAAATACCTTGCTGTAGGTGTTCCTGTGATGATGTTTATCCTCCATGGGGCCTGAGCTAAGGTTATAATTTTGTTGTATTTTGCAGTACAAAAGATATGATAGCATTGCTGTTCATGAAACTACTGTGGTATTTGTATTCAGTATTGCGGTCACCTCTGTACATTGGGAGTTACCTATTGGGAACTATTAATAAGTAAAACTTTTACCTTTTCTCCTTGGAGAGTCAAGCTATGGGGGAGCTATATCCCTTTTTGCCTCCACACTGATTACAAAAGCATTTGAGAGTTTTCAAGATTTCCTTGAAATAAACTTAGTTCTTTTGCTAGCAAACAAACATGTTACTGCATATGGTTCAGTTCTTCTTAAAGATTAAAGAGCTAATGACAACCATCACTCAGGGATCTGTCCAGAGGCTAGACAATTAGGACTATTGGGATGTGCGGAATATCATGGGCAAGTATCTAGGACAGTGGATGCCTCCAGTGTTTTGGAATGTCACACCTGAATTAAGTCCAGAATCTGGAATAAACTCGTAATTTGAAAAAATGTGCTACCATCCTGGCATTCCAGAGAGACAATTCTCTGCAATGTGCTGGGGCCTGTCCCAGGCCCATGGAACCCTGTTCATCACTATGCAGTACCCTCAAAGGGAAGAGTAGGTCTCTGGATATGATAACAAGACAACAAGCCCTGTGGCTAAACCACAGAACCAGCATGTTGTGGTATCAGCTGTCCCGATACACAAGAGGAAATGCACATGAAAGTAGTCTTGCATAGTAATAAAGGAGGACAAAGAACAGGACAGGAATGGAACAGAAGGAAGAGACAGAACAAGAGGTAACCACCACACAAAACTTATCATTGAGTGAGCTGCAGGATGTATGAGAAGATTTCAGCCATCATCCAAGTGAACACATGACCACCTGGCTGTTTTGATGCTGGGATATTTGGGCTGGCATTTTGGAATTGGAGAAGCCAAGCAGCTGGGATCACTTTCTAGGGAAACAGGAATTGTCAAAGTATTGGAAAAGTGACTTAAGTCCTTAACCTCTGGGGGTCATGCCTATAAATCATGAAGGAAAGATTTACGTACAAGAATTTTACATGTTGCCCAGGTAAATGGGCTGCAGTGGAGAAAGATATCCAAAACCTGAGGGAATTAGCCCTGTGTGAGAGACTTGTTATGGCCTGAACAACACACAGTTATCTTCAGATTCAGATGAAGTCCACTCCATGTGACCCGCATGGTGGAAATTTGTACGAAGGGTCCCATTGTCACACACCAACCCACTGGAAACATTAGTCTGTAAAGATGGTGTGGCACCAGCAGTGGATGAAGCAATTTACCAACTGGGAGAATATGAAGACAGTATTTCTTACTCCCTTATCTCAGCTGTGGAGAGACTGTCTGATAAACTGACCCGTGAGCTGCAGCGATTCAGAGAAGGGATGTCCTACTCCCACCTATATGGGTTTGTACCTCAGCAATTGAGAGCAGGTGTTCATTCACGACAGAGATGATACAGAAGGTACATGCCACAGGGTACTTCGTGTTTTTGCTTGTGGGACCACAGGGAGTACTTGATTAGGATGGAAAACCTAACCTGACCCTAGAGGCACAAGGAAAAACAGACAAATGAAGGTTGTTTGAGGAAACTTGCTACTTCAGTCTCCAGTGGACAGTTTCCTCAGCAGAGAGAAAGGGCTGATTTTACTTCTGATTCCATGGAAAGAAATGGTATTCCACTTCTGTGACAAGTAAGTGGAGAGTCCTGTGATCAGTATTAGAGAGGCCTTTCCTCTAGGCTGGTGAAGGAGAGGAACAACCAGGTTTACTGGACTATGTGGATCCTGGAATCCTACAGGAGTATAAGGCTCTAGTTGCCATTGGTGCACAGTGTACCCTAAAGCCATCAAGAGGTGCAGGAGCAGAATCCATCTGTATTTCTGGACGGACAGGAGGATCCCAGCTGCTGATTGGAGCTTGAAATTAGCCTGACTGTGAATGATTGGCTAAAGCCATTCCTTAAAGGAAACCAAATTTTATCTTTGCATGCTAAATGCTATCATTGGAGTTCTTGAAGAAATTTTCTAAATGGAGATAGAGATGAGTTTATTTCTTCAATGCCTTGTGACAAGGCTGAGCATTATCTGGTTTTAGGCTTTAACTACAAACACAGAATTTCATGACCTGAATACCTGCCTAGGCAGTGGTTTTACTGGGTATGCCAGTTGGAAATCTGTGCAAGGGAGTTATGTTGCCTGAAGTGGAGGAAATCTAACTGAAGAAGTTGACCATTTATTTTGGGAAAAGCGAAGTTATAGAAAATAAGTTTTGAGTTGGCTAAGAACATTGTTTGAATTTTGCTATAATGATAGTCACTTAATTTGATGGAACAAAACAAATATTATGAGGGTTTGCAGTCTGTCAGTTTTGCAATCTCCCATGCAACCCTAGGAGACCATAATTGTCTTTAAAGACAGGCAGTTGATTATCTCCTAAGTGGTATAGTGTGCAGCTCTTTGCCTTGTGGCACTAACTGGGGAGAAAAATACATATTCCTATGTAAAAACTGTGGTATTAAAGAAACAGAAACAAATAGGTGAAGATCCTGAGCAACTGGCTGTAGGTGGGACCAAAGGGAAGGAGGCTGGACCAGGTGACCTCCTGAGGTCACTTCCAATTGCAACTATACTGTGACATTAAGGAAAAATGTCTTGAATACCAGTGTTAAATCCTCTCCCTGAACTCCTTTAAAAAAATTAAAGGGAAAAAACCCCAAACAAAACGAAAAGCTTTGTTTCAAAGTAATATACTCTTCAGAGAATGCTCACGTGTTTATGTATTTGTCAGATTCCTGTGTTGAAGTTAATACATGTTGATGGCATTGTAGTTCTGCTCAGTAACTCCTTCTGGTGTCTTCTGGAATTGGTCTTGTATATAATAACACATCGTTAGAGACAGTGAAGATGTCAAGGTGGTCCTTAGCTGTTTAATTTGTGCCCTTTATCACTGAGTCATAGTCTAGAAGTACATAATGAGTACACAAGTAACCTGCACGTGAAGACATAAAAGTTGTTTTCCTTTTTCCTTTCAGCTCACTAACCTTTGTCATGAATAACAGTGGCAATAAAAAATAGTTTTCGTGAAAGAAAGCATTTGTGTCAAATTCCCTGAGCAAATAATGGAGAAGGTGCAATCTGTTTCTGGGCTTCCTGAGTTGAATGTGATTGCCCCTTTGTATTCTCAGACTGAAAAGATTTAAAACTGGCACAGATAATTGCAGAGTCAAGTTATAGGTTTTATTTAGGCTGCGTTATAACACCTTTCATTCATGAAGCTCCATAATGTAATGTACAAGACTGTGCAATGCCTGAAAACTTCAAAGTATTAAAGCCTTTGGTCTGCACTGCATCCTTGGAGACTAACAAAGGCATAAAACCCTGATATAATGCCAAAAAGTGGAGTCGAGAAGCTGTTTGTTATTGGTGGACATAAAGGTGTTAAGAAAAAGATCCCTTGCCTTTGTTCTGTTCTACAGATGAAATTGCAAAAGGTGAGAAGGGGAGAAGGAAAAGATGAAGGACAGCTTTTGATGCTTCTGACAATACCAGGAGGTGCTCTTAATGGCTCTTTCTTTTCATCTTCATAGAAACTGCATACTTCATGGGTCAGGAATAGAACAGAAAGAATGGGGGAGTTTGGAGGAAGGGAGGCTCCTACCTAGTGGTTGTTATTCTGCTGTTCAGTCAGTGCTGATTCCTGTTTGCTTCCACTCAAGTAGAGATGTACCATACACTTTCTGTTCATGTAACAGAAAATTTGCTACAACAGGGTGATGCTTGATTTCTGAAGTTTGCAATCTGGCCAGCTATAAAAGGGTCCAGTAGGTTTCTGATATTCATCTTAGTTTGTTTATATTCTCTGGTGGTTTTTGTTTAAGATAATGACTTGCTTCAAGAGAACTTAATCACTATGGTGTGCTTTTTGACAGAGAATTTAAATCCAATTAATAGCATGTAGTAGATAATAATAAGTATCTCTGTTACCTCTGTTCATCCTTTTACCCTATTAGTTAACATCATAGGTAGTTGAAGCATGTGCATAATACAAGCACACAGGTGATATATCTGTATATCAAATACTTCTTTATTGGCAATTTAATTATAGCCAGCAATAATTCCTGTATGCCTCTAGTCTAACACTGAATGTTTTTTTCTATTTCTCTTACCAGCACAAATTGAATTAGTTGTATGATGCGGTGAAATAGGAGTCTCAATATATATACTTACTGTGCTGAAATGCCCTAATGACATATCTTAGAAAAATAAAGGTTAATTCTTCTAGAAAAAAAAGAAACAAACCAAAAACAGCAACACAAAACCAAAACCAACCCAAATCAAAACAAACAAACCACCCCCCAAAAAAACCCAAAACAAACTAACAAACAACCCAAACAACAACAACAAAACCCACACAAACTTGTGTGACAAGAGATGGAAAGAGGCTTCCATCATTTCCATTATTTTTCCTCCGTTTTGAATTGTTTGCAATCAATAAGTCCCAACTAAGCATTTGAAAGATATGCAAAGAAGGAGACACTTGTAATGTTTGAAAAATATGTACTAAAAGTCAAGTAGGTGTTTCATAGATTTTCATATACAGGTGACAAAAATGGAATTAAGTAGAAACTGTGACTTGAGTGAATGATAATTGCATTATTCTTCCTCATCCTACAGTAGTTTACTTTGTGGGGAAAAAAACAACTTCTAAATGCATATAAATATATAGAGGTGAAACTTGGTTTGGAAATGCAGTGTGTAGTTGTGATTTTGGAATTATTTGCAGGACTTGGTCATGTGAGTAATGAAATTAAAATGAGTCATATCTCTGGAAACAGGAGTTTAGAGACACTTGTGGAAGAAGGTGACAAAATGAATAACGGAATATAAATCTTTAAAATCAAACTAATTTGAGCACTTTCAGCAAAAAAGTAGTTATTAAAAATCTGTTGTTTACTTAAAATGATTACATAATAATGAAATTTTGCATTGTCTTTGCACAGCAACGTTCTTAATCATAATATTAAGATGAAAAATAGGACAGAAATTGTTGAAAAGATCAACATTTTCTCAAATCTTAGTGATTTTTGATCTAAATCTTAGTGACTTAGAGTAGTTGTCAGAGAACTAATCTGAATGACCACTCTAGAAACTTACCCATGCATTGACATTTCCCTTTAGAATTCCCATTTGAGTGGAATATGGATATCATGTTATTTTTTTATTAAGAAACTGATTCAATTATTATAGTTTCTCCTCTAAAAATATTTTAAACTATTGTGTTGGCATCCGACAAAAGTTTAAATGACTTAATTTATCTGTTTTAAATTCTCTATGTGTAGACTTTCAGATCCTTTAAACAAGACATAAGATGGAATCTATTGACTGATGCTAACAAAAACTACAAAATAATCTGTTCATTAGGTTATTTTTAGGTGGAGTTTTTCTTTGGAATCATCTGATTATCATCTAATTATTTTTTCAGTAGGCGAATAGATATTGAAAAGCAGTATTAACTGTAAGGAGAACTCCTTAACCACTTCTTTTAAGTGTCCTTCTTGTGAGTTATATGATGATGTTGAAAGAGGCACTTCCTCAACAGAAACACTTTTGAAAACATATTACTACTACTATGATTATCTTGGTTTGACTACACTACCTATTCTGGCCTTTTCCCCAATAATAATTTTATTAATGCTTGACTGTGATTAGTTCTATGACAGTGAGTAACCATATTTTAGGATACATTAAAGTAGTTTTAATTAAAATAAATTACTCTGGTAAGAAATTAAATTGCATAAAATATAATGAAAAGGAAGTATGTGCAGTTTTCTATGACTGATCCTGCAGTTTCGTGGTTTAATCGTGACAGGCAGTGAAGCCCCTCACAGCCACTTGCTTATTCCCTCATCCAGGATGAGGGAGTTGGAATCAGGAGGACAAAGGTGTAAAAACTTGTGGGTTGAGATCAACAAAGTCCTACAGGTAAAACAAAATCCATGCGCAAGCTAATAAGAAAAAAAATTATTTCCATCTCAGCCAGAGCTAGTACATAGTCATAACTAAAATGGTGAACAGTATTTAAGCGGTTCCTCCCTAAAGTAAAAGCTAACTAGGTAGTTGTCAGTGCAATTTAGTGAAATCTCATCACCATGAAGTGTATTTCATAGCTGGTTCTTGTCCAAAGACCTTCTCTAAGACTCTGGGAAGGACATGCTCTTGTGCTTTGGCTACACATTGTGCTATTACATCACATAGTAGATTCAGGTTGAAATTCAGTGCAACTTCAGAGTGCTGTGCAATATTAGAGTTTCAGATATTTTTCTAATTAGTTAAATATGGATAGTGCCAGATATTTAACATTATATTTGAAGCAGAGCAAAACCCAAAACCTGAAGAGTTACAGCTTTTAAAAGGAATATAGCTAAGTTAGGAAAATTCCTAACATACAGACAGACCAGACATAAGGGATCATTCAAGAGATAGACCTTGAGACTTGTCCAAAACAGGACAAAGTATGCATATCTAGACATATAACAGAACTGACTGACCTGGAGGAAGAAGATAAGGAATTCAAAATAACCCATTTGGCAAAAGTCAGCAAAAAACCAAGCAAAGTTGAAAAGTTCACCAAGGATGAGGAGCTAAGATACGACCCCTACCAGAGGAAGTAAGAGGAACTCCCACCGTAATATTCCTCAAGAAGGACGACTCTGCCCTAACTCCACCTGGACTCCACCTGCTATGAATATTATAATCAAGTGTTGCAATAACATGAATATGTATGATCAAATAATGTAACCTCTCACTGAAAATGTATAAATACTATAGCTTTGCACTGTAGACTTTGGAACTCTTTTGTCCGACACTAGTCGGGAGTTCCCCAATGTTGCACCAATAAATACCGTTGCTGTTTATTGACTAAAACTATGTCTCTAAACAGTCTTATTTCGCCTCTTTGGGCATCATATTACATATATATGTAAACTATATATTACAAGTAGCATGGAGTGCTAAAAGCCAACAGGTAGCATTGGCCATTACATGTGTTTCATCACACTTATGACATTTGTGAATTCTCCCAGGAATCTCTGGTGAATGCTGTCGTGTCCTGACATCTTGTTTGGAACAATGCAATATTTTATTTCTTCAATAGCTTCTCTTAAAACTTTTACGTTGGAGGCATCCTATGGCATTTTGATTGTATAATGGGATTTTAACATAGGGATCCTCCCAGACTGCACATATTTTCAAGTACTATTTTTTCTGCTGTAGTCTTGTCTCTTCTGAATGTTCTTCTCTGCCAAGGTCACATGTTCAGATTCACTCTGTAGTCTTGACTTCTTAGGTAAAGGAGTATTACTTAAATTTTCTGTCTCTTGTGATTTTATGCTTTCCTCTATGGAGGCTTCCCCCTTCCCCCCCCCATTTTCTCCCCTTTACATAAGGCTTATGTAGGGGAATATTTTATCTAACAACTATTAGTCATATTCTTCTTGCTGAGAGTGATAAGAAAGGATTCATGAATATATTAGTATTTATTTAAAATAACATATAACCTTTATTTTCTAATATCAGTGATAGTTTGTTGTTTTTTTTGGGTTTGATTGTTGTTTTTTTTTTTCAGAATCAAAAGCCCTCATTGGGGATGGGTAGCTTGAACAGTTTTAGTAGTGCTTTTATAGTGGTTGTTTTTTCATGTTTATTTGAAATAACAAGAATTATTTTTTTCCTAACAAAAAGCAATTGCTGTCTCTATGATCTTCTGCTTTTGGTGATTGCCTGAATCCTATTAAATGTTGCTTGCTGTTCCGACTTGATCTTTTGCTTTTTAAAAAAAAAAAAATTCTAACACTTGTTTTCTAGACAGTGCATTTTCAAAAAAACCTCTCAGAATAATAATCTGAACTGTTTAAGTCAGATGAGAGTCGAGAAAGTACAAAACCTAAGTAACCTAGTGAGATAAAAAAACAAGTTCTGTTTCAGAAATCATAGAATCCTCTTGGCTAAGTGGAGAACTCCAAATAATATTTTGGGACTCTGTGTTGTTTAGGCAACAGAATCACACTGAGTGTGTAGCACACTGAGGATGGTATACATAGAGACACTAAAGAATTCTCTATTATATTGCAAAAAAATGGCAGTACTTTTTAAATCCTGATATGGTTTGGGTTGGAAGGGACCTTTAAAGATAATCCAGTTCCAACCCTCCTGCTGTGGTTAGACCCACCTTCCGCTATCCCTGGTTTCTCAGAGCTCCATCCAGCCTGTCCTTGAACACTTCCAGGGATGGGTGTTATGGGTTTAGCCAGGTAGGCCTAAATTTGGGCCTTGGAGTTCAGATTTGGGCCTGAAATTGTCAGCTGCCTTGAGCTGGGTCGGGCTAGCTGACAGCTGACCTCTTCTAGCCAATGATGTTGTATTCCATACCATCTTACATCGTCTCAATAGCAGTAAAGTCCAGTGTGTGGGTGTGGCTTGGGCAGTTTCACTTTGGCCGAGGTACAGAGCAGACACCGTGCTGTCCCAGGAGGGATGGAGAAGCCCAAGCCCACAGCATCGGCTCAGGGAAGGAATTGACTTTTTTAGAATGATTTGTAGTCAGAATAGTAAAATCTGTGCTTATTAGGGAGTGAGAAGTTATATATAACTTGTGTGTGTTATATTGTAGTTTTCTCTTAATTTTCTCTTTTCTGTATAAATACATGTAGTTAGTTTCAGAAGAAACCTGGCTTTAGAGGTTTTTTTTCTTCCCTCTCCCTCTTCTTTCTCCCTTTAGCTGGTTGGAGAGAGGAAGACTCTTTTTCTCTGTACTTGGGCAGCTGGCATTTTGCCAGCTCAACCCAAGACAATGGGGCATCCACAGCTTCTCTGGGCAGCCTGTTCTAGTGCCTCACAATCTTCACAGGGAAGAATTTCTTCCTAATATCTGAAGCTTCTCTTTCTCAATTTGAAGCCATTTCCCCACATTCTGTCACTACAGGCCCTCGTAAGTAGTCTTTCTCTGTCTTTCTTGTAGATTTTCTTCAGGTACTGGATGGCCACAATTAGGTCACACCAAACAAGGCCTTCTCTTTTCTGGTTTGAACCATCTGAATTCTCTCAGCCTTTCCTCACACCAGAGGTGCTTCATCCCTCTGGTCACCTTGGTGGCATCCTCTGGACTGGCTCCAACAGGTCTATGTCCTTCCTGTGCTGGGACCCCAGAGCTGGAGGCAGCACTGCAGGTGGGGTCTCACCAGAGTGGAGCAGAGGGGAAGAATCCCCTCCCTCCCCTGCTGCCCACACTGCTTTGGATGCAGTCCAGGACACGGGTGGTTTCTGAGCTCCCAGTGCACATGGCAGGGGCATGTCCAGCCTCTCATCCACCACACTCCCTGTCCTTCTCGACAGGGCTGCTCTCTATTGGAATAGGTGTGGAAGGGAAAAGGGGACTGTAACACTGGTTTTTGAGGAGTAACAGAGCCAAACTGATCAGACGCACAATCTGTATACATGTAAATGCAATGACAAAGTGGTTTCATTAAACAGGAAGTGTGTAAAATGCGATTGTCTGAAGTTTGAAAGTAGTGGTGTCCTTGTTATCTGAACAAATGTGAAAATAATATTTATGTAACTTCATTTACAATGGATCAGTCATCAAGAATGCACAATAGATTGCATTGCTTGCTGTCTATGTAGTAGATTGTAGTTTGAAGATTTGACCTTTTTCAAAGACTTTTGCAGTAAGGCATAGGAGGATATTCTGTACACCTAAATCATTTTCATCCTCGCTTACAAGCTTGTAATAAAATTACTGTTTTCCTCATGGATTTACAGTAGCATAGAGCAAGAATATTTTTTAAATATGTAATCTCATCTTGACACTGCCCAGGAGCAGCAGGAAGGCATGAAGGATGCATAAGCAATGGAAGAAACAGTGTCGTGTCTGATAATGCTGAAACAGGGAGGAATAAAGTTTCTGCATTGAGTGATGTGATGTAGGCCCTTCTTTTCTAATTTGGCGGACTTCAGATCCTGTAAACTCCTTTACGTGTGAGGTTTTATTATAACATCTGCTGAGTGAGGGGAGGGGGGAGTTAAGAAACCCTTTGCTGCTGCTTTTTTTTAATTTTTTGATTTATTTTTTTTTTTACACTTTTAACAGATCCTAATAATTTAATGGAAGTTCTTTAAACGGAAGGAAAAAAAGTTTGGCCACCACTGTGGGTTTTTTTTATTTTCCATATTTATTCATATTGAAATTTAATGTCAAGTGAACAGTATGAATCCTCTTTATAACTGAGGAATGATAGTTGAAAAATAAATTCATTTTACTACCATTAAGCAGAATAATTTTTATTTTGTATGCATAATACACATTAGGAAAACTTACACCTATACAAGTTCGGTCCAGACAGAGGAGAATTTTTAGCAAAATGGTTAATTTAATTACTACTTGTAGATAAAAATTGTATGGAAATGGGATGCATTTTCTGTTAAAATAAGATTAGATATGATGATGCTAAAATGTATATTCATACATACTCATGACTATTAATGAGTGACAGTAATTAGAAAATCTGTTATTTCTATAGTTAGTTATCAGGTAAAATATCTATCAGTTCTGCAGATTGTTCATGAGGAAAATTCCCAGATTTCTACAGTTTCTTCCTGAGATTAATTCTTCACTTAGATTTGACCTACAGTTTGTTTTATACATCTCTTTAGGATTACTTTTCCTAAAGATGTCATTCATGGATCCTTCAAGTTCTATGAGGGCGTTTTTCAGCGACACACAGCTAACAGAGTGAAAATTACCAACCAACAATAATAAAAGTGTTCACGTGTGTAAAAATTGTGCATTAAGGTTGTAGTTGTCTTAGAAGTTCTTCCACATTCATGTTGGAAATCTGGGCAGGGAGGGGCAGAACACTTAATTATTATTTTTTTTCTGGTTTTTCTTAAGGCCTCTGTTTTGGGCTCCTATAAGTATGGAAAAGCTCATGTAGAGTTATGTATGAGTACTATTATGTATCCTATAGTGCAGTTATTCACTCTTTTAAACCCGATTATCTCATGATGTTAATTGTTTTTTATTGCTTAAAGAAGGAAATGTTTGTTTTTTACGTGTGAACATGAGATTTTAAGTTCCTTTTTTCCTTTGTTGAGGTATTTTTTTTTTAAGTCTTTAGCTAGAATTTTTACTTTACAGGCTTTGGTCTATAAGAAGTATCTTGAAAAAAAATCCTTTAAAAAGAACTATTAGCTGTATGTGCTCAGCTCTCCTTTAGATCAAAACCTTTTCAAAGGCACTTTCAAAGACGAAAGATTTCAAAAAAAAAAAAAAGACTTCAAGAGGATTTTTGAAGATCAAAAGTAGCATATAATGGCATAAGATGTTTGGTGTAGGTGGCAAATTCCTGTAAATGGTGGGGGGCCTGTAAGGGTGACTTCAGTGAGAAGAGTGGCCAGCTCACAACAGAGGCACGGCAGGACACAGTGATCCCATCAGGTACATTGGTGGTGCATCTGTGAAAATATATTGGAAAAGGACAAAACACTGCACAAGCAGTGAGGAGAGGGAAAACTCATGGAGTTTCCTCACCTCATGTAGTGCCCATGCTGGAGCAGGTTCTCCTGACAGGCTTTGTGGACTGTGGAGTATCTATGCTGGAACAAGTGTTCACTCTGAAGGACCTGCTGCCTGTGGAAGAACCCATACTGGAGCAGGTTTGTCCTGAAGAACCACAGCCTGTGGGAAGCACCTACACTAGATCAAGTGAAAAGTGTGAGGAGGAAGGAATAGCAGAGAGGAGATGTTATGGTCTGACCAAAATGCATATTGCATACCCTTTTGTACTGCCCAGGGTAGGAGAAGACGTAGAGAAGTCAGGAAAGAAAGAGTGAAGTTCAGCCTGGAACAAGCTCTTTAAAACTCCTTGTTGCTCTCTGTAACTACTTAAAAAGAGCCTGGAGCCAGGTGAAGGTCAGCCTCTTCTCTCAGGCTAACAGTGACAGGACAAGAGGGCATAGGCTCAAGCTGAGCCAGGGGACATGCAGGTTGGACGTCAGGAAGAAGTTCTTGATGGAAAGGGTCATCAAGCATGGGCATGGGCTGCCCATGGAGGTGGTGGTGTTCCCAACGCTGGAAGTGTTCAAGAAATGACTGGATGTGGAATTCAGTGCAGTGGTCTAGTTGACAATGTGGAGATCTGTCAAAAGTTGGGCTTGGTGACCTTGGAGGTCTTTTCCAATGTAAATGGTGTCTGTGAAGGAGGAAAGGGCTGTCTAATTTTGGTCTTTTTTTTCCTCACTATTCAACTGCTATGTGAGTTGGCAATGAGTCAAATTAATTTTCCCCAAGTTAAGTCTGTTTTTCCTTTGGCAGTTATTGATGGGTGATCACCCTTTTTCTAAACCCATAAGCTTTTTCATTTTGTTTTGTCCCACTCTCCTACTGGAGGAAGGAGAGTGAGAGAATGATTGAAAGGATGATTGGCAGTCAGCCAAGGTCAACTCCTTCCACATAAACCATTTTTTGAAGAAAACACCTTGGGGGGTTTTATTTTTTTCTTTTTTCTCCCATTTATTTGGTTGAGGTTTGTTTAAAAAAAAAAAAAAACAAACACAACCCAAACCAAACCAAAACCGCAAACAATGCAGGTGGTTAAACAGAAGAACAGGTTGCCCAGAGAGGCTGGGCTCTCTGTCCTTGGCGATATATGAAAAACTGGACATGGCTCTGAGCAACGTGCTCTGCCTGACCTGAACGGAGCATGGGTTGGACTCTCTGGCCCTTCCTGCCTCAGCCAGCCTCCAATTCTGTAGTTTTGTGAAGTGCTCCTGTTGCTCAAAGCCATTTGTTTGACATATACAGGCAAAGTTTGTAACAATATATGCTGTTATGTTGTATGTTCAACTGTTTGTTTCATTTTATTGTTTGGGTTTTTTTCTGTTGTGACAATTTTTTTGATGCTTTTGGTGCAACACAAGTAGTTCAACAAGACCAAATGCTGTATGAATAATTATATGAATCTTTTATTTATAATTCAGTAAATATTACTAAGAGTGAAGGATGACACATCAACTCTCAAACTTTATGATGGTCACTTCTTGCTGCAGTTGTGGTTTTAAGTTTCCTTGTTTTTGTTGTTTTGGTTTTTTTTGTTTTTTTTTTTTTTTGGCAGGGGTGTCTTTTTTTGTAGTTTAGTTTGCTTTGGGTTTTTTTGGGGAGGGAGTTTGGTCTGGGTTTTGTCTGGTTGATTGTCTTTTCCACCAGCCGTGCTGACCCTTACTGTATATGACAGGCAGCTTTACTTGACTTTGGTGTGAAACAAAACAATAAAATGTTCAAGGCCAATTCATTGTAAATGGAACTTCTATTACCTTCATTGAGGCAGATTTAAAGTACAATTAACTTTTAAAGTTATGGTGCAACACCACTGTATTAGATATTAAAACACCTCATCTTTGCTCTTATCTACTTTTAATGTTTTTCTATGCATTTCCCTGTCTGTAGAAATTGCATCAAGTGAACATTTCAACAGGGGAATAGGTGGGAGATCCTCCTGTACTTTGAACTTTTCCTGTGCCCTCATTACTGGTTGCTTCTGTAATCAAATGTGTGCTCTGTTTATAGTGCTTAATGATGCTTTTGTTCAATGATTTCATTATGTGTTAAGTCAAAGACAATAACAATTGTATATTTTTATATATATATATATTATATATTTTTAGGCTATATGTATAAAAATTGTGTCAACACAAGGACCATGACTTCAAGTTACTAAGATGACAGAAGCTGAATCCTACTCCTTTCATTTCATCATAGAGAAAAGCTGACATGGCCTTTGTAGGTTTTGCAAGATGCACTGTTATCTTGGCTTTTGGTGATGATAACAACTTGTCAGTACTTGAACTGGCACATTCATTGATAACTTTCAACATAGCAGTTATTCTGGAGCAGTATCTGTGGTAAAACCTTGTAGTGTGGCCAAGCATTGAGTGTTTTAAATAATGTTTTAATCTGTGAAGGGTCAATACCATTTGCTGCCTTTTTTCAGGATCGTGTTTTATAAGAGTTCTAATATCTCAGGTGCTGCTTTTTTTAAAAAAAAAGTAATTGTAAACAAAAAGCAAGTTAACTGCAGAGAGTATATTATAGATTGGATGCTTTTGTAATACCATCACATAGTGATTTGTGATGTTTAATCTAATAAAAGGTCATGCACTGCATATTTCTTTATGATCATTCTCCATGTTTGATGGTTGGGGTTTTTAGTTGGGTATTTGTTCTTTTGTTTGTTTCTTTTGAGTGAGATTTTTTTGTTTTGCTTTGGGTCTCATTTGTTTGTTTTGCTTTTGGTTTTATTTTCTTATGCTTTATTTCTTCTTTTGAGGTGGATATAAATTTCATACATCCAAGTCTAGTTGACACTGGATCTCAACCTGGAGAGAAGCTTCATTTTAAAAGCTCAGTCTTGACTGCACGTGAGGGGAAAAGGGTGTGCTAACACAAAACTGAAAATCTGTGGTTGCTAGTGTGATTGTAAATAAGTCAGACCTTAAGAAAAAAAGTAGTTTGAGAAATTGGAAAACATGGATTTGAAAAATCTGGTTTTCTTTTAACTCCACATACCTCTGTTTTATTTCTATTATGGCTCCTTTTCCTTATGCACAACCTCTGTGAGACTTTCAAACTCACTTTTTGTGTCCTAACTCATTATCTTATTTGGCATGACTAATAATGTTTTGTCATAGTTTATCTTGTGTGAGTGCCCAAATATTACCTAATTGATTAATCTTACATTGTCTCCAACCTTCATGAAATTTGTTATACAAAGCAGCATTAGGGGGGAAAAAATCAAGACTTTTGTTTCTCTGTGATGTGCATCAAAGACAAACTGTGTTCAACCTTGTTGATCTCATCAATCTTGCTTGTTCTTTCCATCTTGTAAAGGAGCAAAATGGATGATGTGAAGTTGGCACTATCAGAGCTAGCAGTGATGTATGTAAAGTAAATTAACCGTCTCACCTTCAGCTTTCTTGTGCAGCTTTCTCAAATATGTCGCTCTGAATATGAGTGTTACAGTGTCTGGCACTCGGAGCAGGTAGCTGCTGCCATGTATTCTCTGGTGTACATGACTAAAAGCTCTGCCCAGCTGCTAGATTTAATGAGGAATATTCTTCTGATTTCATGTCACTATTCCTGAATACTATTTTCACTTAGGCTCTAAAAAATTAAGTAGAAGTTATATGGAGGGCTCTTATGCACACTAATTATTAGATATAACACTAATACTTACTGATATTTCTGATTACAAATATTGTCTTTTAAAGTCAATCTTATGAAGATCAGGACTTAACTAGCTGTGCCTATTTGTGAGCTGAGGGGATTTTAAAAACTCTCAAAGTTACTGTGTAAATTTATTTGTAACTATGCAGCTTTCACTTCTGGAACAACTTCATATTGAGTAGCCTGTCTGCTGTGTAGCTGTTAGTCTGGCACTTAATTTGTTATGAGAAACACTGTCAAGTGCTTCTTGAAAATCTGATCACGCTGTATTCACTGGATTCTCGTTATTTTTCATAAAACTTTTGTTTTCAAAGAACTTCAGAAGGTTAGTTAAGCATGGCCTCCCCTGTCTGAATCCATATTTACTGCCATTAATCAAACTGTACTTCACTGTGTGTTTTTTACCCCATCACTAAAGATAATTTCTCAAGTTATTCCTATGTGACTGAAGTTTCCTGCTTTGCATCGTTGTGCCATAACTTTTTTTTTTCTTAAATATATTCATGGTAATGAGATCTGAAGAGTCATCTCCTTGACACACAAAGTCATTTTCTTATATGTCTTTGGAATATAAGATAAATGTTAAGTGATTTTGCTGGTCGTACCTATGTGACCTCTTGCTCTCAGTGACTGGATGAATCACTGGAATACTTTCCCTCATGAAAAAAGTACTATATCCGAGTTGGACAAAAATGTGTGTAACTGGCTGTGAACAAATATTGTAGAAGCAGCTGTTCTAGAAGGCATATTTCTGTGTTAAAATTACTCATTCTTTAATAATGTTTCCTCTGCCTTTTAATAAAAGGGCATATCCTTCTGATAGAGCTATAACTTTTATGATTAAGTTGGTAGGTTCTACTTCACACATCCCTTGTACCCCTGATTGCCCACTGTGGATGTGCCAAGGAAGTGGCATTGTTTATTTGCATAGTCTTCTCTTTCTTAGACTATTGTTTTTAATTGTTTCTGAAGACAGGGTGCTGCTGTAGGTACTCTGCTTGTGGAATCATAGAATAGTTAGGGTTGGACCTGAAAGATCATCTCATGCTGGCAGGGGAACTTTTCACTAGATCAGGTTGCTCAGAGCCCCATCCAACCTGGCCTTGAACACTTCCAGGGATGGGGCAGCCACAGCTTCTCATCCGAGTTTGTTTAGCATTGAACTGTAGCTCAGTAGAGGAAAAGTTAAATAGCTTAAGCTTTTGATGTGAGCACTACACAAATAATTGCCAATTACCAGTATAGAAAAGAAATACTTCAGGAAATGAGCATTATGTAAATCCATAATGCTCTAGGTATGATTTTGAGTGAAACTGAGCTCAAAATTTATCATGTGAAACTGCAAAATCCATCTAGATGATTTTATTTTTACTTGCTTATGGAAAATGATGAGATTAAGAAACTAATATAGTGAATAATTACATCATAAAGTATGACCTTGCAGAAAGAGATACTTTTTTTTTTTAGCCTCTTAGTAGCGTCTGCAGTGCTGTATAGAAGAGATCTATTAAACCATTAGATGTTTGGAGAGACAAAAAGCTCTAGAGTTGATATTTTTACAGTTTTACTGTTTAAAATATTCAAGTATTTTGGTATCCAGTAGTTCAGTGAAAAGTTTAAAAGGTTCTCACTCTCATTCAATCAGATCAGGGTTGGGTTGGTTATTTTAATGGTGATTCCACAATTTTTACTGCCCTTCTGTAAATTAGCACTGATGAGACTTCATCTGGAACTAGGCTTGAGTCAAACCCAGTTGTCTTGTTAAAAAATATCTGATGGGTGTAATAAGATGTAAAAACAGATGTAAAACAGGGAAGTCATTAGAAAAAGCGAGTAATAGAGGATATGTCCTATGAAAAATTCCTGACATGGTGTCTGCATGAATGTGCTAAAATTTGTGACTCTATGCCATTTTATTAGCTCAGGCAAAACACTGGAATCCAATGTGCCTTCATCTTTTAGACCTCCCAGCTGGGTTCACATCCAGCTTGATGTAGTGATGGGTCACAACTATCACAGCCTGCTCTGGTAGATAATAATTTTGGGTTTTTAGCTCGACAAGGTGAATATTATGTTTAAATATGATTATTCCTTATTACAGAAAGGAAGACAGAATTTAATAAAAAAGTTTCTAGACCCAAAGAATTAACTTAGCTGAAAATTGGAAGGGAGGATGCTAATTGCCAAGCAAGTCGGATTCTAAAGTAGACTTGCAGTGAAAATGTTGCTGGGGCATGGGGAGGCTGGTTTATGGTTATAGTTCTATGAAGGAGGAAATTTTTCATGATAATGCCCTCTTATTTCTTTTTTGTAAAATCAAGTAACCTCTGAGAAAATTCTTTCTGACTTTTAGCATGTCTATGTGAAACAGTTGATCATTTCAAAATTAATAAACTTTGAGGCATTTTTTAAAGATCTTTGTCATCACATGATGGAAGATACTGCTGTAAGAGATTAAAGAATATAAAACAGTATTACTTGTTTGTTTACAAACAAGGCACATAAGTCAACATAAAGAACTAAAAATCATATTTACTCTTTCTTCTGTACTTCTTGCTTACTCACTCCAGATTGCTTTTACCTCTAAACCTATTAGTCCACCCTGCTATAGAAGCTTATTTTACTTTTTTTGTTACTCCTAATTCTGTTATCAACAAATTTCATCCCTTCTGCATCTTCTTTCATTAAGTAATTTCTCTTTGCTCTGGTTTTGATCTTTTTCCTAACTATAAGGTATTGTATTTTTAGAAAATGTTAGTCTGGACTTGCCACAGTCTGCCACAGTCTTGATTTTTCTAATTGTAATATGTATACTTTTTGAGGCAGTCTGTGTGTACCCTTGTGTAAGGAAATTATGAGAACTCCTTCTCACTTGTGTTCACTGAAATGTATACTCACAGGTTTTTAAGTCCTTCATTAATTGCAATGTTCTATCCCAACAAACCTGAAAGAAATATTTTGTTAAATTTTGACCCTTTTCCTTGGAAGTGTAGATTCAGTATTATGTATTGCATCTTAATCTCATAGTTCCTCATATTTTCATTCTGACTTGAGGTCATGTCTTATTCCTGTATGTTGACTGACTCTGGGAGTGCAAACAGAAGTCTCTCTTCTTTTTATCAATAAATTGTTTGTTTTGGTTTGGTTTTGGTTTTTTGGGTTTTTTTGTGGGTTTTTTTGTGGTTTTTTTTTTTCTGGCCATGCCATCTCAACCCTGTGTGAATGAGAGAGGTGGAGGAGAGCAGACAGAGGTTAATTGTTTTGCTGCTTTGGTAACTCCTGGCTGTATGCCTATCTGCATTTATACATCTGATGTGGCACCTGAATATGGCAATATTTTCATTGTAGATCATTAAGTTATCACAGAATGTACAATAAATGTCTTCTGCATTTTTTTCAAGTCTGAATTTCTGAGGCTTTTTCACTTCCTTTGTGTATTTAGGAATGCCTCTGTATTAGTGTCCACTGGGATTGTTGCGTACAACTTCCATTACTGCTGATGACAGCTTGCTGCATAAATTCTCATTCATAAGAATGAGGATATATTTCTTTTCATTATTTCAGCAGGCATCAGTGGAGCTTCTTTAAGAAATGTGTTCAGCAAAATTGAGTGCTAGTAATTTAACAAATGAGCATAAGCTTTCATAAATTACATTTAAGATGTTAACATCAAAGTTAACATTCTTGCTGCAAGTGTAGTGCCTTTAATTTCTTTTTTCTCCTAGTAAATTGATGTTCAACTCCCCTTTAATTTATAATAAAAGAATAGTTTTAGCTTTATAGCCTTAAGACATTCACAGAGAGAATAAATTTACCTCTCTTTTGTTCAGCACCAACTGCTCTAGTTTGTTAGTGCTTCCCCTTGAATCCAGTTGGGTCAAGGCATGAGGTGATGGTGGATTGCACAAAGGCTTGACATTACTCTTACAAGGTTAAACCATGGAACATGCTTGGTTAAGAATGATGGGAATATTGGATGGTCTCAGTTTTAATTCCCCTTTAGGCAAGCCTTTCTCTACTGTACAGGTGGCAGCCCAAGAGGATTAACCCTCTTATTTTCACTTCTTCCTTTTCAAGCTGTGCTGATCACCAGGACTTCAGGAAGAATATAGATGACATTAGTTGCTTTTTGTATAATTTTCCCTGACATACAAGGGAGCAAAATATGGATGTTCAGGCCATTGAATGTGACAACAAGTACTGGAATTGCAATTAAAGAAAAAAAAAGGAAAAAAAAAAGGGACAAGGGAGAATTTTCTAGGAATATGTGTTTTCAAAGGCACTTTTACATATTGAGGGGCATTTGCTTTTGAAAATCAAGCAAAAATTGAGCAAAAATTTCTTATCTTATTGTGAAAATTAGATAGAAAATATAGAAGAGAAGAATATAAGGTATAAAGGTATATAGCTTTTTTTTATATGGCTCTGTCTTAAGAATGCTGTAGAGCAGTACTTTTATAGAGCCTGCTTTGTATAAAGTACTGTGGCCTCAGTCATAGCTGTTCATTCAAATAAAATAATTGATGATTGATTTAAAACTATTAAAATTATACTCTACTGACAGGGTTGTTTTTTTTTTCCTACCAAGTGGTCAGATGCTGAAAAACTCTACTGTTTGGCATCAGGCAAAAGGAGTATTTCATGAGAACTAGAATTGGTAATTATTATTGTCATCACCTTCTTCCACTACCTTACAGGCTATGATTTAGTGTATAGCCCACAATATATATGTTTTCAGACTGAATACATTTTCCTACATCTTTATGGATTAGTTGTAATTATACCTATCTTAAGCAAAAAAAAAAAAAGTGTTAGTGAAAAAGTATTAAGATGATTCTCTAATAAATATTAACATTTTTTGAATTATTTTGTTATTTAGAATTGGGGGTTTTTTTCCTAATACTGTTGTCATAGAGATGCAAGTCAGGGTGTTACTTTATTTACTTTTCAAGAAAAGACTATTTAAGTAGACTAAGTTTCCTGAATGTTTTGAATGTTCTGAAGTGTTTTGAAATATATTTTTTTTCCGATTTTTTTCAAAAGGATTTTGCAAGCATGCTTCTTCACTATTAAAGGCCTGATACTACTGCAGCTAATTCAGAAGTGATATATAAAATTTGTCAAGATGGAAGTTACTTATAGCAGGAATATACAAATAATTGAATTTACTAAAACCTAATAAAGTTTATTTTTCTTATACTCAAACCAGGTTAATAAATAGACTGGTTATAAGTTTTTAAAGAGTAACCTATGGTCGTCTAAGGTGAGCAATCTTAAAGGGCCTGCTTTTCTATAACTTGCTTGTAGTTTTCTGACCATGCCTTAAAGTTGTATCACTTTGAGCCTCTAGCAGATACATGTTCATAATTTTATAATTTTGACTGCTTTCTTAAGAAGCAAACAATGAATAATTTAGTGTTATAATCAATATAAGCAGTATGTAGCTGTGTTTTTCATTGAAATTGAATTTATCTGAAGTGCATGAAAGTGAATTACATGAGATCAGCATAGAACTTGATGTTTCCTGATATTTTAGAGGATATGTGCATTAAGTTAATCTGATTTATTGTGTTTGTGTTAGCCTAGGAGATGCTGTCATTATTTTTAGACTGGATTTTACAGGTTTGTATTCTAGTGATAGATCCAGACAAAGAAGGTCGTGCTACTACAAGAGTGTTCTATGACAAAAAGGGATCTTGACAATTTGAAGATGTGCACAGTTGTTTTGAAAGGGGTATCAGCTCTCTAAGGAAGCGACTCAAGGCACTGCATTTTGTTGGAAGTAAAAGGAAAAAAAATCACTAGAATGTTTGCTTTTTAACTCTGGGTTTTTCTCTGCAGAAGTGAGGCAGTGGATGAGAGGGGAAAGAAGCTATCCCTGCTCTGGTTACTAGGACTGAAATTAAACTTCATGAGCTTGAACAAAACACTTACTGTTCAAGGAGCAACAGTAGACAAACAAGTGCATAATTAGATCTACCCAAGCTTGAAGAGGGTTGTTAAGAGGAGAGAATGGAAAAGTCCAATTAAGAAAGGAAATAGAAGAATCTGAAGAACTCTATAAACTTAAAACTTGTAAATAGCAGATCAGTAATTACAATTATGTCATGTTCCCCAAATGGAAGTTGAGTTTATGGAGATGGGCTTTACTTGACAGTTTCTCTTTGATTGCTGAAGTTGGCGTTTGTGTGGAAAGGGAAGATTATTGAAGTTTAGGGAGTTTTTACTGTGTCCTAGTTCAAAATTTCTCCTCATAAAATGATAACTTGTCCTATAGTCTAACTTCATTAGGTTTAGTACAAGGCTGTGACTGGCAACTGGTTGAAAACAGAGAATGTTTTTTTGACTAAGGGGATTTTTTAGACCATAAGTAAGAAACAAACCTGATAATCCTACAGTTGATACTGTCACAATATCATTATTATTATCAAATAGGTCTTTGTGATTGTATTTAAAAATTAGTATATCCCTGTTGCTTTTAGAGGTTCATGACACTTTTTTCCAAGATTTTAAAGAATCATATATTTTTGACAGATAGTTGTTAAAATGAGATTCACAAAATCATTTTCCTTAGCTAGGCTGTTGAATTTCAGTTCAACTTTTGAACTGCTTTATCCAACAATTAAAATTTAACAGTCCACATATGGTCTTGAATATCCTTGTGGCAAATACGAGGATGTTTGTCCCCAGTGCTCTGTTGCTTATGCCACAGAGATTGGTTAATTATTTTCCATTATTCCTTTCTTCAAATTAACTAACAATCCTTTCAGATATTTTAAAGTTCTGGTGAGGATATACTCACTGCCATCATGGAGAAAGATAAGGAATGGAACCATTAGAGGTACTGGACTTGATTTCAGCTCTTAGAGCAAGAGCATCGTTAGTATCAAATAGAGTGGAATTCAGGATGTATACAGGGGAAGGAACAGGGAATCCCTCCCGTCCATCCCAAAAACCAACCAAACTTCTTCTCTTCCCCAGCTGTCCTTTCATATGTGACTAGAAAACTTGTGGAAAGCTGATGCTGTAGCTGTGAAGTTGTATCCATGTTATGACTTCGTGATTTGTAATGAGACACAAACCAGATGCGTAAAAAGAAGTTTGGAAAATCAGATCAAGAGGGTAGATGTTAATGAGTCCTACTCTGCTGGAACTCAGTAACAGCTGCAGTGCTGGAATGGTCTTTCCTGAAACCTCTCCTGTCTTGATGAGTTGGATGTCAGGGAACTAATTCCTTGTTAGGACAACCAGCAGTAGAACTGGGTGACTAGAGAAGTGCTCTTTTTATCTTAAGTGTTTTTCAAGATTTGGCTGAATAAAGCCCTGAGGAATCTGGTTAGTTCACATAGTTGACTGTCCTTGGATCAACGAGTTGGACCAGAGATCCCCTAGGGTCCCTTTCAACCTAGATTATTCTGCCATGTTATGACCATTGTCAGTAATCCTCTTCCATCCTGGAGCTCAGAATAATTCTTTCTTTATGAGACAGGAGTGAAATTTTAGATATGGCTTAAAATCATTCTCTCCATGGGCAAAATATCTTCCCTGACACAGAGGTTGAATAAAGAGAACAACTATCTCAGAAACTATAGAATGAAAAAAAAGTACAGGGACACATAACATGAATTTTTTCTTCTGAAATTAGGCCTCTGACAAAGGGTTCTGCAAAATTTCAAGCATACATTGCAGAATTTGTTTCATATATATTTGCTAAAAAAGAAAATATTGATTTAACGTTCAGTGAAACTTCTAAACAAAACTAACTCACATTTCTGGTATAATCCACTGGTACCATTCTTGTTTGCCTAATGGAAATAGGGTCGTTATGTAGCATAGCTCTGTTTTTAATAAGAAAATGTTATTAAAATCTAAGAAGATTTAGAACTTGTTCCTGAACTTGTCCAGAAATCCAAGGGAGTGAAAATACTTGTCTTTTTTTTTTGTCATGAACTAAAATAGGATTACAAAAAGCTGACAGAAAAAAACTATACAGTAACACTTACGTTAACTCCAAATTTTAGCAGAATGTGTGGGGTTTATTGCAACTCGAAATGTGGTTTAACTTCTTTATTTTGTTTAACTAAAAATTCTACAAAACAGTAATGGGAGCTCTGATATAAACTTCCATGATTGAAATATTCAATTCAGGATAAGAAGCTTCAAAGAAGTGCTTTCTTACAAAATGGCACTAAAAGGCTGCACCCAGACATGTTGTCAAGATCACTGTGTATCAAAAAGGCAAAATAAACTTGGAGCCCAAACTGCCTCAAAGACAAGAATTTTGCAGTAACTTCTGCAATTTTCTCTTTCTGACGCTTCATTTTACATACAGATGTTTTTAGTTTGTTTTCTTCCTTGGTTATTTTTCTCTAGCAATCCTTTTGGATTAATTAGATTAAAGTCAAACACACTTGAATCACATGGTCATATGTAGTTATTGATGTACAGTCCTCCAGTGGTGACCATACACAGAACTGCAGTGCTCTGAAGAGACAGTTACATGTTCTGAAAGCAAGTGCAGTGAAGGGATTGAAAGTTTGCTAAATACGGTTTAATTGCCTTTTCTGTTTTAAGGAGGTTCTTTGGCTTCGTTTTTTTTTCATGTTTGGCTGCAAATACACCTTCAATGAGCATCAAATTGCAGAAGACAGTTGACATGATTCTTACCTTCAAAGTAATAAGTCTTTAGTGTTCCTGTTCTGCTAGTAGAAGAATGGTAACTATGGGAGAACTATACAGTAGTTGCTTTTCCAAAGGGAGTATCTGTAAGCACAAATGGTTTTAACATATACTGTAGCATGTGAAAAACAATTTAATGTAACTTCCATGTTCCTCCGTATTCACAGCCAGCTCCCAGTCACAGCCTCTGTAACCATTCAAGCAGTATAAAGCGTGAATGTGTAAGGTAGAGGGCTGGTTTATTTATTACCCATATGTAACACTTCTTTTCCTTGTTTATAAATGTATCCTTGACTTAAACTGACATGAGAAGTGGGAGAACACAGAGTAGAAAAACAAAAAAGGTTTCAAAGCTCCATTTCTTAACCTTCTCAACTTCCAAACAAGGAGAAAATAAATAATAATGATAATAATAAAAAAAATCAACTTGATAATTTCTCAATACATTTGCAAGCTTACCCAGAAATTCTGTTACCAGATTGGCTTTTCTTTTCTTCCAGTTAACCATGACACAAGTTGTCTGGGTTTTTTTCTGGTGTACATACTTGTGAAACTGTATGGCTTTTACATGGGCGGATATCCTTTTTGAGTGACACTGAAAAAGAAAGCAGGAGATAGTGAAAAAACTCCCAAGATTCTAAGCAATGA
>VWZD01005761.1:0-16994 GCA_013396695.1 Sakesphorus luctuosus
TTCTATTCTATGATTCTATCTTTATTCCAGAAATCTGGAGCACTTGGTTCCAAAAAACCAAGTAAGATGTCCAGCTCAGCAGCACTGAAAACGTTTAGGGATTTGTATCCAGAATAAATTTTGCTTGAAACATCTTTATTTTTTATTGACTGCAGTGGGTGGTTCTTCTTATTAGATCGTTTGTAAACTCTTCATGACCCGTGTAGCAACAAAGACATCCATCCCAGGGACTACAGCCTTTCCACAGGCACAGACTTGGCTGCCTCTGGTGGCACCCTGGGAATGTCCTGCCTGCCAGTCATGTCCAGGAGCACTGACCTCCCCTGCCCTTCTGCCTCCCTTAACCTCGGCGTCCTTTGCTTTTGGGATGTCACAGGACATGTGGCTTCAGTTCTGACCAGCAAATCCCCTGGGATGACCCTGATGAATATTTTATGGGACTCTGCATGTGGTTCTGCTGTTTTCAGTGAGGAGGGGAAAAAAATCACACCCGGTAAATTGAGAAATGCTGCCCAACATTCATTTCTTTTCTGGCTTTGTCCTGGTTTCTTGCTCAGGCAGTTGGGCACCAACCTCATACACATTTTGGTTTCCCAATGTCCCCTCCCTCAGCAACAACTTCCAGTGCTGTTTTCCCCACCTGCTCCCAGCCCTCAGCATCCTCTCACCCCATCCTGCTGCTTTTTCCTGTAGCCTGATGGGATTATGGAGTTTTCTGCTGCTTTGGGTGTTGAGTCAGGTGTTAATTTTGCCTCATAATGAGCTGGACAATTCATAGAATCACAGAATGGATTGGGTTGGAAAAGACCCCCGAGATCATCAAGTCCAACCCTTGGGCCAACTCCAGTCCCTTTACCACATCATGGCACTCAGTGCCACGGCCAAGCTCACCTTAAAAACCTCCAGGGATGGGGAATCCACCCCCTCTCTGGGCAGCCCATTCCAATCCCTCAGCACTCTCTCTGTGAAGAAGTTTTTTCTGCTCTCCAACTTCAGTTTCCCCTGGCAGAGCTTGAGCCCCCCGTGCCCCCTTGTCCTATTGCTGAGTGCCTGGGAGAAGAGACCAACCCCCACCTGGCCAATCCATTTTTGATGGGTTTGATGCTTTGGATTCCACAACACAAAGAGGATAAACGTTGTCCTGGGATGCTGTGGGGAAAAGGATTGAAGTTCTTTCGAGGCTAAGTGCTTGCTGGCACTGTTCCCACAGCAGTGGGGGGCACCCAGGGTGGTGCTGGGCAGAGAGGGCACAGCCTGGCAATGATGCATTTGGATACTGAGAGTCTGTGTCTCTGGAGTGTGAAAAATGCTGCTCGTCACATCCTCAAATATTTATGGTGGAGCCTGAGGTATTTCCAGCCCAGCCAGAAAAGAGAGGTGGTTGTTGCTGAGGTTTACTCAGCTGCAAGAACTGAGTGTCCAGAGGTTTTCCCTGCCCAGGCATTGGCATGGCATGGGCACAGCTGCCCTATCCTGGGGTGTGTTTTATGAGCCCACCCCAGGTAAGGGCTGCTTGAATGGCTGCAGCATCTCTGTGCCAGCAGGAGCCTGGCAAGGGGCACGGCCACAGGCTGTGCTGGCACCTTGCAGGGCAACAAGGGGCAGGGAAAAAGGGCTGGCATTGTCCCCTGCTGCAGCCTGGATGACCTCCGGGCACAGTCCTGTTAAACACCCTGCCTGTCTGAGCTCCAGGGGTATCTCTGGCTCTGGCTGTTGTCCCTGAGGTTTCTGTGGTGCCAGGGCAGGTCCCTGGGAGGGGGCACAGTCCCATCCTGCCCTCACTGATCCAGCTGTCTCAGTGACTTGCTCAGTTCCAAGACACTTTTTCCCATCCTGAGGGTTTTTTGCTAGACTGAGATCCCAAACCTTCAGCCTGAAAGACGTTCAGGGTCCAGAGAACAACGAGGCTGATGGATTTGTCATAATGGCCAAGTGTTCTTCTGTCCTCCTTCCCCTCATTACTGAGACCATCATTCATTCCCCTGCAAGTCTGCTCCCAGTTCACTGTTCCCTGCTGTGATCTGACTCTGCCTGGTGGGAACTGTTTGTAGCAGAAAAGCTGCATCATGGCAAGAGATGAGATTCTGCCTATTTTCTCCTTGCTTTTAGTCTTTCCCAAGGCCGTGCTTAAACAGGAGGGGAAAGACAGAAGCAAAAAAGCCTCATTTTTTTCCCAATTTTTTTCTTGCTCATCACCCTTTCCAACAAAGCCATGACTGCAAACAAGGAATGTGGGAGAAGCACAAGTTTTTCCTTGCAGGAGATACAGGGAGCAGGGACTTTCCACGTGAGCTTTGTCTCACCAAGTTTAAATATCCTCTGGAATGTGTGTCCTTTGCTCCTCGTGTGGGTTTGGTTGGTACAGGAGAGCTGGACTGTATTTGCCCTTCTGTTAAAGCACAGTGGAAATTAAAGCCTGTAATACAGGGATGATACACAAGAGACTTAAATTTGGATTTCCTGGGGCCTCTGCTTTGACTCAGGGGTGGAAACTTTATGAAAAGAGCCAGAGGTTCCTCCAGCAACTGGAGGAGGCCGATGCTGAGAGATAAATGATGCTTTTGAGTTCCTTTTTCTCACTTTGCTGCTGTGGCACTGGCAGCTTTTCAGATCAGATTAGGTGCAATCAAAGTGGAATCGGCACCAGCCCATTTGAAAGACAAAGGGAAGGAAGGAAGATGCATGGAAGCCTTCACCTCTGTGCTGTTCCTCTTCTCTTTCTTGAAACACAAGACATATCCCATATCTGGCTTGCATTTGAAGCATCTCCTTGCTGTGTTCAGTGATAAAAGTGGCTGTGAAGCCTGGCTTGGTGCTGAGATCAATCTCCTGGGGCTGCTTTCATCCTCCATCAGCTGGTTGAGCAGAGCTGTGTGTTCCTCCTCTCTGGAGCCATGAGGAGGATGCACAAACAGCTCTGTGCAGGAGGGATTGAGCCAGTCCTTACTCCTAGGCAGGATATTAGGCTGGGCTCAGCAGCTCAGCAAGCTGGGTCTGTGTGCTTGGGCTCAGCCTGGGCATCATCATGCCCAGTGTGATCTTGGCTGGCTGTAGATCCAGGTGGGATAGAAACACACAACATATTTCTTTGGGATTTTGTGCAGCTGGTGAGAGCTTTGGGGGGAGGATGAGCCACAGAGCTCTGTCACCCCAGCACACCTTGAGTGTTGTGTTGAGTTTTGGGCCCCTGAGTTGAGGCAAGAGATTGAGGGGCTGGAGCGGGGCCAGAGAAGAGCAANGCTTGGCCGTGGCACTGAGTGCCATGATCTGGTGACGGGACTGGAGTTGGCCCAAGGGTTGGACTTGATGATCTTGGAGGTCTTTTCCATCTCAATCCATTCTATGATTCTATTCTATGATTCTAAGGAATCTCAGTCCTTCTCTGGGCTTTCCTTGTTTAATAACAAGGTTCAAAACTCTGACTTCTCAGCAAACTGCCTTTATTGTCAGGAAAACCATATCTTAGAGGTGCCAGATGTCACCAGCATAAAGAAATCCTAAAGGAATTCTGGCTTTCCAGGTGATTCAGTTGCTTGGTTTCACCTCATTCCAGCAGTTTCCAGTGGGCTCTCCCTGTGCCCCTGGGATGTGCTTCCTTTCACCTCCCTCAGAGTTTTTTCTTGCCCAAATGAGGTGCATTTTCCTGCTTTTTCTTTGTGTTGCAGATGGGTCAAAGCACACCACTAATCAATATGCTTGGTGTGTGTTCAGTGGTGACCTGGCCCTGATTTTGAGAGGTATTTAAAACCAGTGATTTAAAAATACTCTTATCTTCATTTCTATTCATGTTTCCAGATCAGTAAGTCAAAAGCATCAAATTATTTTGAGTTTTTCCTGCAGGTTTCTTTGTATTTGAGGATTTTGCCTGTGGGTGGGCATGGCCACACCTCAGCTCATCCTGAACTCTTCCTGAGCCTTACTGTGGCAAAGATCTGATGCCATGGGGAAGAAATCAATGCCCTGGCTGAGCTCCTCTCATTTATTTTGCAGCCCTTCTGGGTGCCAGGTACCACTTGTGGGCACAGCTGAGCCATGTCTTTGTGGGTTTGCATCATGATGCCTCATGTCCAGGCAGCTGCAAATCAAAGAATCGACTGGGTTGGAAAAGACCTCCGAGATCATCCAGTCCAACCCCTGGTCCAACTCCAGTCCCTTTACCAGATCATGGCACTCAGTGCCACGGCCAAGCTCACTTGAAAAACCTCCAGGGATGGGGAATCCTCCCCCTCTCTGGGCAGCCCATTCCAATCCCTCAGCACTCTCTCTGCAAAGAAGTTTTTTCTGCTCTCCAACTTCAATTTCCCCTGGCAGAGCTTGAGCCCCCCGTGCCCCCTTGTCCTATTGCTGAGTGCCTGGGAGAAGAGACCAACCCCCACCTGGCCACAACTTCCCTGATGTGGCACTTCCAGACAGTGCTGAGGTCACCTCTCAGCCTCCTCTTCTCCAGCACAAACACCCCCAGCTCCCTCAGCCTCTCCCCATAGGACTTATTGCAGGACCTGCAGAAGGGCAGGAGCACGAGGAGGGTTTGCTCAGCAACAATCACATTAGTGTAACAGGCTTCTCCCAAGCAGCTGGAATTTCACTGGATTGGGACAAAGTGGCAAACCCCAACATCAAAAACAGACTGTCGAGGGAGAGGAAAAACGAACTGAACGCTCTTTCCCTATTTGTTTCTCACAGCTGATTAACAAAAAGGAGTGGTAATAAATGAGCTTCCACCTTTAAAATGCAACAAAGTGTCTGTGCCTGACTGTGGATTCTCCCAGGACACCGGGAGGTTTTGGAATGTGTGATCCCTGCGCTGAGCAGCTCCCTAACAGCCTCCGGGGGATCTCCCAAGGGATGTGCAGCCCCCGAGCACGTGGTTGGGATGTGCTTTCAGTGACAAATGCTGATAGCCCTGCAGTCACCCCCCTCTCTTATCGCCCAGCGCGTTCGGTTTCTGCGGTCCTACAAGTGCATCTTCTTATCTCATCTCTGCGGTTCCTTCGCAGCCTCTCGGGGAAATTCCTACCTGAGAGCTGCTCCCGTTGAAAGCTCAGTGGAAGTTAAGGGATAATGGGCACTGAGGTTCCTTCTTTGCTGGGTGAAACAGAGACAGGTTTTTTGGCTCCCCCATCCCTCCTCCAACACCCGATTTTGTGTCCTGCTCCTGTCACAGAATCACAGAAACAGTTGGGTTGGAAAAGACCTCCAAGATCATCAAGTCCAACCCTTGGGCCAACTCCAGTCCCATCACCAGATCATGGCACTCAGTGCCACGGCCAAGCTCAGCTGAAAAACCTGCAGGGATGGGGAATCCACCCCCTCTCTGGGCAGCCCATTCCAATCCCTCAGCACTCTCTCTGCAAAGAAGTTTTTTCTGCTCTCCAACTTCAATTTCCCCTGGCAGAGCTTGAGCCCCCCGTGCCCCCTTGTCCTATTGCTGAGTGCCTGGGAGAAGAGACCAACCCCCACCTGGCCACAACTTCCCTGATGTGGCACTTCCAGACAGTGCTGAGGTCACCTCTCAGCCTCCTCTTCTCCAGCACAAACCCCCCCAGCTCCCTCAGCCTCTCCCCACAGCACTTGTGCTCCACTCCCTTCTCCAGCCTCCTTGCTCTTCTCTGGCCCCGAGTGAGTCTGGCAAACATCTGCAGCCCTGGCTGATTCCTGTGCCAGCAGCTCACCCGCCTGGAGGCTCTGACTCCTCTCCTGGCTCCTCTCCACTCCCCAGGGTTGCTTTTCTCCAAGCAGGACCATGTCCCAAGATGTCACGTGCCACCCAAGCTCAGCTTTCTGCCTTCCTTTGATGTACGTGGTCTGGAGACGAAGCCGACCCTAAAACTGATTGCTTTATTTTTATTTTTAAGACTTAAAATTCCAAAACTTCTTGACAGCTGCTTTCCAGGAGTTCCTGGCAAAGACCTGAGATCTGAACCTGATTTTTCTTTTTTTTTTTTCTTTTTTTTTCCCAGTTTATTTTTAAGACTGAAAATTCTAAAACTTCTCACCAGCTGCTTTCCAGGACTCACTGGCAGAGTCCTTGTGAGATCTGTGCTGCTTTCTGCTCACTCTGAGCGCTTCAACTCTCCCCTTTTAAGATCTCAGGAGCTCACGTGAGCGTGAGATTATTATGAGCGAGGCGCTAATTACCTCTGTTGTTACTGCGAGTCGCTAATCAGCGGCACTATTAGCGGGAGCGGATCGTCTCCCTCTGCCTCTTGCCCGGCAATGGGAAGCAGCTCCGTGCGCCTTCCAAGCGGAAAACCCGAATTGCAGAGGTTTAATGATGTGATTAGTCTTGCAAGGAACCTGCTGACGCTCGCCCTGGGCATGTGCCATAGAACCCAAGAGCAGGAGATGCTCCAGCTCAGCTCTCTGCTGTCATAGAGGGAAGTTAATCTGAGACTCGGGGGAGGAAGTTTGGGGTTTGTTTATATTTTTTACCCCCTCTTTGGTTGCCGTGACAGTATTTTTAATTTAGAACCAGAGTGGATAAAGGACTTGTAGGAATTTCATTAGTTCATAACGTTTCCCGACCCTGGTGGTTACTCATGAGCTGCCTGTGCCTCTTTTGTGGCTCGGGGGGCCTCTTGAATTGCCCTGAAGTGGCTCTTTCAGTGCATATTTACCCCGAGATTTATTTTACTCCTCTACCCACCACAGTGATAAGCAACAACCATCCATTTTCCTGGTGACATTAAGCACCGACCACTCTTGAGAAGACAAATGACCCACAGCTCCACTGGTTGGCACGTGGTGCCCATGATGGATGTCCTTCCTTGGCATCCTGTCTGTTCCTGCTGTCTCCAGGGAATCAGTTACTCAGGACTGTCATGTAAGAGCTGAAATGCAGCAAAGTCTCCAACCAGCAGCTCGTGTTGCTGTGCTGACCTTCCAGCTCTTCATGCCCAGCTGGACATGCTGGAAGATGAAAATACTGAGGGCTTTTTGGGGTATATGGGTGGTGAGAGCCAGAGAGGAGAGTGGGGGGAATCATAAAATCACAGAGGGGTTTGGGTTGGAAAGGACCTTAAAGCTCATCTAGTTCCACCCCCTACCATGGGCAGGGACACCTTCCACAGCCCAGGTTGCTCCAAGTCCTGTCCAACCTGGCCTTGGACACTTCCAGGGTGGGGCAGCCACAGCTTCTCTGAAAAATCCATGCCAGGGCCTGCCCACCCTCACAATAAACCCATTCCAGAGTTGGCCAAAGGGTGATAAACCACCTGTGAAGAAATTCCTGGGCGGGAAGCAGCATATTCTGCTCAGGTTTGCTTTCTGGGGATTTGGGAGCTTCTCACAAGTCAGTGACATAAATAGGAATTATGCTGAATAAAAAGAGGAAACTTATTTACTGCTCCCAAACATTCCCATGGGACTTTCTGTGTTATCATTTAGAGCTGGCAGGAGAACATCAGATGAAATATTTTCAGATGAAATATGGCATTTTGATATAATTTCTCCCCTCCCTTTCTTTGAATATCTTCTGAAATTTTGTTGAAGAGCTCTTGAATGGAACTTCTGGGAGTTCTCCAGTGGCAGCAAAGAGGGAATATTTCAGTTCCTGAATGGTGATGAATGTAGTGGAAGAGACACACATGCTTTTATAATATATTTCAGATAGAAAACAGTCTTTTTTTACAAGTTCCTCCTTCATCAGACATCCCTCCCATCTCCTGGAAACAGGAGAGAGAACAAGTGGTGCATCCTTTTGCTGGCAAGACCCTCCATCAAGACCTTCCAGTCTTCAACCTGGATGCTTTTGGCACCCTCAGAAGGCATTCAATGAGCAGAGACCCAAGGTATTGTCTTCTCCTGGAAGTTACCTTCCCAGCTTCTATAGCAATGCCTGGATAAGCTCCAATGCCTGGACAAGGACCTGGACAAGCTCCAGAAGTGGCACAAGGGAATCTCATGATGTTCAGCAAGACCAAGAGCTGGTTCTACACCTGGGTCAGGGCGGCTCTTGGGGTCAATCCAGGCTGGGCATGAGCAGATGGAGCAGCCCTGGGAGAAGGACCTGGGGGGGCTGGTGGGGACAGGCTGGACATGGCCCAGCCCAGAGACCCCCCATGCCCTGGGCTGGTCCCACAGTGTGGGCAGTGGGACAGGGGGGGATTGTGCCCCTCTGCCCCCTCAGGTGAGACCCCACCTGCAGAGCTGCCCCAGCCCCGGGGACAGCACAGGGAGGACATGGAGCTGCTGGAGAGTCCAGAGAAGGCACCAGGATGGTCAGAGGATGGAGCAGCTCTGCTAGGAGGAAAGGATGGGAGAGCTTGGATTGTTCAGCCTGGAGAAGAGAAGCTTTGGGGTGACCTCATTGTGCCCTTCCAGTACCTGAAGGGAACCCACAGGAAGGATGGAGAGAGACTGTTTCCAAGGGCCTGGAGAGACAGGACAAGGGGGAATGGCTTCAGACTGACACAGAGTACGTTTAGGTTGGATATTAGGAAGGAATCCTTCCTTGTGAAGGTGGGCAGGCCCTGACACAGGTGCCCAGAGAAGCTGTGGCTGCCCCAAGAGTCCAAGGCCAGGTTGGACAGGGCTTGGAGCACCCTGGGCTGGTGGAAGGTGTCCCTGCCCGTGGCAGGGGGAGGAATGGGATGATCTTTAAGGTCCCTTCCAACCCAAACCCTTCTGTGATTCTGTGAATGCCAAACCTGCCAGTTCCAGGGGGCAGGAGGTTGTTCCTCACTGGTGACTTATACAGAAACTGCTGAAGGTTTGCAGCTTCTCACAGTTTCTCCTTTATCTTCCAACACATTTAAAGTATGGGCTGTTCATTTAAGGGTTGGACTTGATGATCCTTGTGGGTCTCTTTGAACTCAGACTATTCTGTGATCCTGAAACACAAAGTTGTGATTAAAGGGACAAATCCTGGGTATCTTTTAGTTTCCTTAGGCCAGACAGGAACTGGCAGAGGATGAAAAGCTTTGCAAGGAAAGCTTTTCCTTGCCTGCTCCTGAGTGGTGAGGGAGCAGTGCCATGGCTCATCTTCTGTCCTTCCTGCCCATGGGGGGCCTTCAGGAATCCTCCCACCGTGTGTTGCCTCCTCCTCTGGGCAGTTTGTGGTGACGTGAGTCTGCGACACACGGAACGTGGCCCCTCCACGGCTGGGAATTGCAATGCACGTTGTCACCCCTTGCTGTCTGATCTCATTCCTCCTGCTCCAGGGAGAAATCAAAGCTGAGAGAAGGTCTGTGGCCCCAACCAGCAGGCACTGAACCAGAAATGAGAACATCAGAAAGGAAGGTGGAGGAAAGGGGTGATGAGGGTGGCATGGGCAGGATCCCGAACAGACTCAGGGAGATGTGCTGAATGCCAAGGAGCAGCTGTGGGTTCAGAGGGATGTTTTCACTTCTTCTGGGTCATGGGCTGCCCTGTCAGGCAGGGGACAGGAGAGGGGAGTCAGGAGACTGGGATGTGCTGCCAAAATCAAGCTAAGGGCTCAGCTGGTGGCAGCTCTCACCCCAGTGGCTGTGCCATGTTGTGCCATGCTGAGCCAAGCTCTGCTCACAGTCCCTTTCTGAGGGTCACACAGTCCTGCCAAAGGAAACAAAAGGGTCACCTCTGAAGGGTGGACTGTGAATGCAAAGCTGGGTCTGGCACTTGGGGCTCCTTTTCCCCCTATTCCTTCCTCCCTCCTGCTCTTTACTGGCTTTTGAGAACACTTGTGTGCTGATCACATGAGTTTTTAGTCAAAATTAGGGGTTAACTACAGGTTTGCAACAATTAACAGTTAACTGAAGACTGAAGGGTAAAGATATCAAATGAGTGAAGCTCTGGAGTACCTGAGGGACAGAATCCTGATCCCAGCTTTAACCACATGAAGACTCTGTGGGAGTCACTCCAGTGTGTGCTCGAAGTGAGGGGTTGCAGAGGCTGCTCCAGAGCTCTATAAATGGTAGATGATCACACACATCTTCACTTGGGGCATCAGAAACTTCCCAGAGGGGATAGGAATGAGCTTGGGGAAAGCCCCAGAGTGGCTTCTCTTAGGCTGGTGGCTGTGCTTTGGTCTCAGCATCCTTTCAAACTGGAGAGCAGGATGTATTTGGACGTGATGATTGCAATGGCTGGATGAACCCTCCTTTCTGCCTTCCCTGTTGGAATGATCTGATCCCAAAATCCTTGTTTTCCATGTGGTTTTAGATGAACCCTCCTTTCTGCCTTCCCTGTACAGCCCTGTTGCAATGAGCTGATCCCAAGATCCTTGTTTTCCATGTTATTTTAACAAATAGCAGGACCCTTTTCCCCTCAACACAGAGAATCTGAGCTATTTCACCTCGACCCCAGAGTTCCCACCCTCCCTTACAGTCCTGGTTTGACTTCTGTTTGTCACAGTCATCTGGGAAAACTTGAAAAAAGGGTCCCATGGAAGAGCAGATCTCTCCTAAAGAGTGCTGGTACCTCTTTGACCTACTCTTGTGCTTCTGGAGGAAATCCTGCTGTGGAGAGAGATGGCTTTTAGTCCTGAGGATAACAATTTGAGTTGCATGACTGCTGGTGCATCAGGATCTCATTGAAGGACCTCATCACTGTCTAGAACTCCCTGAAGGGAAGTTGTGGCCAGGTGGGGGTTGGTCTCTTCTCCCAGGCACTCAGCAATAGGACAAGGGGGCACGGGGGGCTCAAGCTCGGCCAGGGGAAATTGAAGTTGGAGAGCAGAAAAAACTTCTTTGCAGAGAGAGTGCTGAGGGATTGGAATGGGCTGCCCAGAGAGGGGGTGGATTCCCCATCCCTGGAGGTTTTTCAGCTGAGCTTGGCCGTGGCACTGAGTGCCATGATCTGGTGACGGGACTGGAGTTGGCCCAAGGGTTGGACTTGATGATCTCAGAGGTCTTTTCCAACCCAATCCATTCTAGGATTCTATGATTCTATGAAGTGCTTCAGGGCACAAGAAATGTGTGCACAGGACAGTTTGAAGGTCTCTCTCAGGATGAGAGAGACAGAGAAACAGCTGAGCTACGATCAAGGAGTAGTTTGTGGGATAACATCACGTTGCTTGCTGTGGTTTCCACTCCCTCCTGCTGTCACTGACTTCCCAAGCTCCATGAACACAATCCTGGAGGCTGAAGGAGGGCTGTGTGCTTTCCCCTGTGACAGGTGATTTTCCTCTCTCTTCCCTCTCCACAGTGAATTTGCCAAAGAACGAGAGAGGGTGGAGAACCGCCGCGCGTTCCTGAAGCTCCGCCGGCAGCAGCAGATCGAGCGCGAGCTCAACGGGTACTTGGAGTGGATCTTCAAAGCAGGTAAGGCAGGAGATCTCCTCAGCTTGGCTTGTTGTTGGCTGGTGATGAGAGAGGACCCAGAACTCTCCTTGGGGTGGTTTGTGGCCAGCAGGGTCGTCTGGGGATGAGAGAAGACCCAGAACTCTCCTTGGGGTGGTTTGTGGCCAGCAGAGTCTGGGGATGAGAGAGGACCCAGAACTCTCCTTGGTGTGGTTGGCCATGGAGGAAACACAAGGCTGGAGAAGGCCCAGCCAGCCTGTGTTGGTTCTTTGGGATTCTTGTTGAGCCCTCACATGGAAGTTATTGCAGAAGATCTCAGCTTGGTTAAACAAAACTACAGGAGCTCAGCCAACTTCCTTTATTGCTGAGATCAAAGCAATTGTCTTAATACAGCATCATATAAAAAGTGATACAGTGCCCCAAGTCCCCACAGTGCTGCCTTCTCTGAGTCATTTATATTTTATTTACTTTCCAGCCCAGCTGCTTTCTAAGCCTTTTTTGCTGGGATGGTAAAACACACCCGAGGGTCATTTTTATGAGCTACAGAGATCACTTGCATGAACCTCCCTCCAGCACTTATTAACACTGCTTTATCACCATTCTAAATGAACATTGCACTTAATTGCAAGCCCTGAGCAACTTTCCCAAGGACCCAGACACGCCCATTTAGCAACAAACAGCCTGCTTTGCTTTTCCTTTGTATGGGACAGTAACAATTCCAAATAAACTTTCAGCATTATATTTATATATTGAGAGAACCACAGTGCAATTCTTTCCTGTGGCATCAAGGAAGTTGGGGGGGAATTTCCTTGCTCTGCTGAGAAGCTGAAACAGCTGACTGAAGTGCAAAGGCCTTTTAAAGCTGTGATGGAGAGAGAAAGAAGTGCTGGTTTCTCAAGCAGATTGTTGGGTGACTTTGTAGGCAGAGCAGCTTCTTCCTCAGCCTTTACAAACAGGGGGGCTGAGGGCCAAAGTCACACAGTGACTCACCTGCCATCAGCTGGCAGAGCTGGCAGAGCTCAGAACGGGGCTGGCAGTGTGTTGGCACCATGTCCTCACTCCTAGGGGAGCCATCACTCGCCCAGAATGGTGCCAGGGGACTGCTGTGCTAAAATGGGCTTATGCAAGCACGAGGTTGTGTGGTCCCAGCAACTCCCCAGAGCAATCCCTGGATGTGGCACTGCGTGCCATGATCTGGTAAAGGGACTGGAGTTGGCCCAAGGGTTGGACTTGATGATCTCGGAGGGCTTTTCCAACCCAATCCATTCTGTGATTCTGTGATCCCACGTGCATAAGGCCCATCCAAAGCAGGGGCCAGAGGGGAGGCAGCCACCCTTCATCCTGTGATCCTGGAGGGGTCAGAAAAGCAATCATTCCCTTTCCTTTCCATTTATAATTTGCCTTCTCATTTGTTTCCAGCTGTTGTGCTGCCTCAAATTGAGATGATGAGTGGTTTGGCCACTGGCTGGAGCAGAGGGCACTGTGGTTCTTGGTCTGGTGACTTCTTGCCTTAAGACTCCTGTGACTTTTGGTCCCTGAATCCTGATCTCCCCATCACTAAAATAAAGATGAGAATTCCCTTGCAGGGATGGGAGTTTGCTTGAGGTGCCTGGTTGGCCAAGAATGTCCATGCAAAGATCATCAGCTGAACTTGTGGGCAAGTTCTAAACTGTAAAACCCACCTGGGCTCCAGCTTTCCATCCCTGTGGGAATGGCTCTGTGTTGCCAGAGCTGAATAAATGCCACACCAACAGAGTTAAACTGCTGTAAAATGCACATTTTCTGATTTCTGAACCCCTCAGTTCAGGGGTGGATTCCCCATCCCTGGAGGTTTTTCAAGTGAGCTTGGCCGTGGCACTGAGTGCCATGATCTGGTGACGGGACTGGAGTTGGCCCAAGGGTTGGACTTGATGATCTCGGAGGTCTTTTCCAACCCAATCCATTCTATGATTCTGTGATTTAGTCTAATAACACAATATGCAGAAGGTTTTGTAGAACAGGGAAGTGAGTCCAAAAGAGCTGACTCAGGGAATCATAAATATGCTCTGTGAAGGCATTGTTGAAAACACAATAGGAATATAACAAAGCTGAATAATAACAGTAATTAAAATCAGCTTAGCAGTGCTAATAAAATCTTTGAACACAAAATGCAGTGTGAAGGCAAAGCAGAGCAGAGAGGAGAGTCTTTGGAATTCAAGCACTGAAACTGGGGACTGTGCCCCTCGACAGGGATTTCCCAGTTCTGTTTGGAAGGGCAGGATTTCAGTGGGAAATGATCTGGAATTTTCAAACTAGATAATTGCTCCTCCTTTCCCAGCACTGTGTGGGGGGAGAAGGACAGACAGAGACAGTCCAGCCTGGACAGAAATCTCCTGCACAGGGAAGTGCAAGAGAGGAAAGAGCAAAAGTCTTTGTGTTCTGCTCCAATGGAGCTCTGGAGAGTTTTGTTATTATTCATGTGAATCTCTAATTGTTTTTAAATCCTTCACCTCCTTGACCTCACTCATTGACTCTTGGAGCAGAAACTTCCCTGTTAAGGGTTGGTTTGATTTCAAAATACAAAGCACCACACCAAACTGTGTCCTGCCCTCAGCTGAAATCCTGCAGTGGGAGGACGAGCTCAGGAGGGCACTTTGTGGTCCCTTGAATTCCTTTTCCTCCTCTAATCTCCCTCTACGTTGTGTCCTCTTATTTTTTTCTACTCCAGAGCACACAGAACCAATCTGCTCCATCCCCTCTCTTCCCATGGAAGGTTCATGGGCTTCTAATATTTCTCATACCTCCTTGAGCCTTTTTTTTTGCTTGTTTTTCTCTCATTTATTTTCGATGCAAGGTAGGAAGGGTGTGAAGCTGCATTCCAGTGATTCATAAAAGGGCATCTTAATATTTAGATTGGTTTTGCTCTGTAATCTTTTACATATTCTGAGTAGTTGCTGGAGCTGGAAAGGAGGTTTTCTTGGCCTTGGTAGTGGTCAAGTTTTTACCTCAAGGGCTGTAACTGTTTTAGGACCAAGTATGTGAGTGACTAAAATCACTCCTTATGTACACTATTGGTCTACAAGGATTTTAATTTAACTTTATGCTTTTCATTTACTGACCACTCTTAAGTGTCTTTAATATTTCTCACAGCCTTCTCTGTGATTTTAGAATCACAGAATCATAGAATGGATTGGGTTGGAAAAGACCTCTGAGATCATCAAGTCCAACCCTTGGGCCAACTCCAGTCCCGTCACCAGATCATGGCACTCAGTGCCACGGCCAAGCTCACTTGAAAAACCTCCAGGGATGGGGAATCCACCCCCTCTCTGGGCAGCCCATTCCAATCCCTCAGCACTCTCTCTGCAAAGAAGTTTTTTCTGCTCTCCAACTTCAATTTCCCCTGGCAGAGCTTGAGCCCCCCGTGCCCCCTTGTCCTATTGCTGAGTGCCTGGGAGAAGAGACCAACCCCCACCTGGCCACAACTTCCCTGATGTGGCACTTCCAGACAGTGCTGAGGTCACCTCTCAGCCTCCTCTTCTCCAGCACAAACACCCCCAGCTCCCTCAGCCTCTCCCCACAGCACTTGTGCTCCACTCCCTTCTCCAGCCTCGTTGCTCTTCTCTGGCCCCGCTCCAGCCCCTCAATCTCTTGCCTCAACTCAGGGGCCCACAACTCAACACAACACTCAAGGTGTGGCCTCCCCAAGGCAGAGGCCAGGGGAAGGCTCACTGCCCTGGGCCTGCTGGCCACGCTCCTTTGGATCCAGGCCAGGAGCCCATTGGCCTTCTTGGCCACCTGGGCACACTCTTGGCTCCTCTTGAGCTTCCTGTCCCTCAGTCCCCCCAGGTCCCTTTCTGCCTGGCTGCTCTCCAGCCACTCTGTGCCCAGCCTGGAGCGCTGCAGGGCTTGGGGTGGCCAAAGGGCAGGACCTGCACTTGGCCTTGTTGAACTCCAGCCCATTGCAATCAGCCCATCTCTCCAGTCTCTCCAGATCCCTCTGCAGAGCCCTCCTGCCTTCCAGCAGGTCGACACTCCCTCCCAACTTGGTGTCATCAGCAAATTTGCTGCTGATGGACTCAATCCCCTCATCTCAATCACCAATAAAGGTGTTAAACAGGACTGGACCCAACACAGACCCCTGGGGACACCACTGGTGACCAGCTGGATGCAGCTCCATTCACCAGCACTCTCTGGGCCCTTCAGCTCCTGACCCAGCAGAGGGTACACCTGTCCAAGCCATGGGCTACCAGCTTTTCCAGGAGTATATTATGGGAGACAGTGTCAAAGGCCTTGCTGAATTTTAATTATATTATCACAGAATCACAGACTGATATGGGTTGGAAGCTCCACCCAACCTTGGACACTCCCAGGGCTGGGGCAGCCACAGCTTCTCTGGGCACCTGTGCCAGGGCCGGCCCACCCTCATAGGGAAGAATTTCCTCCTAAAATCTGATCTAAACCCACCTTCCTTCAGTTTAAAGGCAACTCTGCCTTTCAGGGGAATTAAAAAGAGGTGAGGCCCAGCAGTGTAATCCATGCAAATGATTTTGCCACCCCTTAAACTCCTCAAAACTGTGGCATCCATGAGGCTGTCACGCTGCATTTCCAACAGAGAGCAGGCAACCAGAAGTTGTCTGCTCAGGGTAAAGAGCTTATAAGCCCCTAAATATTCTTTTGAAGATGTTTCTCTTATCTTACAAGGACATGCATCATTCTGAAAACACTTTGCTCAGAGACTTGAAGTCTTTTCAGTTCAGGACTAATCAAGTTGTATGTCTTTTGCATTTTAATTCTTCCCAACCCTTTCCCATACCCCTGGAGTGTTTCTCTTCTCCTGGAGGGACAGGCTCTGGGCATGGTTTGAACTGTCTCTCCCAGCCCACTGGAACTTCAGTGCTGTCCCTTGATGTGACAAAGCTTTGTGAACTTTCAGCTTTCTTTTTTTTGGAAAAAAAACCAAACCAAAACAAAAAAACAACAGAGCAAGGAGCTCTTTGATAGAGGTGGGCAAAGCCACCCTCACCAAAGGACAGGGCAGCCACTTGTGTGGGTGGCAGGGGAGGGTGGTTGCCAGAAGACAGATTAGATTCCCCAGGACAGTGTGGCAGCTTCTTCTAAGGGCTGTGTTTTTATTCACTTTTTCTATTTACCAACTCTGAAGCTTCAACAGTTAAAGTCAGTTTTTCCTTTTTACCAACTTGTGTTGCCTGTTGAGTGTGAGTTATTTGAGCCCACAATGTCCTCTCTCCCCATGCCAAAGGGAGACCACATTTCTCTGCCTGTAATTTTCACCTTCCAGCACTTAATGCCCAGCAATTCCTCTCACTGCTGGCACATCTCTGACATCCTGGTGAAGCCTCAGTGCCTTTGTTTGGAGGCTCCAAGTGGCTGATCTGATACCATCTCTTTGCTGGATATTTTTCCTAATGTAGAGTCCCCATTGTTTGGAGGTTTTTCAGGCACCTTAAGGATATTCTCCCAGGCTCTGTGTTAGTGATGACTAAAGGCAAAGCAGCTTCTGATCCTCTGTGTGGTCAAAAGCCCCTCCTAGCAGGGCTGAGTGTCCTGCTGAGGTGGCTTTTTAGCAGATCCTAAAAACCATGTAAGGCCCTTCTAGGGTAGGTGTGTTCCTTTGGGGTCCCAGAGGATACAAGGCAGACAGCAGTGGTTATCAGGGGAGAAAAATGGGAGTGAAGAGTTGGGATTGAGGGAATTTGTAGGTGGAACCTGGGGTTGTTTATTTTAAGGGAATAGTAAAACCAAGCCCAGGTGGGATGTGTGTGTGGATGGAGATGT
>VWZD01005763.1:7837-33346 GCA_013396695.1 Sakesphorus luctuosus
GGATTGGGTGGGTGATGGATTGGGTGGGTGATGGACTGGGTGGGTGATGGATTGGGAGCTTTAGGGGTGTGAGGTGGGTGATGGATTGGATTGGGAGCTTTAGGGGTGTGGGTGATGGACTGGGTGCTTTAGGGATGTGGGGTGGGTGATGGATTGGGTGGGAGATGGATTGGGAGCTTTAGGGGTGTTTGATGGACTGGGTGCTTTAGGGGTGTGGGTGATAGATTGGGTGCTTTAGGGGTGTGGGGTGGGAGATGGGTTGGATTGGGTGCTTTAGGGGTGTGGGGTGGGAGGTCCTGGCCAAGGAGGCAGTTCCAGCCTGGGGGCAGAAGGGCTGCAGTGACCCAGTGGGAGCACTGGGTGCAGCTCCAGGAGGACAAATATCCCTGTGGAGTTATTAAAACAAACAAAACCTCCCCAAACCCCCACGAAATCCAACCCTCTAAACTACCCCAGCACCCCCAAAACTGTCTCAGTGTTTGTCCTGGTGTTGGCAGCCCATGGGAAGGGAACACATCCTTGGTAAAGGGTAATTGAGGCATTTCCCCCAGCCTGGTCTGTGATTCCTGGGAATGCTGAGGGGTGGGAGCAGGCAGCACTTCTGCTCAGCTTCCCTGCTGCAGGGAAAACGTGGCACTGTGGGGAGAGGGAGGGTGGGGAACCAGGGGTGATGGGGAAGGGTGGATGTGACAGGACAGAACTGCCAGGTGGGAAGGGAAGGGAAGGGAAGGGTGGGAAGTGTGTCCTGCCCCAGAGCCAGAGGGGATGAGGGGGGACTGTGGCTCCCCCAGGCAGCACCTTTGGGATTGCTGGGCTGGGGGACCCCTCCCATGGGGGGCAAGGCTGCTGTGGGATCTGCAATCTCCTGCCAGATGGAGGGACTGCCAGACATCCAAGGAAATCCCAGGATTTACTGGGGGCTCCTGATGGAGNGGGTCAGCCCTGGGCAGGGACCCCCACAGAGGGGCTGGGGGCGTCAGCCCTGGGCACGGATGCCCACAGAGGGGCTGGGGGGCGGTCAGCCCTGGGCAGGGACCCCCACAGAGGGGGCAGAGGGGCTCTGGGTTGCCCCTGCTCTGGGCACAGCCCCCTCAGCAGAACAGTGTCATGGAATCATGGAATGGTTGGGTGGGAAAGGTCCTTTAAGCCCACCCAGTGCCACCCCTGCCATGGGCAGGGACACCTCCCACAGCCCAGGGTGCTCCAAGCCCTGTCCAGCCTGGCCTGGGACACTCCCAGGGATGGATCCAGGGGCAGCCACAGCTTCTCTGCCCAACCTGTGCCAGGGCCTGCCCACCCTCCCAGGATGTTGTCACTCTAAAAACACAAGGTCAGCAGTGGGTGGAGGGGCAGTTGGGGTTTACCCAGCACTGGGTGCCCTTATTTAGGCACAGCCAGGGAGCTCACCTGGGGCAGGGCTCACCTGCTGGGGTGTGTCCCTGCTGTGCAGCTCACCTGCAGCTGCACCTGAACCCCCACGTGCAGGTCATTTGATTGGCTGATTGGTTGATTGGTTGTTTTTAGTGGAATCAGAGAATTGTTTGGGTTGGAAAAGCCCTCAGAGCCCATCGAGTCCAGCCACCCCCAGCACTGCCCAGGGCAAACACTGACCATGTCCCCAAGTGCCACATCCACAGGGCTCTGAAATCCCTCCAGGGCTGGGCACTCCCCCCTGGCCTGGGCAGCTGTCAGCCGACTGGATGAGCCCTTTCCAGGCAGGAATTGTTCCAAATCCCCCCCCTGCCCCTGCCCTGGCCCAGCCTGAGGCCGTGCCCTCTCCTCCTGTCCCTGTGCCCTGGAGCAGAGCCCGACCCCCTGTCCCGGCTCCCCCCTCCTGGCAGGGATTGCAGAGCCAGAAGGTGCCCCCTGAGCCTCCTTTGCTCCAGGCTCAGCCCCCCCAGCTCCCTCAGCCCCTCCTGCTGCCCCAGCCCCTTCCCAGAGCTCCCTGGCCATGTCTGGGGGGATCTGCTGCCTTGGGGTCAGGAAGGATCCGGGGCCTTGAAGTTGTAGACACATTCCTGCAGCAGGAGGGGTGTTGGGAGCAGAGCTGTGAGGTTGGCACACAGGAATTGCCAGGATAACCTGGGGTAAGTCCTCTTGAGCCATTTGAGGCAGTCTGAGGGGCAGTGGCACTGTCACCAGTGTCACCCTGTGGTGCCACAGGAGAGCACAGTGATCTCTGTGCTGGTTTCCCCTGAGCTGCTCTGGTGGAGGGGATGGGGCTGGAGCCAGGCTGGGAGAGCTGGGGGGGTCACCTGGAGAAGAGAAGGCTCCAGGGACAGCTGAGAGCCCCTGGCAGGGCCTGAAGGGGCTCCAGGAGAGCTGGGGAGGGACTGGGGACAAGGGATGGAGGGACAGGACACAGGGAATGGCTTTCCCTGTTCAGCTTCCTGTTCTGTGTGTCTGAAATCGTTTCAATGTGATTATTTTGCATTATTTTCCTTGGCTCTGCTGCTCCTTCCCAGCCCGTGAGGGCTTTGGGGTGCATGGAATTTTCCACATGCTGAGGTGCCTGGAAGGAGCTTGGAAAAAGGGGGAGAAGTTGGGAGTGTCATCAGGTACCCCCCAAAAGCAAAATCCTGTCTCTTTGCCCTGCCAGTGGGAAAAAGGAGGATGAGGAAGGGGCTCTGGAGGAGCAGGGACCACAGGAAGCTGCTCACAGCTCTTGGATCTCTTCCCAGAAATGCTTTCTGGAAAATGTAGGCTCTCTTCCCTGGGCCTGGAGGGAGAGACAGACAGGGAGGTGGTGGGATCATCCCAGCTCTGGCCCTGGCATGGGATGAGTGGGATGTAGGGAATGGGGAATGGATGGGCTCATCCCATGCTGTTCCACTGCTTTGTGTCACACTTGGGACAGTTTTGGGTCTGATTTGGGACGTTTTTGCCACTGGTGACTTCCCAGCTGGTGCAGTTCGTCCTGTCCTGGGCCTCTGGAGGGAGAGACCCTTCCCAAACACCCAAACCCCTGGGCACAGGGACACAGGGGCACAGGGACACAGGGACAGAGGCACAGGGACGCAGGGGCACAGGGACACGGGCACAGGCATGGGGACACGGGGACACAGGGGCACAGTGGCACAGAGGAGGTACAGGGGCACAGGGACACAGAGACACAGGGGACAGGGACACAGGACACAGGGACAGAGGGGGCACAGGGACACAGAGACACAGGGGACAGGGACACAGGACACAGGGACACAGAGACACAGGGGACAGGGACACAGGGACAGAGGGGGCACAGGGACACAGGACACAGGGACAGAGGGGACACAGGACACAGGGACAGAGGGGGCACAGAGGAGGTACAGGCGCACAGGGACACAGAGACACAGGGGACAGGGACACAGGGGCACAGAGGGGGCACAGGCACAGGGACAAGGGCACAGGGACACAGGGGCACAAGGCTTTTGGCTCTGCCAGGAGCCAATCCCTGCAGGGCCTGACTTTCCTGGGATCACCTTGGGGCCAGTGTGTTTTCCTGGACTGGGATAAATGGTGGATTCCCCCCCTGGGGGTTCCCCCTGGGATTCCTCCGTGTTTCCAGCAGCTCTGGGAGGTCAGTCCTGTGCAGGCCTGGGGTTTGTCTGTGGGATTTATCCCAGCCCTGTGTGCCCACGCACGTCCTGGTGCTCTGGTGGGATTATCCCGAGGCTCTGTCTGTCTCCTGAGCCCTGGGAAGGTCCTTCCTGCCCTGCCCTGCCCTGGGCTGGGGGTCCCTCACGTCCCTCCTCCCTGGTGGACAGGGCCGGCTCGGGTTAGCTGTGCCTTCATCCATGGCCAAGTTTGGAGTAATGAAGATGCATTTTCCGACTTTTCTGGCCCTTGATGTGGTGGTTTCTGGGTGGTTTTTACTGGGATTGCTCTGTCTGGAACCAGCTGTCCAGGCTGTGTTGTCCAAAATCCCCCCTGGGACAGGGTCAGTGCGAATATTGCTGAGTATTCCTGAAAATCCGAGCGGGACAGGAAGCTGATGTTGGAGAAAACACTTGAATTCTCTGTGGTTCTGTCAAATTTACTGTTAATTCCCATTTTTTTTTATTTTTAAATAGTTTGTTGCTCATTTCTCCCTGACCTTTCCTCCATGTCTGGGTTGTTTTTACCCTCACACGACTCTTCGTGTGTCGACTCGGTGGTTTTGGGGTTGTTTATTGGATTGTTAAACTTCTTACTGGCTGTTTTTTTGCTCAGCTTGGTAAGTCCCAGGCTGGGTTTTTGCTCCGTGTGGTTGAACGGGGGGTCAGTCACTTGACTGAGGTTTGGAAAAACCAAACTCTGTGCCAGAGATGGAATTTACTTGGGTCAGACTCCCGAAAGGTTTGCTCCTTTTTGGGAGAGCAGGGTCTGGTGTGGTGGAAGTGAAGCTGTTTAGGGGCAAAGGGGTGGCCGTGCCATGGTCAGGGTGGCACTGGTGGCTCTGCCAGCCCCTCCCAGGGGCCCAGAGTGGGAGCTGGGCTTGGCTGTGGGGAAGTGTCCTGGATGCACAGAGGTGCTCCCTGCAGAGAGAGGGATGTGGGGCCCAGCAGCACCAGGAGAGGAGGGGACTGTGCCCCTCTGCCCCCTCAGGGAGACCCCAAACCCTGCAGAGCTGCCCCAGCCCTGGGAACAACAGCAGGAGCTGGTGGAGCTGCTGGAGGAGCCCAGAGGAGGCCCCGGAGCTGCTCCAGGGCTGGATCCCTCTGCTCTGGAGCCAGGCTGGGAGAGCTGGGGGGGTCACCTGGAGAAGAGAAGGCTCCAGGGACAGCTGAGAGCCCCTGGCAGGGCCTGAAGGGGCTCCAGGAGAGCTGGGGAGGGACTGGGGACAAGGGATGGAGGGACAGGACACAGGGAATGGCTTCCCAGTGCCAGAGGGCAGGGCTGGGGGGGATATTGGGAAGGGCTTGGTGTCTGGGAGGGTGGGCAGGGGCTGGTATGGATTTCCCAGAGAAGCTGTGGCTGGATCCCTGGGTCCCTGGGAGTGTCCAAGGGCAGGCTGGACAGGGCTTGGAGCACCCTGGGCTAGTGGAAATGATGGTCTCTGAGGTCCCTTCCTTACCCAAACCATGCCATGATTCCACAGTTCCCAGTGTTTCTGGCTGAGCAGCAGCAGAGATGAATGTTTACCTCCTCCTGCCTGAGCTGTTATTCCCAGGCTGGAAGCTCTTCATATGTGTGTGGGGTGTGGGATGTGCCAGGCACTCAGGGAGGGCTCTCCTGCTCCAGCTGCATTTCCCTCTGCTCCAGGCAGGGTGGGATTATCTCCTATCAGGACACTCCCATCTCCCTGTTCCCCAGGCTGAGCCCTGCCAGAGGCAGCCAGTGCCACCCTTGGCAGGGAGCCCCGGGGTCTGTGCCCATCCTGGCGTTTGTTCCTGAGGCTGGGCCAGCTCTTCCTGCTGCAAGGAATGAAAATGGGATGTTGTGGCTGTTCCTGGAGTTTCTGGATTGTGTGTCTGGCACAGGGCACCAGTGGGACACAGGCCCTGCCAGCCATCCTGTGTGGGTGCAGAGCAGCATGGCAGGAGCTCATGGTGCTGAGCTGGATCCAGGGATTCACACAGTCCCAGAGTCCCTGAGGCTGGCAAAGCCCTGCCAGCCCATGGAGCCCACCCTGTGCCCGATGCCCACCTTGGCAAAGCCCTGCCAGCCCATGGAGCCCACCCTGTGCCCGATGCCCACCTTGGCAAAGCCCTCCCAGCCCATGGAGCCCACCCTGTGCCCGATGCCCAGCTTGGCAAAGCCCTGCCAGCCCATGGAGCCCACCCTGTGCCCGATGCCCACCTTGGCCCCCAGCCCAGAGCACTCAGTGCCACGGCCAGTCCTGCCTTGGGCCCCTCCAGGCCTGGGGACTCATCCAAGGATTTCAATTGAGCTCTTTCAGGTAATGGAGATTTTAGGCCTGTGGAGCTGGGGGAGCTCCTCAAGCCATGGGGCAGCTTTCCAGCCTTGTCCTCTGCTCCCCAGGATCCCCTCCTAGGGGGGCCCTCAGGTGTGGGCAGGGGTGGAGCCAGACTGGTATGGAGGGCCCTGCCCTGGCCCGGCTCTGTTGGCTTTGGGTGGAGCAGAATTGGGTTTCCTTCCCGTAAGGATCACCTGGAGCAGTTTCCTTGCCCTTCCCGTCAAACAGTGGCTGCCACTGAGGGAGGGCCTGGCTGTGCCTGGGGCTCAGCATGGCATGGAAGGGCTTGGATGGGAAGGGACCTTCAGCATCCCCCAGTGCCACCCCAGCCATGGGCAGGGACACCTCTCATAGCCCAGGGTGCTCCAAGCCCTGTCCAACCTTGGACACTCCCAGGGATGGATCCAGGGGCAGCCACAGCTTCTCTGCCCAACCTGTGCCAGGGCCTGCCCACCCTCCCAGCCACCAATTCCTTCCCAATATTCATTGTAAATCTCCTGGTTTTAGCTGGAAGCCCTGGGATAACCTGGAAAGAGCCTTGTTCCCAGCTGGTGCTGAGGAGCCAGCCCAGGATTGCCGGTCCCAGTTTGTGGCACAGCCAGAGCCGAGCGGTGCTGGTGGCACAGCCCTGGCAGTGGGATCAGGCTGGGAGCAGCTCCAGGGACAGGTGCCTGGAATATCCTGAGCTGGCAGGGATCCACAAGCATCAAATCCAGCTCCTGGCCCTGCACAGACACCCCAACAACCCCACCCTGTCCCTGTCCCATTGTCCAAACGCTCCTGGAGCTCTGGGCAGCCTGGTCAGTGCCCAGCACCCTCTGGGAACAGCCTCTCCTCTGGCACTGGTGTCATTCCCGCTCAGCTCCAAGGCCTCAGGAGGCAGCCTGGCCTCTCACAGACTTCCCAGATAATCTGAGTGGGAGCACAGGTGGGCCTGGGGGGACCTGGGGTCGGTGGGGTCGGTCAGGAGCTGCAGCTGGAGCTTCTGGGAATGTGCTAATCCCAGTAATCCTCTGGCTGTGCTCAGCACTGGTGGTGCCTGGATTCCCATCTCCCCCCTCATTCCCAAGGATTAGAGGTGAGGAGCCATCCCAGGTCACCAGGGCAGGACCAGCACCATGGCTGGGCTCTGTCTCCCTGTGCCCTGGGCTTTGGGTCAGCAGGGATCAGCATTCCCGACCTGGGCAGGGCTCCTGGCCAGGCTGTGGGGTCAGGCTGGGGGGACAGCCCTGGGCACTGGGGCTGCCGGTGCCCTGTGGGACAGGAGCTGCTGCCCTGGGACCACAACGGGCTTTACCTGCTCAGAACTGTCCCTGGTTCCCTGGGAAATGCCGATGAGGAAGCGGAAGGAGTCACTTCTCCATCCTGGGGCAGTCTGTGATCAGTTTGATGGGCTTTCAGTTCCCGTTGGCATCGGGCCCTTCCTCCTCTGGGCTGGGCTGGCTCACTCTGAGAGGTTCCTGTGGCTGCCTCGCTCCTCCTGCACCCCCTGCTCTGTCCTGGCCTTCCCCCTGCCCCGGGAGAGTCAGATCCATGGGGAGGGTCCTTCCTCATGGAGGGGAGTCCTGAGGAGCAGCTGAGGGAGCTGGGGGGGCTGACCCTGGAGCAGAGGAGGCTCAGGGGGCACCTTCTGGCTCTGCAATCCCTGCCAGGAGGGGGGAGCCGGGACAGGGGGTCGGGCTCTGCTCCAGGGCACAGGGACAGGAGGAGAGGGCACGGCCTCAGGCTGGACCAGGGCAGGGGCAGGGGGGACAGGAGGGGGGATTTGGTGCTGGCAAGGGTGGTCAGGCCCTGGCAGGGGCTGCCCAGGGCAGGGGTGGATTTCAGAGCCCTGTGGATGTGGCACTTGGGGACATGGGCAGTGGTGGCCTTGGAAGGGCTGGGGAACAGTTGGCCTTGGTGGCTTTTCCAACCTTATTGGTTCCATATTCCATGAAAATGGGGGAACAGCTCTCTGAGACCACTGAGGGCAGTGACTCCAAACCTCCCTGGGCAGCCCCTGCCAGGGCCTGACCACCCTTGCCAGCACCAAATCCCTCCTCCTGTCCCCCCTGCCCCTGCCCTGGCCCAGCCTGAGGCCGTGCCCTCTCCTCCTGTCCCTGTCCCTGGGGCAGAGCCCGACCCCCTGTCCCGGCTCCTGTCAGGGAGCTGTAGAATCCTGGGACCATTTCCTCCATTCCAACACTCAACAGGAGCCCCTTGGTGACTCCAGCACTGCTGACCCCTGTGGAACCTGCCCTGATTCCCACTCCTGTATCCCTGTGGGCACTCTGTGTCCCTCCCTGCACATTTCCCCCTCTGGAGGTGCCACAATCCAGCGGCAGCTCTGACCCTTTGGCTGCCTCCTGTGTGGGATCCCAGGAACAAAAGCTCCTTCTCTGCTGTGGGAGATGTTGATCCTGGCAGGCTCTGGATGTCAATGATCTCTGTAGGGTCGAGACAAACTGGGCCAGTGCTGAGGTCATTCCCTTTTCCCTGGCAGGATGGAGCAGGGAGGGCCTTGGGCACCTGTGTGTGCTCCGTGAGGAGCAGCCTGGGCTGGGATCTGGGGTTTGGGGTTTCCCTCTGTCCTTGGCTGCTCTATGGGGAACTGCCTGGCATGGATGGCAGAGGGGCTGGCACTGAGCCCTTTTGTCCTGGAATTGAAGCTGGTTCCAGGCTCTGCTGTGTGTCTGGGGAGGGATCTGGCTCCTGCTGCCCCTCTGGGAACAGCTCTGCCCTGGAGCCAGGCTGGGAGAGCTGGGGGGCTCACCTGGAGAAGAGAAGGCTCCAGGGACAGCTGAGAGCCCCTGGCAGGGCCTGAAGGGGCTCCAGGAGAGCTGGGGAGGGACTGGGGACAAGGGATGGAGGGACAGGACACAGGGAATGGCTTCCCAGTGCCAGAGGGCAGGGCTGGGGGGGCTGTTGGGAAGGGCTTGGTGTCTGGGAGGGTGGGCAGGCCCTGGCACAGGTTGGGCAGAGAAGCTGTGCCTGCCCCTGGATCCATCCCTGGGAGTGTCCAAGGCCAGGTTGGAGCACCCTGGGATAATGAAAGGTGTGGATGGGCTTTAAGATCCTTTCCCACCCAGACCATTCTGTCATTCCCACATGTTTTTCCCTGCAGTTCCCCCCCAGGTTGGCTGGCAGGAGCCCCCACCAAACACACTGTGCTCCCTCCCAGCTCTGGCATGTCCCTCCTGTGGCCCTTTTCCCTCTTCTCTCTGTTGTGCTCTGGGATATGTGTCAGAAATGAGTTTAAAAGGAGGTGATGCCTAATGGAAAAACACTCTGGATTGCTGGAAAAGAGCCTGGAAGGCCCTGATTAAGGAAGAGCCACTAATTAATGAGGTGGGTGGGTGGGTGGCAGTGCCAGCCTGGCATGGCCATGGGCTGGGGCACAGCAGGAGGAATCCCGGGGTCCAGAGGGACCCTGGCAGCTCTGAGGGGCAGGCTGGGACCCCCTGGGGCAGGAGGGGCTGTGGGAGCAGGGTCTGGGGTGTCCCCAGGGCAGGAGGGGCTGTGGGAGCAGGGTCTGGAGGGGTTGGGGTGTCCCCAGGGCAGGAGGGGCTGTGGGAGCAGGGTCTGGAGGGGTTGGGGTGTCCCCAGGGCAGGAGGGGCCACTGGAGCAGCCCAGGCTGTTTTTAGGCTGTGGGTACATGTTGGCAGCCCTGTAATTATTGCTGGGGTGCCAGTGGAGCGGGGCAGGGGCTCCCCTGGGAAGCAACTGGAATTTGGCACAGGTAAAAATAGAAGAGGTTCCTTCCCCAAACACTTCTAGCAGCTCTGGCCACGTGGAGCTCTGGCCAGGCCTGGTCATGGAGCTCCCAATGGGTGTCGGGATCCTCATCCCAGGGGGGTTGAGCCACAGCACCCACACCAGGCCAGGTCATGGAATCAGAGTCATAGAATGGGTTGGGTGGAAGGGACCTTAAAGCCCACCCAGTGCCACCCCAGCCATGGGCAGGGACACCTCCCACAGCCCAGGGTGCTCCAAGCCCTGTCCAGCCTGGCCTTGGACACTGCCAGGGATGGATCCAGGGGCAGCCACAGCTTCTCTGCCCAACCTGTGCCAGGGCCTGCCCACCCTCCCAGCCAGCAATCCCTTCCCAATATCCCCCCCAGCCCTGCCCTCTGGCACTGGGAAGCCATTCCCTGTGTCCTGTCCCTCCAGGCCTTGTCCAAAGCCCACCTCACTTGGCAAACAGGACTCTGCAGGACCTTTCACTAAAATGCTGGATTCTGAGTTGTGCTTTTGTACAGATTTGGGGGTTTCAGCCCCAGACCCCCCGAGGCAGCACAGCCTGAGCTGGGCAGAACTGTGTCCTGTGGGGTTTGGGGCAGGGAGAGCCATGCTGTGTTCCAGGGGTGGGATAGGGGATCTGTGCCCACTGTCCCCCTGCCCCAGGGTGTGAGGCCATCACCTCCTTGGAGGGCACCAGGGCATGTTCAGGTTGGATTTTAGGAAAATTCCTGCCTGGAAAGGGCTGTCCAGCCCTGGCACAGCTGCCCAGGGCAGGGGTGGAGTCCCCATTTCTGGAGGGATTTCAAATCCCTGTGGATGTTCCACTTGGGGACATGGTCCGTGGTGGTCTTGGCAGTGCACGGAAGTGCTGGTTGGACTCCGTGGACTCAGAGGGATTTTCCAGCCCAAAGGATTCCATGGTTCCACACAGCTGCCATTGGAGCACATCCCTCCTGGTCCCCCTGGGTTTGAAGGAACACCCTTGCATTCATCCCACCTTCTCCCAAGCAGGTGGCACTGTCACCTGGCTGCTCTCTGTACAATCCCAGAGTGTTTGGGATCCAGAGGGACCTTTAAAGGCCACCTGGGATCCCTTAAAGCAGCTCCTGGGCCCTCACAGCTTGGCCCTTTTGCTGGATGGCTCCTCCAAAGGCATTCCCAGCTCCATCCCTGGGCTGGGCCGAGCAGGAGGGCCCAGCCCTGTGTGTGTGCAGGGTTTGGGGGTCCTGGGGCCGTGTCAGCCCGGGCTCCATGGCAGGTTTCCTGTCCCGGCAGAGGCTCCGGGAGCGGTGGCAGCTGCGCGGCCTGACCCGTGTCCCGCTGCCAGGAACGCTCCGCGCCCGCAGCGCTTCCCTGGGACGGGCTCTCGGAAACAGACGGGGTTTTTTTAATTTAATTACTTCCTCTTCTGCCTTCATGTTGCTAAAGATAAACACGGCTCTCCCTTGGCACGGGATCAAGGAACAGCCGGGCTCTGCCAGGGAGCTCCGCTCCGTATGGGAACGTGCCGTGTCCGCCGGCCAGCCCTGCGGTTGGTGCTGGAGACGGTGGGAATTGTGCCACCCCCTGCCAGGACAGCACCCATTCCAAGCTGAGCTGCTGCCTCTTTCAGCAGCCATTCCCAGATCCCAGAATCTTCTCTGGCCCTCTGGGGAGTGTGCTGAGTGTCATCCCAAAGGTGTGTGTGGGCAGGAGCAGCAGCACCCGCTGTGTGGGGCAGAGAGAACCCCCCGTGCCACAGGCCCGCGGGGGTTTGCCAGCCATAGGGATGGGATGTGCCATGCCAGCATTCCTGGTCCTGTGAGTCTGCACCTCCAGGTCCTGGCAGGGCACCCGGGGCTGCCCCGGGGGTCCAGGGCCCATCTGCTCCCCTCTGCCCCCCACAGCCAGGGGAGAGGGATCTCCCTGGCACTTCTCATCCTGAATTTCAGTGGCATTAGGAAGGGGTTGGAGGAATAGCGACAGCTCGGGGAGAGGGGACTCAGAGCAGATATTTAACTTCCTATAAAGTTAAATCTCTGGTGTGACAGAGATTCAACTTCCTAAAAACACCTGTTTGCTGTGGGGCTCATCCAGAGCCTCGAGAGCGGTGACTCCATGGAAGTGCTGGCTGTGCTGGGAACGGGAGCTGTGGCTCCCTGGAATTCCTGTGCTGGGAACGGGAGCCGTGTTTGTCTGGAATGGCTGTGCTCGGAACTGGAGCTGTGAATCCCTGGAATTCCTGGGCTGGGAACGGGAGCCGTGTTTGTCTGGAATGGCTGTGCTGGGAACGGGAGCCGTCAATCCCTGGAATTTCTGTGCTGGGAACGGGAGCCGTGTTTGTCTGGAATGGCTGTGCTGGGAACGGGAGCTGTCAATCCCTGGATTGGCTGTGCTGGGAAGGCGCCCACCCTGCTCCCACCGCCCGCTCCCAGCGGGCAGTGCCGTCCCCGCTGACTCTGCTCCAGGATGTCGTAACTGGCCGTGAGTGACCCCGGGGCGCGGGGCTTTGCTTCCTTCGGGAAGCGTTCCGTGGCTGGAAGGAGTTTTTCCAGCGGGGATTGGGTTGGAATCGCACGCAGACAGTGCCTGTCACCCACCCCACCCTCGGTCCCGATCGTTATCACCCTGTTTACAGAGTCAGGCACGTCCTCAGACATCACCAGGGCGATCCTTAAACACTGAGGGAGACTTTTTTCCATATTCCCCCCCTTTTTTAGCTGTGGTCAGGACAGGAGTTGGCATTGCAGGTGCGACTGTGTCTCTTTGTGGAGAAGTTTGCCCTAAATCCCATCCAAGGCCCATTGGCAGAGCCAAAGGTGTCCCTGGCACCCTGACCCTGACCCTGCTCACCTGGGGGCACCTGGTGCTCCTGCTCTCTGGGAGAGGCACTGTCCCTTCCCAAGCTCCTTGTCCTGTGGAATTGCACTAAAACATGGAGTGAGGAGCACCAGTGGGTTGTTATTCCCTGGGATTATTCCATCACTGCCATCCTGTCCCTGTGCCAGGGGGACACAATGGCCGTGCCCACAGCAGGGATGTGGCTTTGGGGCATCTGGAGGGGACAGTGGCAGTTAAGTAAATGCCACATCAGGGGGAATTTCTTCATGGAAAGGCTTGTCCAGCATTGACAGGGGCTGCCCAGGGAGGTTTGGAGTGCCCAGGCCTGGAGGTGCCCAAGGCAGGACTGGCCGTGGCACTGAGTGCTCTGGGCTGGGAGGGCTTTACCAAGGTGGGCATCGGGCACAGGGTGGGCTCCATGGGCTGGGAAGGCTTTGCCAAGGTGGGCATCAGGCACAGGGTGGGCTCCATGGGCTGGCAGGGCTTTGCCACCCTCAGGGATCCTGGGATTCATGGACACATGGCAGCAAAGCCCCTCCTTGTACTGGTGGGTGGCACAGAGAGCTCCCAGCACCCACTACTGGGACTGGTGGGGTCTGGGCCATCGCCTGCTGTGCCAGGGGGATGTTGCTTGTGGCCAGGTATGGGGACAGGGACTCTGGCCAGGTGTGGGGATAGGGCCAGGGCCAGGTGTGGGGACAGGACTCTNACAGGGCTCCCAGCACCCACTACTGGCACTGGTGGGGTCTGGGCCATCCCCTCCCGTGCCAGGGGGATCTTGCTTGTGGCNCAGTGGGACAGCCCCGGCCCTCACACAGCCCTTTTGTTCCCTCCATAGAAAAGCCATTCTTGTCCTGCTTTCGGGAATACGTAAGGAGGGAACAGAGCCCGCATTGTGCCCGGGGCAGACACTGCACTGTTGTTCTGGGCCGGCCCAGCCCGCGGGGTGCTGGGGCTGGGGGGCCCAGGCCCTGTTCCTGCCTCATTCCTGCTCTCTTGTTCTGTAAATCCCCCAAAGCTTCTCCTGCTCTCTGGGAGGGAGGAGCTGGAGTCTCCCAGCTCTCCACTGCCTCAGGTGTTGGCTCCTGGAGAACAGGAGGGCTGGGCCGTGCTCAGGCTGTCCTCAGGGCAGTGGGATACTCTGGGAATCATGGAATGGTTTGAGTGGGAAGGGACCTTAAAGCCCACCCAGTGCCACCCCTGCCATGGGCAGGGACACCTCCCATAGCCCAGGGTGCTCCAAGCCCTGTCCAACCTGGCCTGGCACACTCCCAGGGATGGATCCCACCCCTGGCATGGACAGGGACACCTTCCACCAGCCCTGTCCAACCTGGCCTGGCACACTCCCAGGGATGAATCCCACCCCTGGCATGGCTCCATTGTGGTGGTTGATGCAATCGCTCCCAGGTCTTGCAGGGCATTTCCCAAGCACTGGTGGTGCTGCCATTGGTGCCATGGATTGCTCCTCGTTCCAGGAGCACCTGCTGGGGCTGGGCCTGGTTTGTGTCTGTGGGAGCAGCTCTGGCTGCTTTGGGGCTGTGGTGTCAGGCACTGAGTGCTCCTGGCAGCAGCCCTGGGCAGGCTGTGGCCTCGTGCCTGGTGGCTTTGCAGAGAGCACCTTGGTGGTGACTCCAGGGAGGGCTTTGGAGCAGGAAGGATTTTGGGATGCTTGAAAACAGCTGAACTTGTAAATGGCTCTGCATTGAGGCAGCAAGGGGCTCTGGGAAGCCTCAGCTAATGATGCTTCAAAGCAGGAGAGAGGCTGAGTCCATCCCCCTGTGCCTGGGGGCAGCTGGGAGGTCATTCATGGTGTGAAATTAGTACCTGAGTATCTCTGAAATACCTGAATGTTTCTGCAGTGACCCCTCATCCTCTCCTGGCCGAGCTGACACCCCTGGAGGTGTCACCAGCTCTGGGCTGGAGTAGGACAGGAAGGAATGGTGAGGCACAACGTGTTCCTGTGGTGAGGACTTACAATTGCGGAATCATGGAATGGTTTGGGTGGGAAAGGACCTCAAAGCCCACCCAGTGCCACCCCTGCCATGGGCAGGGACACCTCCCACAGCCCAGGGTGCTCCAAGCCCTGTCCAGCCTGGCCTTGGACACTGCCAGGGATGGATCCAGGGGCAGCCACAGCTTCTCTGCCCAACCTGTGCCAGGGCCACCATTGAGCTTTGCATTTCCCTGGATGATATCATCCTTAATTTCCGAGGTTCAGGGGTGTGGGAGTCGTGTCTGAGCCTGCAGAGGACCCGTCCCTGGGGACTGGCTGGACTGGTGGTCCCGTGGGGAAACCCCTTCCCCTTCCCTCGGCCACCTGAGAGCGGAGGGTGCAGGTGGGTGCTGTCCCAGCCCTCCTCCCAAACAAGCTCCTTTGCCTAAAGCCTTGTGAAGATCCACCTCTGCTCCCTCCCTGTTGTGTCCATCTCCCCAGGGAAGGGCTGCAGAAGCTGCTGCAGGGCTGGTTCCTCGCTGGGGTTGGTCAGACCCCGTGGTGTCCCTGGGGCCAGGGTGGCACCGCTGTGCCCCAGGGTGTCACCCATGAACCCTCCAGGGCGTTCTCCAGGGAAGGCAGCACCTCTGCGGGCTCTGGGGACACTCCAGCCGTAGGAGATGTGGCCTTGGCTCAGTCTCTCTGTGGTGTTGAGGCTGAGCTGTTGTCACATCCCTGAGGGGACCCTGGGGGTGAGGGCAGCGCTGGAGCCGCTCGCGTGGCCGTGACCCCCGTCCAGAGCAGCGGCCGTGCCAGCGCTCCCACCCGGGGTCAGCCGGTGCCTGAGTGCTCAACTCTGTGCTTATTTAGCATTTCCTGTATTGCCACAACATCCCGTAAGGTCCAGATGCAGCCGTGGGGCCGGGATGGGGCCAGGCTCCCCCAGGTGTCACCGCAGCGCTGCCCGAGCAGGAAGGAACACACGGAGCCAGCAGCTGTGTGCGGGCCCAGGGTCACAGGCACACGTGCTTTCCCAGGAATCTCGGCCGGGAAGGCAGGAGAATGGATGGGGCAGGTCCAGTTCCCTCTGGCAGGAAGGGATGTGCCGATCCCACAGCCCGATATGGCTCTGCCTGTGCCGAAGGCTGGGAAGGGGAAGGCTGGGATCAGCCCCAGGAGCAGCTGAGGGAAGCACCGGGAGGTTGTCCAGGATTCCTGAGCCAGGCTGTTGGTGACAGTGCCTAAAATCAGGAGGTACCTGCCTGCAGCTGGCTGAGCAGTGTGGGAGCACTTGGCTCTGGGAAAACGCCAGGAGTCAAGTTTCCCCTTTGCTCTGAACAGCTCTGGGAATGAGCCCAAAAATGCTCCATGTCCTGGGTAGGGCAGGGGAGGATTGTGCCCCTCTGCCCCTCAGTGAGACCCCTCACCCTGCAGAGCTGCCCCAGCCCTGGGAACAACAGCAGGAGCTGGTGGAGCTGCTGGAGGAGCCCAGAGGAGGCCCCGGAGCTGCTCCAGGGCTGGATCCCTCTGCTCTGGAGCCAGGCTGGGAGAGGTGGGGGGGTCACCTGGAGAAGAGAAGGCTCCAGGGACAGCTGAGAGCCCCTGGCAGGGCCTGAAGGGGCTCCGGGAGAGCTGGGGAGGGACTGGGGCCAAGACCTGGAGGGACAGGACACAGGGAATGGCTTCCCAGTGCCAGAGGGCAGGGCTGGGGGGGATATTGGGAAGGAATTGGTGTCTGGGAGGGTGGGCAGGCCCTGGCACAGGTTGGGCAGAGAAGCTGTGGCTGCCCCTGGATCCATCCCTGGGAGTGTCCAAGGCCAGGCTGGACAGGGCTTGGAGCACCCTGGGCTGTGGGAGGTGTCCCTGCCCATGGCAGGGGTGGCACTGGGTGGGCTCTAAGTCCCCTTCCACCCAAACCACTCCAAGGTTCTGTGATCTTTATGTTTACCCCGGGACCGAGGCTGTGCCGGTAGATCCGTGTGCTCTCAGGGCAGGACCGGATTGGGACGATGTGGAGGGCACAGGTTGGAGCCATGAGGGCCATAATCCTGCTGTGGATCTGGAAGGATTTTCCTGTGTGGAGGCTGAGCCAGCCCTTGGCACTGGGAGCGGGCAGGCCTTGCCCAGGGCAGGGAGCTCTTTCAGGGCCGTGGTGTCGGAGCACGCGGCCCGTGGGATCTGGTTAACCCATCCCTGTCTCTGCTTCTGCCCAGCTTGGCTCCAGCCCTTCCATTTTGGGCCCCAGGCTATAAATGGCACCTTTCCTGCTGCCTCATCCTGCTAAATCCAGCTGTGGCTGCCGGGGGGAGCAGGCTGGGCTCCCAAAATAACCCCTCGGGGCTGCTCAGCTCCTGTTCCCGGCCCTGGCGGCTGCTCTGTGGCCAGGACGCGGCTCCCAAATCCAGCAGGGCTGGGACAGGCCCTGGGTGGTCCCCTGGGAAGTGCAGTGGGTGTGACAATCCATCAGCAGCTCTCACAGGTGAACAGCCTCCCTTTGGCCATCATGGAGCTGCCTTGCCTGCCTTGGTGGCTCTGCCAGAATCCTTGGGATTTGTGATTCCTGCCCTCATGGCTGTGCCAGAATCCTCGGGATTTGTGATTCCTGCCTTGGTGGCTGTGCCAGAATCCTCAGGATTTGTGATTGGTGCCCTCATGGCTGTGCCAGAATCCTCGGGATTTGTGATTGGTGCCCTCATGGCTGTGCCAGAATCCTTGGGATTTGTGATTCCTGCCTTGGTGGCTGTGCCAGAATCCTCAGGATTTGTGATTCCTGCCTTGGTGGCTGTGCCAGAATCCTCAGGATTTGTGATTCCTGCCTTGGTGGCTGTGCCAGAATCCTTGCCAGTGCTCCCAGAGCTCCCAGAGCTCCCAGCGCTCCCAGTGCTCCCAGTGCTCCCAGCGCTCCCAGAGCTCCCAGTGCTCCCAGTGCCCCCAGTGCCCCCCAGCAGTGTGGCACCATAAGGCCACGAGGCAGCAGGCGCTGTGGGGAAGCCAAAGGCAAACCTGAGGGCAGGATGCCATTGTTTTGGGAGAGGATTGGTCTCTTCTCCCAGGCACTCAGCAATAGGACAAGGGGGCACGGGGGGCTCAAGCTCTGCCAGGGGAAATTGAAGTTGGAGAGCAGAAAAAACTTCTTTGCAGAGAGAGTGCTCAGGGATTGGAATGGGCTGCCCAGAGAGGGGGTGGATTCCCCATCCCTGGAGGTTTTTAAGGTGAGCTTGGCCGTGGCACTGAGTGCCATGATCTGGTAAAGGGACTGGAGTTGGCCCAAGGGTTGGACTTGATGATCTCAGAGGGCTTTTCCAACCCAATCCATTCTGTGATTTTGTGGATGTGGCAGTGAGAGAGAATCCACCATGTCTTGATCCAACGCCACTGTGATCACCATGTCTTGATCCAACCCCACTGTGATCACCAGCCCAGGGCACTCGTGCCCTGGGCTGGTGATCACAGTGGGGTTGGATCAAGGGTTGGACTTGATGATCTTGGAGGTCTTTTCCAACCCAATCCATTCTGTGATTCTGTGATTCTATGATAAAGCATCCTGGTGTTGCTTCCAGCCTGGCATTCCCAGTGGTGGTGATGCCAGCAGGGCTCCTCCTGCCTGTGCTGTAACCCCCTCTTGTCTCTGCAGGGAGCGGGGATGGACAGGGACAGATCCTCCAGCGCTTCCCGGAGAAGGACTGGGAGGACAACCCCTTCCCACAGGGCATCGAGCTGGTGAGTCGCTGTCCCTGGGGACCCTCGGGTGGCACTGGGGTGGGTGACACTGGGACACATCCCACAGACTCTGATGGGGGCCCACAAGGGAGGGCTGCCCACCTGCCCCCAGTGCAGCTGCAGCTCCAGAACACTCCAGAAACAGTGGGATGCAGTGTGCTGGCTCCTCCCTGGCCTCTCCTCGCCCTCCTCCTCTGGGATCAGCTCTGGAGGAGCAGGGATGCAGCCTCAGTGTCAGTGGCCCCTCATGAGCATGGCCAAGCCTTTCCCAAGGCCTTGCTGAGGGAGCTGCTCCCTTCTGAGCAGGGGGAATCCTGAGGAGCTGCTGGGCCTGGATCCCTTCCAGTGCTCCAGATCCAGTCACCAGCTGGTACGAGTCCTTTGGGATCAGCTCCATGCTGGGTCATTCCCAGAACAGGGCACACCCAGTTGGATGTGGGATCCTCCAAACCACCTCCAGCTGATCCAGGAGAGCGGGATTGTTCCCCTTGGTTGCTGCATTGGAGTGGAAGCTCTTCCCAAATGCCGCCCTGAGGACTCTGGGGGATTGGAGCTGGAGCTCTGCTGCCAATGGAGGGGATGGGCTGGGACAGACCCCACACTGAACCCCCTGGAAGCTGCTCTGCTCCCCTCTGCAGTTCATGGAATCATAGAATCATTATGGTTGGTAAATCTGTCTGAGCCCCTGCAGTCCAACCCTTTACCAGCACTGCCAAGGCCACCACTGACCATGTCCCCAGCTGTCACATCCACAGGGCTTTGAAATCCCTCCAGGGGCAGAGGCTCCACCCTGCCCTGGGCAGCTGTGCCAGGGCTGGACAGCCTTTAGATGGGATATTGAGAAGAAATTCTTCCCTGTGGGGTGATGAGGCCCTGGCATAGGTTGCCCAGAGAAGCTGTGGCTGCCCCTAGATCCCTGGAGGTGTCCAAGGGAGCAACCTGGGACAGTGGAAGGTGTCCCTGCCCATGGCAGGGGTGGCACTGGATGGGCTTTAACCCTTCCCACCAACCCATTCCATGAATCTGTGACATCTCCGTCCTTGTGTGTGCTGGTGCTGGAGAGCTTTGCTGTGAGCTGTGGCTTCCACGTGCCCTGTGCCCTCCAGAGCTCTCAGATCAGGCTCTAACCCATTCCCACAGGGCTCCACAGGCTCTGGCACAGGAATGCTGCCCGGGGGTTCCTCGTGCCCATCCAGGAGCCACTGCCTTAGGGAGCTGAGGATGTTGGAGCTGGACACATCTCTGATCCCCATCCTCATCCCTCTGGCCCATCCTGGGCACCTGGCTTGGGCAGTCACCACCACAGCAACTGGTTCTTCTTCCCATTGGCACTGGGAGCAGTGGGAGCAACTGGCTCCTCTTCCCATTGGCACTGGGAGCAACTGGCTCCTCTTCCCATTGGCACTGGGATCATGGGAGCAACTGGCTCCTCTTCCCATTGGCACTGGGATCAATGGGAGCAACTGGCTCCTCTTCCCATTGGCACTGGGATCAATGGGGGCAACTGGTTCCTCTTCCCATCCTCACTGGGACCGACAGTGTCCGGCTCCTCTTCCCATCACGTGATCCCCAAAACTCCAGTGCAGTTCTGGAGTTTTCTGTGCTGTTCTGTGTGAGGCAAAAATACACATTATTTTTCTGGTTTGAGCTTCCTGGTGTCTGCAGGGACTTGGGAACTGTCCCAAACAGGAGGAAAGCTGCTTTTTTCCCAAGGGTCAAACCGTCCAGCCAAAAATCCCTGGAATTTAAACAATTGGAGCCCTGTCCTGTTGGGAGGCAGGGGTGGCTCCAGGGCTTCCCACAAGCCCTCCAAAGTGTCCTGGGGGAACAGCTGAGCCCAGGGCAGCTCCCAAAAATCCGAGGGAGCTGATCCTGGGGGACTGGGTGGGACGTGGCACTGCGGTCATGGCTGGTTCTTTTTAACAGCTTTTTTGGGGAAAAGGGTTTCTGGGGTGTGCAGGGAGGTGGGATTTGTAGCTCCTGGTGTTGCACAGCGTCCCACAGCATTCCATCAGAAATGTCTCATTTTAATGGATGCAGTTCCTCTGGGGACACACACAGGATGTGGATGTGTCCCTGCTGCAGCTCCTCCCTGCCTGCCCAGAGCTCCCTCCTCGGGAGCCCCCAGGGCTGCCTGGGGTGGGGAGAACAGAGGGATCCTGGAGGCTGCAGTGGGAGAACAGAGGGATCCTGGTGGCTGCAGTGGGGAACAGAGGGATCCTGCTGGTTGCAGTGGGAGAACAGAGGGATCCTGGTGGCTGCAGTGGGAGAACAGAGGGATCCTGGTGGCTGCAGTGGGAGAACAGAGGGATCCTGGTGGCTGCAGTGGGAGAACAGAGGGATCCTGGTGGCTGCAGTGGGAGAACAGAGGGATCCTGGTGGCTGCAGTGGGAGAACAGAGGGATCCTGGTGGCTGCAGTGGGAGAACAGAGGGATCCTGGTGGCTGCAGTGGGAGAACAGAGGGATCCTGGTGGCTGCAGTGGGAGAACAGAGGGATCCTGGTGGCTGCAGTGGGAGAACAGAGGGATCCTGGTGGCTGCAGTGGGAGAACAGAGGGATCCTGGTGGCTGCAGTGGGAGAACAGAGGGATCCTGGTGGCTGCAGTGGGAGAACAGAGGGATCCTGGTGGCTGCAGTGGGAGAACAGAGGGATCCTGGTGGCTGCAGTGGGAGAACAGAGGGATCCTGGTGGCTGCAGTGGGAGAACAGAGGGATCCTGGTGGCTGCAGTGGGAGAACAGAGGGATCCTGGTGGCTGCAGTGGGAGAACAGAGGGATCCTGGTGGCTGCAGTGGGAGAACAGAGGGATCCTGGTGGCTGCAGTGGGGGAACAGAGGGATCCTGGTGGCTGCAGTGGGAGAACAGAGGGATCCTGGTGGCTGCAGTGGGAGAACAGAGGGATCCTGGTGGCTGCAGTGGGAGAACAGAGGGATCCTGGTGGCTGCAGTGGGAGAACAGAGGGATCCTGGTGGCTGCAGTGGGAGAACAGAGGGATCCTGGTGGCTGCAGTGGGAGAACAGAGGGATCCTGGTGGCTGCAGTGGAAAACAGAGGGATCCTGCTGGTTGCAGTGGGAGAACAGAGGGATCCTGCTGGTTGCAGTGGGAGAACAGAGGGATCCTGGTGGCTGCAGTGAACAGAGGGAGCCTGGTGGTGGTGGCTGCAGTGTGGAATGGAGGGATCCTGGTGGCTGCAGTGAACAGAGGGAGCCTGGTGGTGGTGGCTGCAGTGGCCCCCAGGCACACCTTGCCACACTCCGTGCCATGGGAACGGAGATTCCTGCAATTCCCAGGGCTCTCTGTGCTCCAGGGAGGGTCAGGGCCATTTCCCCTCTCCCTCTTGGATCCTTCCCATGGTGCTGGGCCTCCTGTCCTTCCATGATCCCACAGGTCTGCCTGACATGACCTGGATTTTCCGTGTCCCAGGGCTGCTCTGGGATGGTTTGGGCACCCACTGGGTGTGTCCAGGCCTCCAGCCCTGGCCACCTCTGGCAGCACAGCCAAGCCAGCATTCCAGGACATCCAGCACCTTGCAGTGCCTCAGGGGGCTCCAGGAGAGCTGGGAGAGGGACTTTGGACAAGGGCCTGGAGTAACTGTGGCTGCCCATCCCTGGAAGTTTTCCAGGCTGGGCTGGATGGGGCTTGGAGCAACCTGGGCTGGTGGGAGGTGTCCACATGGAACGGGAGGAGCTTTGAGGTGTGAATGTGGCTCAGTCTGTTTGACTCCATGAACTTCCCTTTAATTGTGTGTTACATTTTTCACTGAAGCTGGAAAATACTCCAGGTTTTGGAAAATTATTGTGGAGGAGACAGGGAAGTGGTGTAGTCCCCATGCCTGGGGGGATTTCAAAGCCATGTGGATGTGGCACTTGGGGACATGGTTGGTGGTGGCCTTGGGGGGACTCGATGGGCTCAGAGGCCTTTTCCAGTCTGTACAATTCCATGATCCTGTACAATTCCATGATCCTATTCTGTCCATGGAGATCTTTATATCACCACAGGGGCTGTGGCTTTGCCTTCTGCCTGTGACACCCTCAGTGTGGCTGAGCACCAGGTGCCACCAGGTGTGACCTGGCCCGGGGTGTCCCCTGCTGGTGTTGGAAGTGCCCCATGCTCTCCGCAGGTGCTGTTTTCAGGAAGCTGACTCTGTAGCCTGCTAGAAGAGCTGTCCAGGGAATCTGGAATTCCATTTCTCAGGGATGTGGATGAGCACACTTGACCCCCAGCACCTCCTTGTGCTGTCTCCTCAGGGAAGATGTGATGCCTCAGCCATGGAGGGCATCCCTCTGCTCCAGGGGGTGGCAGTCGGGAATGCTGGGTGGGACCCAGGACATGAGGCAGCGGTTTCAAACTAAAACAGGGGAGTCTAGATGGGAAAAGAGGGGAGATTTAGGTGGGTTACTGGGAAGGAATTCCTGGCTAGGAGGGTGGGCAGGCCCTGGCACAGGTTGGGCAGAGAAGCTGTGGCTGCCCCTGGATCCATCCCTGGCAGTGTCCAAGGCCAGGCTGGACAGGGCTTGGAGCACCCTGAGCTGGTGGGAGGTGTCCCTGCCCATGGCAGGGGTGGCACTGGGTGGGCTTTGAGGTCCCTCCAACCCAAACCATCCTGGAACTCTGTGATCTGTGACCCAGCAGCAAATTCCTGAGGGGCAACAGCTCCCTGTGCTTTGGGCTCCTCATTGCTGGGCTGCCCAGGGGGTGTTTGTGCAGAGCTGTGGGCTCGGGGTGGAGCCCAGAGAGGGGGGACAGTGACACCGTGTGCTCACCCTGGTGGCTGCTGAGCCAAACCCTCGGGGCAGGAGGCACCGGGATGGAGAGCTCCCAGAGGCTGCTTGGCAGGGCCAGGCCTGGCAGAGTATGGGGAGCTTTGCAGGGACAGGGCTGGCACAGTCTGGGGAGCTTTGCAGGGACACACTGGGCACAGTCTGGGGAGCTTTACAGGGACAGGGCTGGCACAGTCTGGAGGCTTTGCAAAGACACACCTGGCAGAGTCTGGAGGCTTTGCAGGGACACACCTGGCAGAGTCTGGAGGCTTTGCAAAGACACACCTGGCAGAGTCTGGAGGCTTTGCAGGGACACACCTGCAGTCTGGGAAGCAGCCTCTCAGGTGCTGGGGCCTCACCTCCCGCACTGGGGCATCTGGGGAGGTCGGAGCTCCCGCCCTATGGCCAATGTCCAGCTCTTACCTGGGAGCAGAGGAGGGTCTGTGGGCACCGGGGGCACCGGGGGCACTGGGAGGGGTGAACAGCTGGGAAAGCCCCTGAGGTGGGAACTTGCATTGCTGAGAGTTGGGGCTAGAGCAGCGATTCCTGCACGTGTTGGGCCCTGTGGCTGCTCTGGCCCTGGTGCCACCTTGTTCTCATCCCTGGGTTTGCTCAGGTCCCCTTGTCCCCAGCGTGGCCCCAGAGGGAGCTGAGCTGTCCCATGCCCAGGGGGGTTCCAGCAGTGCCAGGAATTTTCCACAGCTCCTCGTGGGCTGAGGAAATAAAGAAAAACCCCTTGAGACTTGGAAAGCCCGGGGGAGTCCTGGGGCCAATGGCTGGAATTACCCCCAGCCCTGGGAGGGGGTTTGGGAAGTCCCAGTGGTGGTTCCAGCTGAGTTGGGAGGTGCTGGAAGGGCAGGAGTGGCACAGCTGGGACTGGGGTGGGCCCAGAGGGGCAGTGCCACCTCCCACAGCCACCTCAGTGCCACCTCTGTGCGCCCAAGGGAGCAGTGCTACCTCGCAGAGCCACCCCAGTGCCTGTGTGTGCCCAGGGGGGCAGTGCCACCTCCCAGAGCCACCTCAGTGTCCGTGTGTGCCCAGGGGGGTCAGTGCTGTGGTGGGCTGGGGGTCTGTGCAGAGTTTGGGGGTCAGTGCTGTGCTGGGCCTGAGGGTCTGTGCAGTTTGGGNAGTGCTGTGGGCTTGGGGGTCTGTGCAGTTTGGGGGGCTCAGTGCTGTGGGCTTGGGGGTCTGTGCAGTTTGGGGGGCTCAGTGCTGTGGGCTTGGGGGTCTGTGCAGTTTGGGGGGCTCAGTGCTGTGGGCTTGGGGGTCTGTGCAGTTTGGGGGGCTTGGTGCCGTGGGCTCAGTCCCAGCCCAGCCCAGCCCAGCCCCTCTCAGCCCATGCCAGGGGACTCCTGGGGCTCTCTGGGGGGCACAGATGCCCATCCTGGCTGGGGTGTCCCTTTCTCCCTGCTTGGTTCTCCAAGCAGCTCCTGCTGTCCCTGCGGGGAGGGGGGACAGCACTGTCCCTGTTTCCCTGTTTGCCCCCTGGGAGAGGGTTTGGGAAGTGCCAGGAGCCAGCCCAGGGCTCTGGGAGGTGCCTGAGGGGCAGTGGGTGGGGGCAGTGGGGGCTGTGCCCGGTGCTCTCCCCATTCCCGGATCCTGGAGCTGCCCTTCCATGGGCGATGAGGTGCCACACCAAGCTCCCTGTTCTGGGGTCTGGGACCGGTGCAGGTGGGGTCAGGCCTTGCTCTCACACCACCCAGGGATTTGGGGGGTTGGCAGCCCCCCTGACCCCTTTCCTGCTCTCCCACAGTTCTGCCAGCCCAGCGGTTGGCAGCTCTTCCCAGAGAGGAATCCACCCACCTTCTTCGTGGCCGTGCTGACCGACATCAACTCGGAGCGGCACTACTGCGCCTGCTTCACCTTCTGGGAGGCTGTGGAGAGCCCACAGGTATGGGGGGCACTGGGGTGGGGCAGCAGTGCTGGGGTAGCAGTGCTGGGGGCAGCAGTGCTGGGGGCACATCGGCTGCATTTGGCTCTGGGCAGTGGTTCCTGCCTTCCCTGTGCCAGGGGAATCTGTGGATGGGTGGGAATGGTGCTCAGCAGCACTGGGAGAACCATTTAGCTGCCTTTGGCTCTGGGCAGTGGTTCCTGCCCTCCCTGTGCCAGGGGAATCCATGGGTGGTGGGAAGGGTGCTCAGCAGCACTGGGAGCAGCAGTGGTTCCTGCCTTCCCTGTTCCTCAGGAATCCAGGCCCTGGCACTGGGGGCTTGGGAGAGGGAAGAGCATCCTTTAATCCCAGGCCTTGGCTGCTGTGTGTCTCCCCAGCCCCAGAGCCACCCCAGGAATGGTGAGGGTGAGGAGGAGGAGGAGGAGCCTTCATCTCCCGTTCAGCCTGCCCAGCTCTTCGCTCCCAAGAGCCTGGTGCTGGTGTCTCGGCTGGACCACGCCGAGGTGTTCCGGGTGAGTGCGGCTGGGGGAGCCGGGATCCTGCTTGGAGCGAGAGGGCAGCAGTGCTGGGAAAGGATTCCTGGCCCTTGGGGTCACTGCCAGGAGCAGGGCCTGCAGGAGCAGCCTGGCACAGCCCCCGTGGGAGCACAGCCCATTCCCATCCTGTCCTTGGCAACCGGAGCCAGGCCCGGCTCTGCCAGCCCCGAGCGGGACACGGAGCCAGGGCCAAGCTGGCCCCGACCTGTGGGGCCATGGAACCCAAGGGAACAGCCTGTTCCTGCAGAGTGCC
>VWZD01005763.1:41310-52617 GCA_013396695.1 Sakesphorus luctuosus
GGGGTGGGTTGGGGGTCTCTGGGGGGGTACAAGAAGGGTCCCCCCGTTTCTGAGCCCCTTCCTTGGCCCCTGCCCAGGCATCACCAACGTGCTGTTCCTGTTCTGCGCGGCACTGACCGAGCACAAGATCCTGTTCCTCTCCAGCAGTTACCAGAGGCTGACGGACGCCTGCCGGGCTCTCCTCGCTCTCATGTTCCCTCTCAAGTACAGGTGAGGGTCCCAGAGCCCCCTGACCCTCCACCCTGTGTCAGCTCTCCTGCCCCCTGCCTCAGGCCCTCCCAGTGTTGTTCCCAGTGTGACTGGTGAACCTTCCAGGGAGGATGGGCTGGGAAATGTTCTCTCCTCCCTGGTGACCAGGGACAGCACCCAGGGCATGGCTGGAGCTGTGCCAGAGCAGGGTCAGGGCACAGGGAATGGCTGGAGCTGTGCCAGGGCAGGGACAGGGCACAGGGAATGGCTGGAGCTGTGCCAGGGCAGGGACAGGTGGGATCTCAGGGAAAGGTCCTTCCCCCAGAGGGTGGTGGGCACTGCCCAGGCTCCCCAGGGCAGTGGGCACAGCCCCAAGGCTGCCAGAGCTCCAGGAGGGTTTGGACAATGGGACAGGGACAGGGTGGGATTGTTGGGGTGTCCTGGGCAGGGCCAAGGGTTGGACTGGATGATCCCTGTGTGTCCCTTCCAGCCCAGGAGATTCCATGATTCCATAAGCAGGAGTGAGGCGTTCCCAGCAGTGTCTGTAGCTCCAGGGGCTGCTCTCGTGCTCAACTCCTGGCTGGGGCAGCTCTTGGCAGAGGGAAGCAATCTCATCAGGGTATGGGTTGTGATCCAGGACTGTTAAATCACCCCATGGTGCTTGTGGGAGAGGCCAGAGGTGCTTTTACCTCCAGAATCTGTCCCCATTCCCTTCTCTCATTTGGATCCTATAATAGAATCATGGAATCATGGAGTCCCAGGATGGTTTGAGTGGGATGGACCTGAAAGCCCACCCAGTGCCACCCCTGCTGTGGGCAGGGACACCTCCCATAGCCCAGGGTGCTCCAAGCCCTGTCCAGCCTGGCCTTGGACACTCCCAGGAATCCAGGGGCAGCCACAGCTTCTCTGCCCAACCTGTGCCAGGGCCTGCCCACCCTCTCAGCCACCAATTCCTTCCCAATATCCCCCCCATCCGTGCCCTCTGGCACTGGGAAGCCATTCCCTGTGTCCTGTCCCTCCATGGCTTGTCCCAAGCCCCACTCCAGAACACTTCCAGGAGTGGGTTGGCCAAAGCTCCTCTGGGCAAGTGTCCATGAGCCTTCAGGAGCCGTGGGACAGGTGCTGATGGTGGGACTGGCAGTGCCAGGGACAGCCTGGGCACACATGGCTCTGGATCCGGGATGGTGGGTGGTGGTGAGGGTTTGGATGTGGAGCAGGGATCGGGGTGGGTGTCGAGGGTTGGGATGTGGAGCTGGGATTGGGGTGGATTTGGATGTGCAGCAGGGATCGGGGTGGGTGTCGAGGGTTGGGATGTGGAGCTGGGATTGGGGTGGATTTGGATGTGCAGCAGGGATCGGGGTGGGTGTCGAGGGTTGGGATGTGGAGATGAGATGGTGGGTGGTGTCGAGGGTTGGGATGCAGAGCAGGGCTCGAGGCCGCACTGAGGCTCTCTCTGGTTGCAGCTTCACGTATGTGCCCATCCTGCCCGCCCAGCTCCTGGAGGTGCTGAGCACCCCGACCCCCTTCATCATTGGGGTCCACTCCATCTTCCAGTCGGAGACACAGGAGCTGGTGAGACCCCGTGTTCCCTGTTTCCTGTGCCAGGGAGGCCTGGGAGGGGCAGAGTGGGGTGCCAGCAGGCTTGGGTGGCATCAGGCATTGTCCTTGGCGTGCCCAGGGCCACACTCTCTGTGTGCTCAGCCCAGGATGCATCCAGGTGTCCTGCTTGAACCCAGTGCGAATGGCTGGGCCACGTGGGGATGGCTGGGTGCAATGGGAATGGCTGGGTGCAGTGGGGATGGCTGGGTGCAGTGGGGATGGCTGGGCCACGTGGGGATGGCTGGGCCACGTGGGGATGGCTGGGACACGTGGAGATGGCTGGGACACGTGGGGATGGCTGGGACACGTGGAGATGGCTGGGTGCAGTGGGGATGGCTGGGCCACGTGGGGATGGCTGGGTGCAGTGGGGATGGCTGGGCCACATGGGGATGACTGGGTGCAGTGGGGATGGCTGGGTGCAGTGGGGATGGCTGGGTCCAGCAGGACCTGTGGGCTGTGGGACTGGGAGGCCAGGCCCTGTCCCACACTGTCTGCCCTTCCAGCTGGATGTCGTGATTGCCGATCTGGATGGTGGGACTGTGAACGTTCCCGAGTGTGTTCACATCTCCCTGCTCCCTGAGCCCCTGCTCCAGCAGACCCGGGAAGCCCTTTCCATGGTAAGTGCTGCAGCATTCCCTCCATCCCTGGGGTGCCAAAACTCTGGAAATGACACGTGTCCAGGGAACTGGGAGTGGAGCTGGGGCTCCCCTGAGAGCAGGGTCCATACCTCGGGGTCCTCCTGATCCTGTCACAGGCACCATTCCCAATCCAGTGGCCTCTGGACAGCACCTTAGGAGTGACACACATGTCCAGGGAGCTGGGAGTGGGACAGCAGGGATTCCTCTGAGAGCAGGGTCCATATCCTGGGATCCTGCTGATCTTGTCACAGAGACTGTTCCTGGTCCAATGGCCTCTGGTGCACGGCAGTGCCGGAGGGGGCGTTCCTCTGCCAAAAGTTTCTGGGAATGGGATGGCTGTCCCAGCCCATGGGCAGGAAGCAGCTGTGGCCCTGCAGCTCCTCTGGCTGCTCCGGTGTTCCTGATGTGCCAGCCCTGCCAGAGCATGCCCAGGGCACTGTGCCCAACAAACACTGCAGCTCCGGGGGCACCGAGGGGTGAAGGTCTCCCTGGCAGAGCTGTAGGGCTCCCCCTTTCCTTGAGATCCCCACTCTGCCAGCAGTGCTTCCCACGGAAGGGTCAGACTGTGAGGCTTCCTGTGCCCAGCAGAGCATTCCTGATCCCCAGTGGTTTGTCTCCAAACCCCTCAGTGCTTTTCTGGGGGGACTGTGTGGTCTCTGGGGAACACTCTGTGGCTTTTCCAGCCAGGAAGGCAGGGATGGTCCTGGGGCAGGGCCTGAGCTGTGTGTGTTCCCTGCCCAGGTCCTGGACCCGGAGCTGGAGGTGGCTGATCTCGCCTTCCTCCCTTCCACCATTTCTGCCTCTTCCCTCAAGATGCAGGTGAGTGGGGCGGGGACCCCTCAGTGGGGAGGCCCTTCCCGATGGACACTCCATCTCCTGGGCACCATTCCAGGCCTGTCTCCATCTCGGTGTCCCTGGCACTGCCTGGTTGGAGCTCACAGTGTCCGTGGGTTCTCTGTGGGCTGGAGGCAGACACGGAATGTTTGGGCCCTTCAGCAATCCCTGGGGCTGTGGGAGCTCCTCCTCCTCCTCCCCCTCCCTGTGCAGCATTGGGAGGGCAGAGCAGGGAGTCCAGGCTGCCGTGCCTCGTTTTCCCTGGAATCCTTGCCAAGTTTCCTGCCCATGACCACGCCGTGACCACGCCGTGCTTCCCTCCTGCCAGGACAAGGAGATCCGTGCCGTGTTCCTGCGCCTGTTTGCACAGCTGCTGCAGGGCTATCGCTGGTGCCTGCACATCATCCGCATCCACCCCGAGCCCGTCATCCGCTTCCACAAGGTGTGTGTGCGGCGGCTGCTCCGGGCAGGGCTGGGATCACTTGGGCTGGGACAGCTGAGTCCGGAAAACAGCTCCGTGTTTGCAGCCAGGGACCTGCCCAGCATCCCAGCCGGGCACACCTGCATCCTGCATCCCATGTTTGTCCTTGGGTGTCCTAAGGTCTCCTGGATCAGGCAGCACTTCCCTGGTCATGCCCTGGAGTGCTGTGTCCCTGCAGCCAGGGCAGCTCCAAGGCTCAGGGCGGAGAGAGCCCAGGTCTGGAGCTGGGGGAAATTGTGAGATCTTGGCAGTGGGGAGGCCCCTCCTGGACTGCTGGGGCAGCTCTGGGCCCCTCAGGCAGCAGAGACACGGAGGGGCTGGAGCGTGTGCAGGGCAGGGAGCGGAGCTGGGAAGGGGCTGGAGCAGCAGGAGGGGCTGAGGGAGCTGGGGGGGCTGAGCCTGGAGCAAAGGAGGCTCAGGGGGCACCTTCTGGCTCTGCAATCCCTGCCAGGAGGGGGGAGCCGGGACAGGGGGTCGGGCTCTGCTCCAGGGCACAGGGACAAGAGGAGAGGGCACGGCCTCAGGCTGGGCCAGGGCAGGGGCAGGGGGGACAGGAGGAGGGATTTGTTGCTGTCAAGGGTGGTCAGGCCCTGGCAGGGGCTGCCCAGGGAGGGTTGGAGTGCCCAGGCCTGGAGGTGCCCAAGGCAGGACTGGCCATGGCACTCAGTGCTCTCTCTGTTCCTGTGCCCCTGTGTTCCTGCACCACTCAGCGCCTGTATCCCTGTGCCCATGTCCCTGTGTCCTGCCTCTGCATGCCGAGGTGACACTGCTGCTCTTCCCTGGCCACCCGTATCCTGCTGCTGCAGGCCAGAGGTTCAGGTTCTCATGCACACCCTGTCCCTGTGCCAGGCTGGGACAGGACGTGAGGTTTCACCGTCCCAGTGCCTCCCAGGTGCGTGTCCTCTGCTGTGTCACCCCCTGTTGATGCCACCCCCCCTTCCCTCTGCAGGCAGCATTCCTGGGGCAGCGAGGGCTGACGGAGGACGATTTCCTCACCAAGGTGCTGGAGGGCATGGCCTTTGCCGGCTTCGTCACCGAGCGCGGGGCCCCATATCGCTCCATCGACCTGTTCGATGAGGTGAGTGTGGGCCGGGAGCAGCTCCCCTTCCCAGCCATCCCACCCGGCTCTGCCTGCCCTGGGGCACTGGCTGGGAACTGCTGTGACACTGGGGACACACTGAGGTGTGGGAAGGGCGCTGGGGCTGCCCCTCTCAGCTGTTGCTGGTCCCCAGCTCGTGGCGTACGAGGTGAAGCGCATGCGGGCGGAGGAGGGGAACAAGCAGAAAATCCTGCGGCACATCAAGGAGCTGGCGGAGAAACTGTACAAGAACGTGAGTCCTGCAGCCCCAGGGCAGGGCTGGGGAGGTGCTGGCAGGGTACAGGGCAGGCCAGCCCTGGGGCACAGCTCTGGCCACTCTCTTCTCCCTCCAAAAGTTTTGGGGCATCATCCTGTCCCCTCTGCACTGCCACCTGTGCTGTGTGACCAGGGCTGTGTGCCCAGAGGTGCCTGTCCTGGTGTGAGCTGCTCCCAGGAGAAGGATTGTCTGGTTTTATTGTATCAGAGAATGCCAGCACGCCTGAGGCTGGCAAAGCCCTGACAGCCCCTGGAGCCCACCCTGTGCCCAATGCCCACCTTGGCAAAGCCCTGCCAGCCCCTGGAGCCCACCCTGTGCCCGATGCCCACCTTGGCAAAGCCCTGCCAGCCCATGGAGCCCACCCTGTGCCTGATGCCCACCTTGGCAAAGCCCTCCCAGCCCATGGAGCCCACCCTGTGCCAGATACCCACCTTGGCAAAGCCCTCTCAGCCCATGGAGCCCACCCTGTGCCCGATGCCCACATTGGCAAAGCCCCCCCAGCCCCTGGAGCCCACCCTGTGCCCAATGCCCACCTTGGAAAAGCCCTGCCAGCCCATGGAGCCCACCCTGTGCCCGATGCCCACCTTGTCCCCCAGCCCAGAGCACTCAGTGCCACGGCCAGTCCTGCCTTGGGCACCTCCAGGGCTGGGCACTCCAAACCTCCCTGGGCAGCCCCTGCCAGGGACTGACTACCCTTGCCAGGAGGAAATTCCTCCTCCTCTCCAAGCTGACTCTCCCTTGGCATAGCCTAAGGTGCCCAGTGTCAGCAGGTGAGCACAGGTCACCTGCCCATGGGACCCTCATCTGTCTGGGATGGAGCTCCTGAGCAGGGCCTGGCTCTGTCTGTGGGGTTTGGGGAGCAGATCCTGCTGGCACTGTGGATTCCTGGGGGCTGTAGATTCCATCTGGGAGCAGTGGAGGTGGCCGAGGGACACCCTTCTGGGGTTCCCACACTGGGAGAGGACGTGCCATGTCCTCACAGCTGAGAGGGAGCTGTCCTTGCCATGGCAGGAGAACCCCTACCCTGCAGTGACCATGCACAAGGTGCAGAAGCCCACGGAGGGGTGTCACCTGCGGCTGCACCAGAAGCCGTTCCCGCGGCTGGACGAGGGCACCGTGCAGTGGATCATCGACCAGGCCACGGCCAAGCTCCAGACGGCTCCTCCAGCTGTGAAGGCAGAGAAGAAGTGCATGGTGCCATCAGGACCCCCCATTGGTATGTGTGGGCAGCGGGAGAGACCCTCCTCCTGTGCCTAAGGGTCTGTGGGAGCCACATATGGAGAGGCAGCAGCGCCATCCCTGTCACCTTCTGCCCCTCGGGGCGCCCTGGGGTCTGTCAGCACCCCCGAGGGTGCAGACCCCGTGGTCTCTTGGAGCCCAGAGCCTGCCCAGGCAGAGCAGGGGGGCACCATGACCCCTCCCAGGGGTGCAGGTCCTGCCCCAGCTGTGCTGACTGGACTCTCTGCCCAGCTGCCATCCTGGAGCGCAACGGCAACGCGCTGGCCAACAGCGCCCGGCGCCTGGAGGTGGTCAGGAACTGCATCTCCTACGTCTTCGAGAACAAGATGCTGGAGGCCAAAAAGGTGAGGGGGGTCCTGAGGCAGAGGGGAGGAGAGGGAGGGTTTGCTCTCCTCTGTGGACATGGAGAGGACATTCCCTGCCCATGTCCAGATCTCTGCTGTTGGCTTATGTTCATGGAATCATGGAATCGTATGAGGGTGGAAAAGGCCTCTGAGCCCATCAAGTCCAACCCAAGGCCACCACTGACCTGCGTCCCCAAGTGCCACATCCACACAGCTTTGAAATCCCTCCAGAAATGAGGACTCCAACCCTGCCCTGGGCAGCTGTGCCAGGGCTGCCCCTGGGCCTCGTGTCCGAGCAGAACTGTCTGTGGGCCCCATGTCCGAGCAGGGCTGTCCCTGTATCCGAGCAGGGCTGCCCTGGCTCCATGTCCGAGCAGGGCTGCCCTGGCCCCATCCCATTCCATGGGCGCCATGTCTGAGCAGGGCTGTCCTGGCCCATCCCATTCCGTGGGTCCCGTGTCCGAGCAGAGCTGTCCTGGCCCATCCCATCCCATTCCATAGGCCCGGTGTCCAAGCAGGGCTGTCCTGGCCCATCCCATCCCCTCCCCTCCCATGTCCCAGCAGGGCTGCCCTGGCCCATCCCATCCCTCCCCTCCCGTGTCCCAGCAGGGCTGCCCTGGCCCATCCCATCCCTCCCCTCCTGTGTCCCGCAGCTCTTCCCGGCGGTGCTGCGTGCCATGAAGGGCCGCGCCGCGCGGCACTGCCTGACCCAGGAGCTCAACCTGCACGTGCAGCAGAACCGGGCGGTGCTGGACCACCAGCAGTTCGACTTCGTCATCCGCATGATGAACTGCTGCCTCCAGGTGGGACAGGGCCGGCAGGAGCTGCTGCTTCCTCCTGGGAGCAGGGCTGGGTGTGGGAATGGCATCCCAGTCCCGAATCCCCTCGTCACTGCCGTTCCCTTCCCCAGGACTGCACGGCCATGGATGAGCATGGCATCGCCGCTGCGCTCCTGCCGCTCGTCACCGCGTTCTGCCGGGTGAGTCACACAGGGCCCATATCCCGGGAGCCTCAGGGTCCCTGGAGGTGGCAGGAGGCTCAGGATCCCTGGAGGTGGCAGGAACCTCAAGATCCCTGGAGGTGGCAGGAGGCTCAGGATCCCTGGAGGTGGCAGGAGGCTCAGGTTACCTGGAGGTGGCAGGAGGCTCAGGTTACCTGGAGGTGGCAGAGACTGTGGGTGGAAGGACAGAGCCAGGGGTTGTCCCCTCAGGGCTTCTCATGGCACAGCTCCTGCCCAGAACCTTCCAGCCCCCCACAGGCTCCCAGGATGGCTGGAACACCTTGGAAGGGCATTGCTCTGGAATGCCAGCTTGATCTGTCAGTCAGGATGGGCTGGGATGAGGTTCAGCCTCCCATAAAACAGCGGCACTGTGGGCACTGGGTGGGCACTGGGCAAGAGAAGAGTTTTGAAGGAATCCCAGAGGAGCTCTGGTGTGGCTGTTCCTGCTGCCTGTCCAAGGGCCTGGGGCTGTCCCAGCAGGTGGCTAGAGCAGGATCACTTGGGAACAGAGCTTGGCACAAGGGCTGTGTGTTTGTATGGACCTTTTCCACCTTCTCCTTGCACAGAAACTGAGCCCGGGCATCACGCAGTTCGCCTACAGCTGCGTGCAGGAGCACGTGGTGTGGACCAACATCCAGTTCTGGGAGGCCATGTTCTACTGTGATGTGCAGAACCACATCCGGGCTCTGTACCTGGACAGTAGCGAGGAGAACCACACGGAGCAGGTGAGGGACCATCACGGCATCCTGCCATCAGGGGCAGCTCCTCCCAGAGGTGTGCCAGCTGGTCATGGAATCATGGAATGGTTTGGGTGGGAAGGGACTTTCAGGGTCATCCAGTGCCACCTCCTGCCATGAGCAGGGACACCTTCCACTGTCCCAGGTTGCTCCAAGCCCTGTCCAGCCTGGCCTTGGACACTTCCAGGGATCCAGGNCTCCCAGGGGTGCAGGTCCTGCCCCAGCTGTGCTGACTGGACTCTCTGCCCAGCTGCCATCCTGGAGCGCAACGGCAACGCGCTGGCCAACAGCGCCCGGCGCCTGGAGGTGGTCAGGAACTGCATCTCCTACGTCTTCGAGAACAAGATGCTGGAGGCCAAAAAGGTGAGGGGGGTCCTGAGGCAGAGGGGAGGAGAGGGAGGGTTTGCTCTCCTCTGTGGACATGGAGAGGACATTCCCTGCTCATGTCCAGATCTCTGCTGTTGGCTTATGTTCATGGAATCATGGAATCGTATGAGGGTGGAAAAGGCCTCTGAGCCCATCAAGTCCAACCCAAGGCCACCACTGACCTGCGTCCCCAAGTGCCACATCCACACAGCTTTGAAATCCCTCCAGAAATGAGGACTCCAACCCTGCCCTGGGCAGCTGTGCCAGGGCTGCCCCTGGGCCTCGTGTCCGAGCAGAACTGTCTGTGGGCCCCATGTCCGAGCAGGGCTGTCCCTGTATCCGAGCAGGGCTGCCCTGGCTCCATGTCCGAGCAGGGCTGCCCTGGCCCCATCCCATTCCATGGGCGCCATGTCTGAGCAGGGCTGTCCTGGCCCATCCCATTCCGTGGGTCCCGTGTCCGAGCAGAGCTGTCCTGGCCCATCCCATTCCATAGGCCCGGTGTCCAAGCAGGGCTGTCCTGGCCCATCCCATCCCCTCCCCTCCCATGTCCCAGCAGGGCTGCCCTGGCCCATCCCATCCCTCCCCTCCCGTGTCCCAGCAGGGCTGCCCTGGCCCATCCCATCCCTCCCCTCCTGTGTCCCGCAGCTCTTCCCGGCGGTGCTGCGTGCCATGAAGGGCCGCGCCGCGCGGCACTGCCTGACCCAGGAGCTCAACCTGCACGTGCAGCAGAACCGGGCGGTGCTGGACCACCAGCAGTTCGACTTCGTCATCCGCATGATGAACTGCTGCCTCCAGGTGGGACAGGGCCGGCAGGAGCTGCTGCTTCCTCCTGGGAGCAGGGCTGGGTGTGGGAATGGCATCCCAGTCCCGAATCCCCTCGTCACTGCCGTTCCCTTCCCCAGGACTGCACGGCCATGGATGAGCATGGCATCGCCGCTGCGCTCCTGCCGCTCGTCACCGCGTTCTGCCGGGTGAGTCACACAGGGCCCATATCCCGGGAGCCTCAGGGTCCCTGGAGGTGGCAGGAGGCTCAGGATCCCTGGAGGTGGCAGGAACCTCAAGATCCCTGGAGGTGGCAGGAGGCTCAGGATCCCTGGAGGTGGCAGGAGGCTCAGGTTACCTGGAGGTGGCAGGAGGCTCAGGTTACCTGGAGGTGGCAGAGACTGTGGGTGGAAGGACAGAGCCAGGGGTTGTCCCCTCAGGGCTTCTCATGGCACAGCTCCTGCCCAGAACCTTCCAGCCCCCCACAGGCTCCCAGGATGGCTGGAACACCTTGGAAGGGCATTGCTCTGGAATGCCAGCTTGATCTGTCAGTCAGGATGGGCTGGGATGAGGTTCAGCCTCCCATAAAACAGCGGCACTGTGGGCACTGGGTGGGCACTGGGCAAGAGAAGAGTTTTGAAGGAATCCCAGAGGAGCTCTGGTGTGGCTGTTCCTGCTGCCTGTCCAAGGGCCTGGGGCTGTCCCAGCAGGTGGCTAGAGCAGGATCACTTGGGAACAGAGCTTGGCACAAGGGCTGTGTGTTTGTATGGACCTTTTCCACCTTCTCCTTGCACAGAAACTGAGCCCGGGCATCACGCAGTTCGCCTACAGCTGCGTGCAGGAGCACGTGGTGTGGACCAACATCCAGTTCTGGGAGGCCATGTTCTACTGTGATGTGCAGAACCACATCCGGGCTCTGTACCTGGACAGTAGCGAGGAGAACCACACGGAGCAGGTGAGGGACCATCACGGCATCCTGCCATCAGGGGCAGCTCCTCCCAGAGGTGTGCCAGCTGGTCATGGAATCATGGAATGGTTTGGGTGGGAAGGGACTTTCAGGGTCATCCAGTGCCACCTCCTGCCATGAGCAGGGACACCTTCCACTGTCCCAGGTTGCTCCAAGCCCTGTCCAGCCTGGCCTTGGACACTTCCAGGGATCCAGGAGCAGCCACAGCTTCTCTGGGCACCTTGTGCCAGTTGCCTGCCCTGGGCAACCTGTTCAGTGAGGATGAGAGACTTCATCCTGGTTCTGGGAGATTCCTGTGGGAAGAGTGGGGTGACCATGGGTGGATCTGTCTATGCAGACAACCAACATCTCCTTCCCACCCCTTCAGGAGAGCACGGAGGAGCCGCAGGAAGCCAAGTCCGCCCTGGAGATCGCGTCGGAGCAGCTGCGGCTGTGGCCCACCATGAGCCGGGAGAAGCAGCAGGAGCTGATCCAGAAGGAGGAGAGCACCGTGTTCAGCCAGGCCATCCACTACGCCAACCGCATGAGCTACCTGCTCCTGCCCCTGGACACCAGCAAGAACCGGCTCCTGCGCAGCTCCGGCCTGGGCGACGTCGAGAGTGTCAGCAACAGCTTTGTCACCAACAGGTGTGGGCTGGGGACACCTGGGGTGGGGGACATTCTGGGACACTCAGGGTGGAGGGCACCCGGGGTGGGGGACACCCGGGGTGCGGGACACCTGGGGTGGGGGACACTTGCGGTGGGGGACACCTGTGGTGGGGGACACCTGGGCTGGGGACACCTGTCGGGGGGGACA
>VWZD01005763.1:82037-95509 GCA_013396695.1 Sakesphorus luctuosus
CAGATACAGCCCAGATACAGCCCAGATACAGCCCAGATACAGCCCAGATACAGCCCGGATACAGCCCAGATACAGCCCAGATACAGCCCAGATACAGCCCGGATACAGCCCGGATACAGCTGGGATACAGCCAGGATACAGCCGGGATACAGCCCGGATACAGCCAGGATACAGCCTGGATACAGCCCGGATACAGCCCAGACACAGCCCAGATACAGCCCGGGTACAGCCCGGGTACAGCCCAGATACAGCCCGGTTACAGCCTGGATACAGCCCAGATACACCCTGGATACACCTGGATACAGACCGGATACAGCCCGGATACATCCTGAATACAGTCTGGATACACCTGGATCCACCTGGATCCTCCCCGCATCCCCCTGGCACAGCCCACAGCTCCCCCAGCTGGGCAGGAGGGACACGAAGGCACCTCGTGGCTGGAGGGACCAGCCCAGGACGGAGCCACAGCGTGGTGTAAACCCGGAGTGACTGGCACAGAATGTGCACCAAGTGATGCCACTGATAAATCACAACTTTAATTACAGCTCACTAGCTAACTGGGGGGGGAAAGGTTCTGGGATGCCACTGGAGAACAACAAAGCCATCTGAACTGTACTTCCTTCAGGTATGTTCTTGGGGAATGTCCTTTCACCTGCACACAGCTGGTACCCCAACCCCTGTCCTGGGAAATGGGATGGTCAGGACTTTTGGAACAGATGTTGAGGGCAACACTCTGCTTTTTGTGTCATTTTCTTCATCTGGGCACTCCTGGGTTTCTGTTCTGCTGCCCAGCTGCAGCTCTCCAAAGAGATGCCCCTGATGAAACCTTGGGATGAAACCCAAGGGCAGCAGAGCTTGGGGACACACAGAATTTGCCAGGCTTTGCTGAGGACACAGGACCCAAACAAGCACCTGGGATTGTGCCTGCCATGACTGTTTTGGCTCAAGAGAAGCAAGAATTGTATTTTTGGGGGGTAAAATGATGCCAGCAGGTGGGTGAAAGTGCTGAGTCAGAGAGTGTCCTGGTCCCTGCTGGCTTCTCCTCCCATCTCAACTGAATTTGAAGGTGGTGGGTCAAGTTTTAGGAGGACCTCACCTGTCTGGGAGAGCAGGGAATTCAGCCCATGGATCCCCCCCAGCCCCTCCATGTGCAGGGGCTGCACAGCCACCCCCTCCCATGTGNCACACTCCCCACAGCTCCCCTCCCAGGGACTCCAGACCCCACCCAACACCCAGAACTGCCCCCAGGGTTTGGCACACCTGGGGGGAGCCCCAGAAGTGACGATGGATGGCAACACTCCCAATGCCCATGTCACACACAGAGCCCATGTTCCCATCACCCAACAAGCCTGTTTTCCTACACCCCAATGAGAAACAAACGTGCTGTAATTCAGGAACTGGCCAACCTGATGGTTTTGAACTGGAGGGCCCACCCTCCCTCCCAGTGCAGCCACAGGGACAGCAGGATCACAGACCAGCCACTGCTGGCTGGAACTTCTGGTATCAATGCCCACATGGGCAAAGCCACTGAATGGAACATTCCAGCAGATCCACTCCCCCCAGGAAGGGGATCTTGCCCAACAAACTCTTGCTGGTGGTTTGCTATTGGTCACAGAGCTGTCCAGACACACAAGTTCAGCTCCTTGTGCTCCCAGTGTTTCCTTGCCCAGGTTTCTCCCCACATCCCTCTCTGTGTGTACAGACACACAGATGGACAGACACACCCAGCAGCAGATGGGCCCCTCCTAACCTGACAGACCCCCATGGACATTCCAAACTCTGCCCAGGGGCAGGAGGGACAGTGCTGAGCACGACTTGGGCTGAGTCTTCACCACCTTCAGACACGGAGCTGAGACAGCCCAGGGGGTTAAAGGGACAGGTGGGGTCAGGAAATCCACTCTCACAGCCAACAGATCCTGCTCCAGCCCTGGGAGATGGGAAGCTCAGACTCAGAAGGACATTTATTCCTGGTTTACTTATAAAATCATGGGAGCCAGGTAAGGACCCCCCCAGACTCTGGATCTGTTCCCAACTGCAGCCCCTGACACACCAAGCAGGAAGAATTTTTTGTGGATCAGCTCCTGGCTGATGAAGAACCATCCCATGGGAGTGATGAGGTAATTCAGAGCTCCAACCCCAGACATGGAGGGACCACCCAGAGGCACAAAAGCCACGGAGCTCGTGCATCCCTACAGCTCTGGTTAACTACCAGTGCCATGTCTGGGCACGAACTGGGCACCAGTAATCCAATTAATCCCCCAAGACACCGAGTCCCACAGTACCTCAGCTGTGCTGGAGCTGCTCCCTGGCCATGCCCAAGAGGATTGTTATTAAAGCTCTCACTGCCATTTAGAGCCTCGAAGCCAAGAGCTGATGAAGGGCAAGTTTGGAACCTGCAGCAAAAGGCACAGACAGACACGTCCTCTCGGAGCCATCCCAAGGGTTATTGCTGCCCCAGCCCTGTGTCCCTGTCTGGGGGAATTCCTGCTCCCACCCCACGGGGTATTGCTGTCCCTGCATCCCTGTCTGGGGGAATTCCTGCTCCCAATCCACAGGGTATTGCTGTCCCTGTGTCCCTGTCTGGGGGAATTCCTGCTCCCACCCCATGGGGTATTGCTGCCCCTGTGTCCCTTTCTGCTGGAATTCCTGCTCCCACCCCATGGCATTCCCAGCACACCAGGCAGGGCCAGCTGATGGTCCCACCCTGGCACTCAGGTGACCCCTGACTGGGACACGACCCAATGCAAAGGCCATTTCTCTGACTGGTGAGGGTGGAAACACATCGAAGTCAGAAGGATGATCAGACTGTGTCTGCTATGGACATTTCCCCCTCATCTCCTGATCCCAAACAGATCTGGCTGTGATTGGTCATGGCAGAACCAACAAGAACAGGCTGGAAGGGCCCAGTGGCCTCCCTGGGACAGGAGCCCAGGATGGGCTCCAACAGACCAGTGACCCCTCAGCTCTCACAGTATCAGTCCTGGGGGTTGGGAGAATGCCCAAGGAGACTCTGATTTCAGCAGAACTCTAGCACCAATCCTTGGAAAATTAAGACTTGAACGTGTCTCCAGCCAGGAACTCAAACCCACTCAGTCCAGGGAACCAAAGCACAGCATGGGGTGTTTCCCTCCCCAGTGCAATTAACTTTAAATTATTTCTTTTAAATTACAAGGAGTGAGTGAAGACTTCCAGAGAGACCACGACAGCACCTGCTTCCCCAGGAGCTGTCCCTGGGAGAATCCCAGCCCCCACAGCCCAACTGCAGGACCCTCCATTCCCCCCGAGAGCAAAACCCAGCAGTGGTTTGGGCACAGAGGGACGAGCCGGTGCCACGGGAACGGCGCCGTGGGACACGGACCCACAGGACACACTGACCCCAACCGTGGGGCCACCCTGATCTCCTCACTCCCCCCTCACACACCTCAGCACAGGGAAGGACACTCCATAAGCACCACAGACAGGACAGCAAAAATACAGGATTTCTGAGGCAGCCTGGAGGCTGAGCCACCTTTGCTGGGAATGCCAGATCCGTGGGAGGTGCTTCCCACACTCCCAGGGCAAAGCCCCTCGTCATGCTCAGGTGAGAATCCACCTGAGAGCAGCTATTTGCCTCCCTATGTGTCAAGCTCCATGAGCTTACTCCCAAGGGAATGATTTCCCGTGTCTTGGATTACTCAGGGAGGGGCACTGGACACCTGCCAGGTGGGTTCCAGCTCAGGCACAGCAGCGGGTCCAGCTCGGGGGCAGAGGAGCCCCAGCCCCAGGTGACCCCACACCCCCACCTGTGTCACCAGCACAGGCCCCCAAGGCTGGGCAGACCCTGTGCCCCAGCTCCAGGTGCTGCCCCTCACCTGCCCTGCTCCTGTTTGCTTCTCCCCAGGTGTGCCCACCAGAGCCCCCCAGGGTCTGTCTCTGGGCTGGGACACCCAGAGGTGCCCAGGGTGGAGCCCCCCAGGGCCTGTCTCTGGGCTGGGACACCAGGGGTGCCCACCAGAGCCCCCCATGGCCTCTCCCGGGGCTGGGACACCCAAGGGTGCCCACCTGGAGCTGGGAGGGGCCATGTCCCTCCCCAACGTTGTCACAAGGTACAAAGTGCAAAAGTGTTGCTGTTCCTGCATCCATTAAAAAACTTTAAAAACAGAACAAAACAAACAAAAAAAGGATTTCCATTATCATTTGAAAATACAATAATTAAGTCTCCAAAAAGCCACCAAAGCCCTGGTCACCTCTGTGTGCTCTGGGTGCTGCCACAGCAGAGCCACGGTCAGTGTCCCCTCGCTGGACACGCCCTGACCACGCCCCACAGGGACACTGGCTGGGCTTGGACAGGCCAGGCCAATGCTGAGCCATCCAAAGGCTGCTCTGCCCCCCAGTGTCCACGGGAGAGCAGGGGCCACCCTGGGGCACAGGGACACCCCTCGGCCTGCCCTCCCACCCACACTGCACCTCCAGCCCGCCCTGCTCCAGCCCCTGGAAGTGTTGCATTTCTCCTCCTATGAAATGTTTCTGATAAGGCTTTATTGCTATACAAAAGCGGTGCAAAGGCTGCCCAAGGACAGCTCCATCAGGAACTTTGGTCACACGACTGCTCACGGGACTCTGTGCACTGTCCCGGCCCGGCGTCAGACCTGCTACCTTTCCCAAGAGAAGCTGAATACTGTGTGCAATAACACTCGGAAAGGAGGACTTGAACCCCAAATACAAAACAAAAACGAGGGGGAGAGGGAAGGGGACAACTAAAATCAGGCAGAAGGCTTGCTTGGGAAGAGCCTGTCATTCCTGTGAGGACTAAACTGCTCAATGCTACATTTGGACAATGCGAAGTGTCTCTCCGGACAGACCGTTGGTGTTGGAACTGCGTGTCTGGTCCTCAACGCCAGCTCGCTCTCATCAATGCAGCATTTATTAAAAAATAAAATTAAAATGGAAAAAAAAATAGTAAGAATTGACAAATTGCATCACCAGGAGCAGCCTGGCCTGGGTCACACCCGTCCCGTGGCAGCGGCGGCGTCAGGCGGGGCCATTCAGTGTGGCTTCGGCGCAGGGCAAGGCCTCTTCTTTCCTGGGGACAGAGCAGAGCAGGGCTGGAGACAGAACTGCAGGGACACACACACTGGCTCCACAGGCTCCCTTCCCCCTGCCTGGGAATTCCCTCTCTGGTGGCACCTGAGCCACCCTTCCTCTGCCTTTGTCTCTCCTGCCTGTTCAGTGTTATCCGTTCCCACAGGGGAACCTTCTCAGAGTCCCTCACAAACAGCACACTGGAAAATCAAAATGGAACCATGGAATGGTCTGGGTGGGAAGGGACCTTAAAGCCCAACTAGTTCCCCCCTGCCAAGGGGATTAGAGGGATGGAGCTTCTCTCCTGTGAGGAAAGTCTGAGAGCATTGGGATTGTCCAGCCTGGAGCAGAGAAGGCTCTGGGGACACCTGAGAGCCCCTGGCAGGGCCTGAAGGATCTCCAGGAGAGCTGGGGAGGGACTGGGGACAAGGGATGGAGGGACAGGACACAGGGAATGGCTTCCCAGTGCCAGAGGGCAGGGCTGGGGGGGCTGTTGGGAAGGAATTGGTGTCTGGGAGGGTGGGCAGGCCCTGGCACAGGTTGGGCAGAGAAGCTGTGGCTGCCCCTGGATCCATCCCTGGCAGTGTCCAAGGCCAGGCTGGACAGGGCTTGGAGCACCCTGGGCTGTGGGAGGTGTCCCTGCCCATGGCAGGGGTGGCACTGGGTGGGCTTTGAGGTCCTTCCCACCCAAACCATTCCATGAATCCATGATTTAACAGCACCCCTGGGAACCTGCAGGACCTGTGCAAGACACTGCAGTGCAGAGCACCCCAAGATCCTCCAGCTGTACCTTGAGTAACCCTGACACACCCAGTGCTGCAACCACCACGTCAGGGACACTCCAAACCCCCTGTCCAGCAGTGACAGGTCTGTTTCCCCCTCACCAAGCCCCCTGTCCCAGCAGTGACAGGGCTGTCGTCTCTCTCACCAAACCTCCTGTCTCCACGCTCACCAAACCCCCCTGTCCCAGCAGAGCCAGGTTTGTCCCCTCTCTCACCAACCCCCTTGTCCCAGCAGTGCAGGGCTGTCCTCTCCCTCACCAAACCCTGTCCCAGCAGTGACAGGTATGTACCCCCCTCACCAAACCCTGTCCAGCAGTGACAGGTCTGTCCCACCCTCGCCAAACCCTGTCCCAGCAGTGACAGGTCTGTCCCACCCTCACCAAACCCCCTGTCTCAGCAGGGCCAGGTCTGTCCCCCCCTCACCAAATGCTGTCCAGCAGTGACAGGTCTGTCCCACCCTCACCAAACCCTGTCCAGCAGTGACAGGTCTGTCCCACCCTCACCAAACCCTGTCCCAGCAGTGACAGGGCTGTCCTACCCCACCTGTCTTTTGTGGCGGTGTCTGTGACGGCTGTGACGACGGTGTCTCCCCTCTGGTGTCCCTCAGGGTGTGTCCCCAGGCTGTTGAGGGCCTTGGGGCCCGTGGCTGTGCCGGGCTCGGCCGTGCTCAGCTTCTCCCCCGCCGTGCCTGCGGTGTCGGCGTCGCTGTGGGAACAGGACAGGGCACGTTAGAAGGGCCCCTGAGCTCAGTGAAACCAACTGCACACCGAAATGTGAATTAATGGGGCTGGAGCTCCAGTGCAGAGCAAAATATTCCTCCTCCTCCTCCTCTTCTTGCATAGGCCACAAAAGTCCCGTAGAGAAATGAGAAGTGGAAATGACTCAGGATTGGAAAGTGGCATCCTGGAGGCTCTGGGTGACACATCGAGAATGACAGTTCCTCAGGGAAGGCATTCCCATTTCCACCTGCACAACCCATCCTGAGAGCTCCCAAAACTGCCACTCCGATTGCCAAGCCCAGCTCTCCCCAAACTGCTGGTTTGGCAGAGCCTGCTCTGCTCTAACACTGACTCTGCCCCACAGACCCCTCCCCAGGGCCCCTGAGGCTCCTGTGGGCACCTGGAGAACACTCAGATTAAGGACAGGACCTAAAACGCTGTGGAAGAACAGACTATGGGCTGGGTGCCCATGAGCACAGTGTGCAGAGGCCAAACACATGCCATGAGCTGGCTCTGGTGTCACTGAGGTGCCACCTTGGAGAGCAGCCCCATCCAGTGTGAGGTCCTGCAAGAGAACAGCCCCCCAAATCCTGGAGCAGGAGGAACTGTGAGCACAACCCCTCCAACCTCCCCTGTTTGGATTGAAACCACCCAAATTTCTAACTGGGAAGGGATTTCTGTGAACATCCCTATTTTTTGGCCTCCATATGAACCATATTCCTCCCAGGTGCCATCAGTTCCTTCTCCCTCTCTCAGAAAGCAGAACTTCCCAAGAGGGGAAAGCTCAGGGATGAGAGAGCTGGAATGCTGGCACCAGCTGCCAGGGGAACTTTAATGGAATGAAAGAATCACAGCCTGGTAATGAGACATGTGATGGAGATTTGAGATCAAGGTTCTATTTCTGCAGCTACTTTTCTTGAAAAAAAAAACCCATAAAAATGAGGAATAATGAGATCAAAACATTTCCCTTCCTCAAGGGCTCACATGCTCTTCAAAGAAATGTCTGCAAGCACAAAAATACACCTTGGAGAGAGGACAAGGCTGGAGGAGAATGGAGCTCAATTCTCAGAAATGTCATTAGAAAACCACTTCCCACACAAGAAACTGGAGCTTGTGAGATTTCAGTGGCTCAAAGATAAACTCAAAATCAACCACTAAAGTTTCCATGGCATGAGGATTCCAGTTTTATCTGACCACTGAGGGGGGCTTGGACATTCCTCTCCCTTCCCCAGGCTCATGGAAAATCCCAGCTGGACACAGAAACCCCCTGGGGACACAAGGGCCAGACCGAGGGGTGACACAAACCCAGACAAGGAGAGTGTGACACAGACAGAAGGTCCATCACAGTGTCCAGTGCTGGTCTAGAACACCCTCTGGTACCCACAAATATCTGCCATGGTGTCCCCCCCTCAGCTGCTTTCAGTGGCTCCCCATGGCCACAAAGGCCTGTCTGGGATGAGCTGAGAGAGAAGGGAAACCAACAGCCCACGGGCACAAGAACTGGTGACAGAGGGACAGAGTGTCACCTGCACAGACTGTTCCCTCACCTGAATCCCAAATCCCTGAGGCTGGCAAAGCCCTGCCAGCCCATGGAGCCCACCCTGTGCCCCATGCCTACCTTGGCACAGCCCTCCCAGCCCATGGAGCCCACCCTGTGCCCCATGCCTACCTTGGCCCCCAGCCCAGAGCACTCAGTGCCACGGCCAGTCCTGCCTTGGGCACCTCCAGGCCTGGGCACTCCAACCCTCCCTGGGCAGCCCCTTCCCAAATGGGATGCTCAGAGTAACTCATGATCTGCATCTCCTGGTCTAATGGTCTGCAAAAACTTCTGGCTGTGATCCAAGAGCTGTAGGTACTGGATACAACTCCAACAAACTGTTGCCCAGCAGCTCCCAAATCCCAGGATCTGCTCCAGCTTTCCCTGGCATTTTGTGCTTTTTATCATTCCTTGGCTTTGACACCAAGAGCAAACAGAGTGTGAGTGACTGAACTGTCCCCCCTGCCCAGCTGGACCCTGATCCCACGGGGGTCAGACCTCCAGGGAAGCCTTTGCTCCCCTTTTCCGTGTGATCCCACCCTGTGCCCCAGTCCTGGCACAGTCGGACACAGGGACGGGTGTGGGACTGAAACAACCCCTCCTGAACAACCCTGACCCAGACCTGCCCCTCCAGCAGCCCCTGTGCCACAGAGCCCACAGCACACCTTCCCACGGAGGTCCCTTCCCACCTGGAGAGCGTGGCCCTGTCCTTCCTGGCGTCCCCGTGGCGCTGGCTGCTGTCCTGGGCCGTGCCCGTGGGGCCCGTGGGGGCCGTGCCTGCCGTGGCCTTGTCCTTGTCCTCGTCGTCGTCGCTGTCGGAGCCGCCCGAGGAGCTGCTGTCCGAGGCCACCAGCGGCGCCTTCCGCGTCACACACACGTTCCACACGCAGGGAGAGCCCGGGCTGACTGCGGGAGGGACCGGCCCGGTCACACCCCGGGGTGGTCCCAGGAGGGACCGGCCCGGTCACACCCCGGGGTGGTCCCAGGAGGGACCGGCCCAGTCACACCCCAGGGTGGCCCCAGGAGGGAATGACCCACCTCACACCCTGCAGTGGCCCCAGGGACGGACCGTCCCAGTCACACCCCTGGGTGGCCCCAGGGAGAGAATGTCCCACCTCACACACCCCGGGATGGCCCCCCTGGAACAACCCCCAGTTGGGAGGGTGGTATAAAACACTGTTCACAACTATCACAGATGTTCATGGAATCACAGAATGGTTTGGGTTGGAAGGGAACTTAGAGACCATACAGTTCCATTCCTTCCTAAATGGAAGACTCTTTCAAGAGAGCTGGAGAGAAACTCTGGGCAAGGGGAAATGGCTTCCCAGTGCCAGAGGGCAGGGCTAGGGGGGATATCGGGAAGGAATTGTTGGCTGGGAGGGTGGGCAGGCCCTGGCACAGGTTGGGCAGAGAAGCTGTGGCTGCCCCTGGATCCATCCCTGAGAGTGTCCCAGGCCAGGCTGGACAGGGCTTGGAGCACCCTGGGCTATGGGAGGTGTCCCTGCCCATGGCAGGGGTGGAATGGGATGATCTTCAATGTCCCTTCCCACCCAAACCATCCTGGGATCCTGCAGTTCTAAGGCTGGGCAAGGCTCTACTCAACAGGCTCTGCAGCTCCACAGAGAAAGCACCCCAGAACTCTCCATGGCAGAAGGTGCTCCTGAGCTTTCCCTCCCAGTGTCACCCCCTTTCCATGGTTACTACACACCCAGGTTTAACTTAGTCCCATCCCACTCATTGGTGAAATGGAGTTTTTCCTTGCCCAGGAGGGAGGAGGGAAGGGAGCTGGATGGACGTCACCCAAAAGCTCAGCACCAACACCAGCAGAGGGATTTACCCTGTCCCTGGAATTTTGGGCAAGTGATTTTATAATCAAGAATAGTTAAAACAGGACTTTTGACCAGTTTAGAGAGTCATGGAATGGTTTGGGTTAGAAGGACCTCAAAGCCCACCCAGTGCCACCCCTGCCATGGGCAGGGACACCTCCCATAGCCCAGGGTGCTCCAAGCCCTGTCCAACCTGGCCTGGGACACTTCCAGGAGTAAATGAAATGTCTCTGTGATGGCAACTCCAACTTACTTCAATTTCCTCCTTTCCTTGCTGACCAGCATTGTCCCAACACACCCTCAGCATTTCTGAGTTTACTCTAACAGCTTTACCCCAGGATGGAACAAGCCCTCCGGGTGGGTGGCACTGCAGGGACATTCTCCCCACACCCAGTGCTCCCTGCAGGATTCCCCACATGGAATGCTCCCTGCAGGATTCCCCACACCCAGTGCTCCTTGCAGAGTTCCCCACATGGAATGCTCCCTGCAGGATTCCCCCCATGGAATGCTCCATGCAGAGTTCCCCATACCCAGTGCTCCATGAAGGATTCCCCACACCCAATGCTCTGTGCAGGATTCCCCACATGGAATGTTCCCTGCAGGATTCCCCACACCCAGTGCTCTGTGCAGAGTTCCCCACATGGAGAGCTCCCTGCAGGATTCCCCCCACCCAGTGCCACCCCGTGTGCCCAGCTCTGCTCCCACTCACAGTTCTTGTCCTGCCCCTGCTTTGGGGTCCCGCCGGAGTCGCCGCTTTCCGTGTCCACGGGGGAGCTGCAGCGAGGGCCGGACTCTGAGCTAGGAGGGGAAAGCCTTGAGAATGGGCACAGGGATCCCACGTGCTTCCCAACAGCCCAGCACATGGATCAGCAGGCCTGGCCTTTCTTTCCATATGTGTTTTTAACTTGTATAACCCTATTAATTAATTGATTTACACCCTGAGAGCAGCAGCAGCAATGGCACAGAAGTGCCATGAGACAGGAGTGCCAGCCCCAGTTGGAGCACTGGGAAGCAATGGGAAGTGTGATCAGGATAACTGGACAATATTAAAGCATAAAATGGGAAGCACTGGGAAGGGGAAGGGGAGAAGAAAGGACAGCAGTCCATTGAGATGTACTCCCAATCCTGTTCCCCCCCGAAGCCCCAGGGACACTGGGGTGCTGTGGCTCTTACCAGCAGAAGGGCTGGAAGTCCGTGAACTTGGCCCAGCCCTTCTCCTCGGGCGCGGAGCCCTCCGGGGCCGCCGAGTCCCACACGCTGGATCCCACGTCCATGGCCACGCAGGGCGCGGGCGGCCGGGAGCTGATGGGCTCGAACACGGCCGTCCAGCCGGAGCCTGGGGACAACAGCAGCTGTGCCACCCACCCTGGGGACAGGGCAGTGCCACCCACCCCGGGGACAGGGCAGTGCCACCCACCCCAGGAACAACAGGGCACTGCCACCCACCCCAGGGACAGGGCACTGCCACCCACCCCAGGGACAACAGCAGCTGTGCCACCCACCCTGGGGACAGGGCAGTGCCACCAGGGACAGAACAGTGCCGTCCAGCCGGAGCCTGGGGACAACAGCGGCTGTGCCACCCACCCTGGGGACACAGCAGTGCCATCCCAGGGACACGGCAGTGCCATCCACCCCAGGGACACAGCAGTGCCATCCACCCCAGGGACACAGCAGTGCCCCCTCAGGGCACTCCCTCCCGCCCTGCCTGTGTCACACAGCCTGAGTCCCCCTATGGGTAACTGTTCCTGTTCTCCAGGGACACAGATGACAGCTGGATGTCCTCCCCCCTGAGCCCCAGAGTCCCAGCTGGCTCCAGCTCCCTCTGTCCCCCTCCAGCCATTCCAGCCCTGACCATCAATTCTGGCAGTCACAGGGAAGGAACTGACAGATGGATTAAATGGTTGAGACCCCAGAAGTCACTGCACAATTTGGTTTTTACAGTTCCAGCCTATTCTTCACCAGAACCGACTTCCACACCAGTCCCACTCCCCACTCCCAGTCCCACTCCCCACTCCCAGTCCCACAGATCCCAGCTTTTTAAAACCCTTTCTCAGGAGAGGGGAAGGGCTGCAGAGCTCTGCAAACTGCTCTGCAGCTACAGAACCAGGCAGGGGAGACCTCCCAAGGCTGCACTCCCAAAAACTGAGCCCAAAGCCCAGCTGAGGGCTCTGGAAAGGCAACTGGGCTGTCACACACAACCCACTGGGAGTGGCTGGTTTATACTGGTCCTTCCTAATAAACTGGAAACACCTGACACTTCCAAAGGAGTGCAGAGAGCAGGTAACTGGGATAACTCTGCCTGACACTCCCAGTTAAACACCAAGGCACATCCCCAAAAAAGGAATGTTTTTAAACTGAAAGTGCTTGGAGAAATGAGAAATGGATCTCTGTGAAACACTGGATTTGTTCTGCTGCCAACACCATGTGTCTCCTGCATTTCCACAGCTTGGTCTACACAGTGAGGTGGGACAATCCCTGAACGGGCTGACAAAAAAGATGGAGAGGGACTGGGGACAAGGGATGGAGGGACAGGACACAGGGAATGGCTTCCCAGTGCCAGAGGGCAGGGCTGGGGGGGATATTGGGAAGGGCTTGGTGTCTGGGAGGGTGGGCAGGGACTGGCACAGGTTGGGCAGAGAAGCTGTGGCTGCCCCTGGATCCATCCCTGGGAGCGTCCAAGGCCAGGCTGGAGCAACCTGGGCTAGTGGGAAATGTACCTGCCCTGTGGGACTGGCTGGGCTTTAAGGTCTTTTCCCACCCAAACCATTCTGAGATTCCATGAAAATCCTGTCCTTCTGCCCTCCTCCAGGCCTTGTAAGGATGGGTTTGCAACAGTACAAACACAAAGCAAAACACAGCTGGAAAAGCAGAACATGCAGAGACCTGGAGTGTGGGGACACTCGTTACGTGAGTTCATGCCCTAACCCTCCAGTGAGGCTTTGATCAGGATTTGCACTGAAGGAGTTGGGATTCACAGAACCACAGAATCATGGAATTGTTTGGCTGGAAAGGACCTTAAAGACCACCTCATTCCAACACCTTTCCCTGGGATTATCCCTGTGACTGCCTGAGCAAAGCTGCTGTTCTGAAGGAGCTGGGCAGGGCTCAGAGGCAGAAAATGGACCCTGGACCTCCCATTCCTCCTCTGCACAGGTGGAACCACAGACTCTCCGCAGGAACCTGGCACTGAGTGAAGTGCTGGTGTGCAGAGATGCTGCAGATCCCCTCCCAGTGGCTGTGCTGCTGTAAATCCTTTACCTTCAGAGGTCTCAGAGTCCTTCTGCTCAGCCACGCTGCTCTTGGGGCTGTTTGCCGAGGGGGGAGGCGGCTGCTGCTCGGGCTCCTCCTCCTCCTCCGAGTCCACGCTCCCGTCGTGGTCTCCGTTCTCCAGGTCGCTCTTGGACGAGCCCTCTGAGGTCTGTGATGCCCCAAACCTGAGCCAGAGAGCCCGGGCTGAGCAGAGCCCTGAGGGCAGCCAGGGCAGCCACCCCTGCTGCCCCTGCCCCAGGGAGCACAGCACAGCCCCCCCTGCTGCCCCTGCCCCTGC
>VWZD01005763.1:96017-113409 GCA_013396695.1 Sakesphorus luctuosus
GGGAGCACAGCCCAGGGAGCACAGCCCAGGGAGCACAGCCCAGGGGTCACACAGCCCAGGGAGCACAGCCCAGGGGTCACACAGCCCAGGGAGCACAGCCCAGGGAGCACAGCCCAGGGGTCACACAGCCCAGGGAGCACAGCCCAGGGGTCGCACAGCCCAGGGGTCACACAGCCCAGGGGTCACACAGCCCAGGCCTGCCCAGGGATATTCTCCCAAATGCCCAGCCCAGCAGGCAGTGTCAGGTGCTCTGTGAGGTCCCTGCAGTGACACTCCCAAGGGCTCTGCCCATCTGCAAGGCCAGGAATGTGCTGCACTGACAGAGCCAGGGCTGGAGCCTGCTGGGACCACACCAGGCAGTGCCAAAGGGGGGATACTGGTGTGGAGTCCTGTGTGTGAGCAGGACCATCACAGTGTTGGTGCTTGGCAAGGAAGCATGGAGGTCTTGGTGGGTTTTCCTGTCCCCTTTGATCATGTTTTCAGATTTATAGAAGGGACTTAATAACTGGCTGTATCAAAGGGATGAAAAAAGGATTTGCAGAGCCCAAGGTGCCCCTGGGGAGGTCTCTCATTCTCATGAAAAGATCACCTTTTTTTCTTAATATTCTGAAAAATTCTGTCTACTCCTCTCAGTCTTAACTCTTCATCGTCTCCAAAGATGAGGGAAGATGAAAGTTCTGAGCATCTCACAGTAAGGGTGGAAGGTTTTTCACTGTCATTGAGTGTTTCCATTGTTATTTGAATTTTTGTTCCACATTCAAGACAAAGCTCCAGCACACGTGGCATGGAAAGCACTCAGGGCTCTGTCAGGTACAAACCTCACAGTCCCATAACAGCACAAATACCAAACAATTAAGCCTGGACTGAGTGAAATGTGCAGCTTCCCAGCACTTAGGGGGGCCAATCAGTGCTCTGCTTTCACCTTACCGTGTCCTTGACTTGACCTGGGCTGCATAGGTGATTTCCTTCTCCTCCCAGATATCCTCCTCCTCCTCGTTGTCATCGAACTGCTGGATCCGCTCGTTGCAGCAGGCCTCGAACAGGGAGGCGTTGGGCTAGGGGAAAGAACCAGCGTCCTGGTCATTCCTTGGGGAACAGGGAGGCATTGGGCTAGGGGAGAGAACCAGGGTCCTGGTCATTCCTTGGGGAACAGGGAGGCATTGGGCTAGGGGAGAGGGAGAAACAGGATCACAGTCATTCCTTGGGGAACAGGGAGAGAACCAGGATCCCAGTCATTCCCTGGGGAACAGGGAGGCATTGGGCTAGGGGAGAGAACCAGGGTCCTGGTCATTCCGTGGGGAACAGGGAGGTATTGGGCTAGGGGAGAGAACCGGGGTCCTGGTCATTCCTTGGGGAACAGGGAGGCATTGGGCTAGGGGAGAGGGAGAAACAGGATCACAGCCATTCCTTGGGGAACAGGGAGAGAACCAGGATCCCAGTCATTCCCTGGGGAACAGGGAGGCATTGGGCTAGGGGAGAGAACCAGGAGCCTGGTCATTCCTTGGGGAACAGGGAGGCATTGGGCTAGGGGAGAGAACCAGGATCCTGGTCATTCCTTGGGGAACAGGGAGGCGATGGGCTAGAGGGAGAACCCAGAGCCCAGTCATTCCCTGGGGAGCAGAGAGAGAACCCAGAGCCCAGTCATTCCCTGGGCAACAGGGAGAGAACCCACATCCCAGTCATTCACGTGCAGTGCCCCCAGTCCCTTAACTGCACTCAGCAATGAGGACACCTTTACACTGACCAAACCCCCCAGACCTCTGTTCATCTACACTGGAAGCCCAGCCTGGCCAGAGCCAGAGCTGAGGCACAAACACTGCAGGGCCCCACTCACACTGTCGTCATCTGCATCGATATTGAAGTTGATCTCTGCAATCCTGTCGAAGGGAGCACTGGAAGAGAAGGGAAAGAGCCCTCAGTGATGGCCCAGAGGAGCCTGTGCCTTCCCAGGGGGAGTGGACATGGGGCTGGACACGAGCCCAGGTGTGCCCAGGTGGGCAGGAGGCCAATGGCCCCAGGGCTGTGCCAGCCCCAGTGTGGGCACAGCCCAGGGCAGGGCCTGTCCCTGTGCTGGGCCCTGGGGAGGCCCCTCCTGGACTGCTGGGGCAGCTCTGGGCCCCTCAGGCAGCAGAGACACGGAGGGGCTGGAGTGTGTGCAGGGCAGGGAAGGGAGCTGGGAAGGGGCTGGAGCAGCAGGAGGCGATGAGGGAGCTGGGGGGGCTGAGCCTGGAGCAAAGGAGGCTCAGGGGGCACCTTCTGGCTCTGCAATCCCTGCCAGGAGGGGGGAGCCGGGACAGGGGGTCGGGCTCTGCTCCAGGGCACAGGGACAGGAGGAGAGGGCACAGCCTCAGGCTGGGCCAGGGCAGGGGCAGGGGGGACAGGAGGGGGAATTTGGTGCTGGCAAGGGTGGTCAGGCCCTGGCAGGGGCTGCCCAGGGAGGGGTGGAGGGCCCAGGCCTGGAGGTGCCCAAGGCAGGACTGGCCGTGGCACTGAGTGCTCTGGGCTGGGGGCCAAGGTGGGCATCGGGCACAGGGTGGGCTCCATGGGCTGGGAAGGCTTTGCCAAGGTGGGCATCGGGCACAGGGTGGGCTCCATGGGCTGGCAGGGCTGTGCCAGCCTCAGGGATTCTGGGGTTCTGTGAATCCCAACGTGTGAGTGGCTCAAGCCCCCGCTGTGTTCCTGTGCTCCAAACCCCTGAAATGTCCCAGTTTTGGGCTGGCCCCAGAGCAGCCCAAGGACAGCAGAGGGAGCTGCAGCCCAAAAACTCCCCGTTCCTGCACAGTTTGGGCCAGGCAGTTCATCCACCCTGTTCAGGTACCTCTATCTCTGGACAGTGGAATTTGCCTTTAAAGACTGTTCAGTTTAAAACAGTGTCCTGCAAACCCCCAGGACACTGACCCATCATTAATATTCCTTAAATACTCCAGTTCATGTCTCCCACAGTGCCCAGCAGCTGGCAGGGGCACTGCCCTGGAACACTCCATGTTTTGTGGCACATTCCCCTTTGCCAACCACACAGCCAGCCAGAAAAACCCCAGCACAGACATTTTCAGTTCCATCTTCATTTTACAATGGGCAAGAGGCACCTTTGGAAGCTCCTCAGGAATTGACCTCCTCACCTGCCCCTGCACACAAACAGGTCACATCAGCTGCTGACACAACTGAAAACTCTGGTTTGTCTTATCTTTAACAACATGCAGAACGAAGCAATCCCTGTTCAATTAAACTCTGATTCAGTCTGGAACTTTCTGGCCTCACTGAAGTTGTGACACCTACAAGGCTGAGGAAAATCCCTGGCTGGAGGGACAGAGGTGCTGTCACAGCTCCCTGTCAGGCTGGATCCCACAGGATTCCTGTGATGGAGACAAACCCTCCAGGAGCTGATGTGAGGGGGCAAAGCTGAGGAGCAGAACACGGGGATCCCCTGGAGCACTTCAGTGTCCAGAACTGAACAGTTCCAATTTCCAAACCATTGTGGCCGAGGGGGACAATCAGAGTCCCAGGTACATCTTCAAGGAGAGAAGATGAGCTGCAGTTTTAATGGGATTAAAGGAATTTTATCTACAAAAGCAGCAAATTCCGAGCTCTGAGCTCAGCCAGTTGTGTAACATTAAATCCCCTCTCCTGCCTCCCCTGAACTGTCCCTGCTCCTCCTTATCTCTGCTCCCTCTCTCAGAAGGGACAAAGTGGCTCATTTTTCTATGGACTGCACCAGACCCCCATTCCTTCATTCCTAATTTCAATAAGGACTTAATTCCTCGGACAGTATCTGTGTAATTGTCTATAATTTGCTCTAATACTTTGCTTTCTCTGCAATTCAACTTCTCCTAGACCAGGGCTGGATAATAATTGCATGTTTTATTTAAAACATTCCTCTTTAAAATGAGGAAATACATTTCCTTGGTTCTACAATGGGCTTTGGAGGTCAGGGCTGGGCTCCCATAAAAAAGGCTCCATGTTTTCCCAGCCACTGATCCCTCTCCTGCTCCTTCCAAACCCCTGGAGGAATAACAAGGTTCATTTTACACCTGACCCAGAAGAAAGATGAGCTGCAAAGAGGCTTAAATGGCCAATAACTCCAAACTCACTTGATATTGTCATCCTGGTCTGCAAACTCCTCGTCGTTGAAGCCGAACTGATCCACGAAGTTGGCTGTCATCTGCTGGATCTGGTACTCGGAGAAGGCCTGGGGAGGGACCCCGGTGGGGTGGCACAGCTGGGCTGGTGCCAACCTGCCCCACACCAACAGCATCAACAGCCCCACAGAGGGACCAGCCTGCAGAAACCCTCACCCCAGGCCCCTGCCCAAAGCAGGGCCACACAGAGCTCTGGGAGGCCTCGCCTGGTAACTCTCCAGTTTGCTCCCAACTCCTCCCAAAGACAGGCAGAAGGTTCCCAAGGGAGCCATTTGTTGGCATTTCCATTGGGTTGTTTTCCCCTGTTGCTGAAACTGAAACCCACCATGGAAACCCAGAGGGCACTACTGGTTTCCTCTGACCCCCTCCCCTGGTAGGAGGAGGCACAGACCCCCCCACAGGCACAGGGGATGGTGGATATCCCAGAATATCCCACAGGACCCCTGAGGCTGGCACAGCCCTCCCAGCCCATGGAGCCCACCCTGTGCCCGATGCCCACCTTGGCCCCCAGCCCAGAGCACTCAGTGCCACGGCCAGTCCTGCCTTGGGCACCTCCAGGGCTGGGCACTCCAAACCTCCCTGGGCAGCCCCTGCCAGGGCCTGACCACCCTTGCCAGCACCAAATCCCTCCTCCTGTCCCCCCTGCCCCTGCCCTGGCCCAGCCTGAGGCCGTGCCCTCTCCTCCTGTCCCTGTGCCCTGGAGCAGAGCCCGACCCCCTGTCCCGGCTCCCCCCTCCTGGCAGGGATTACAGAGCCAGAAGGTGCCCCCTGAGCCTCCTTTGCTCCAGGCTCAGCCCCCCCCAGCTCCCTCAGCCCCTCCTGCTGCTCCAGCCCCTTCCCAGCTCCGTTCCCTTCTCTGGACACATCTGGGATTTGGGTGCAGTCTGGGACAAATTTATTCCCAGTTGGATTCCAGGCCATGAAACTGCACTGGAAGAGCCCAGCAAAGCTGAACATGCCAACCAAGGGCAGAGTTCAGGAAGCTGCTCCGTGCTGGGATGGATCAAAGGGAAGTCAGAGAAGGAAATTTCCTGGGAATAGTGAAGGGCCTGCTGTCGACTCACCTGTTGGAGAGTGAGTTCATTGGGAAAAGCACTTTCAATGTCCTCGTCCTCACTGGAGGAGTGCAGGTGGTGGGTGCTCACCTGGGGAGGTACCAAGGAATAAGGACATGGGAAGGCTGAGAGAGCCCCAATATTTCAGTTCCACCCCCCAGTCAAGGCCCAAACCCCTCCCAAGGCACAAACTGCCCTGAGGAGCTGAGTTTATCAACGTGCATCAGCTGCTGCTGCAAGAACTACCCTGGACTATGTTTTACACACTCAGCCCTTGAACTCCTCAGGAAAGCCAGCACAGTAAGCAAAGCCCCCAGAACAGCCCACTGTGGCTGCAGCAGGCCCAGCACACACAGCAGGGTCACTGTCTCACCAGATCCACCGTGTTCCTCCGGTTCGTCTCCGTCAGCGTCTCCTCCACGAAGCTCTCCCACCTGCCCCTGCAGTCCTCGGGGAGCTCTGCAAGGACAGGGCAGCCCAGGGTCACCCGGGGGCACCCACCCCAGGGGAGCCCACCCCATGGGCACACACACCCCAGGAGAGCCCACCCCATGGGCACACACAACCCTGGGGAGCCCTGTGGGCACACACACCCCAGGGGAGCCCCAGCAGGGGCTCTGCAAGGAAAGGGCAGCCCAGGGTCACCCGGGGGCACCCACCCCAGGGGTGCCCACTCCATGGGCACACACACCCCAGGGGAGCCCCATGGGCACACACACACCCCCCAGGGTCAGCCTGTGGGCACAGACACCCCAGGGGGCACCCGGGGGCACACACACACCCCAGGGTCACCCAGGGGCACCCACCCCAGGGGAGCCCACCCCATGGGCACACACACCCCAGGAGAGCCCACCCCATGGGCACACACAACCCTGGGGAGCCCTGTGGGCACACACACCCCAGGGGAGCCCCAGCAGGGGCTCTGCAAGGAAAGGGCAGCCCAGGGTCACCCGGGGGCACCCACCCCAGGGGTGCCCACTCCATGGGCACACACACCCCAGGGGAGCCCCATGGGCACACACACACCCCCCAGGGTCAGCCTGTGGGCACAGACACCCCAGGGGGCACCCGGGGGCACACACACACCCCAGGGTCACCCAGGGGCACCCACCCCAGGGGAGCCCACCCCATGGGCACACACACCCCAGGGTCACCCACCCCATGGGCACACACACCCAAAGGTCAGCCCTCTGGGCACACACACCCCAGGGGTCAGCCCCATGGGCACACACACACCTCAGGGGTGCCCCATGGGCACACACACACCCCAGGGTCACCCGGGGGCACCCACCCCAGGGGTGCCCACTCCATGGGCACACACACCCCAGGGGAGCNACACACCCAAAGGTCAGCCCTCTGGGCACACACACCCCAGGGGTCAGCCCCCTAGGCACACACACACCTCAGGGGTGCCCCATGGGCACACACACACCCCAGGGTCAGCCCCATGAGCACACACACCCCAGGGGTGCCCCATGGGCACACACACACCCCAGGGTCAGCCCCATGAGCACACACACCCCAGGGGTGCCCCAGCAGGGGCTCTGCAGGGGGAGTTTCCTCAACACAGTAAAACCCACAGATGGAAGCCCAGCCTTCACGAGGCCAAACCCAAGGTGTGACTGGTGTGAACACCCACAGCTCCTTGTGGAGCTTGGTGGGCAAACACACCCAACTCCTGCTGCCCCTTCAGGGAGCAGCTGTGGGGGCCGTGCCGGGCAGGTACCTTTGATGAAGTCGCTGATCTGGGCCTGCATGGGGCCCTTCTCCATGTTGTGCACCACGGCGTTGGCGATGCGCGTCAGGTGGCCCATGTTGCCCCTCCGCATCCCTCCTTCTGCCCTGCAACAGAGAGCAGGGCCTGGCACCGGCACCGAGAGTGCTACAGCCTGACAGCCCCTGGCACCGGCACTGGGGGTGACACAGCCTGGCAGCCCCTGGCACCAGCACTGGGGGTGCCACAGCCTGGCAGCCCCTGGCACCAGCACTGGGGGCGCCACAGCCTGACAGCCCTGGCACCAGCACCGAGAGTGCCACAGCCTGACAGCCCTGGCACCGGCACTGGGAGTGCCACAGCCTGACAGCCCTGGCACCGGCACCGGGAGTGCCACAGCCTGGCAGCCCCTGGCGGTGCCACAGCCTGACAGCCCTGGCACCAGCACTGCCACAGCCTGGCAGCCCTGGCACCGGCACTGGGGGTGCCACAGCCTGATAGGCCCTGGAACCAGCACCAGTAGCACCACAGCCCTGCAGCCCTGGCACCTGCACTGGCACCAGCCCTGGCACCAGCACTGCCACAGCCTGGCAGCCCCTGGCGGTGCCACAGGCGGTGCCACAGCCTGACGGCACCGGGAGTGCCACAGCCTGGCAGCCCCTGGCGGTGCCACAGCCTGACAGCCCTGGCACCAGCACTGCCACAGCCTGGCAGCCCTGGCACCGGCACTGGGGGTGCCACAGCCTGATAGGCCCTGGAACCAGCACCAGTAGCACCACAGCCCTGCAGCCCTGGCACCTGCACTGGCACCAGCCCTGGCACCAGCACCAGGAGTGCCACAGCCTGCTAGCCCCTGGCACCAGCTCGGGCACCAGCACTGGCACCAGCACCAGCACCAGGAGCACCACAGCCCTGCAGCCCTGGCACTGGCAGCACCACAGCCCTGCAGTGCCAGCATTCCCGGGGTTCCTGAGGCACAACCCTCCTGCTCCCCCTCTCACTTCATCAGGAAAACTCTGAAGGAACACCCAGGGATATTTCTGGCACTCACAGAACTGGGAACTGGCAAGGATATTACCAGCCAAACTGGATATTGAGACAAGGGGTTGTGAGAGGGAAAAGACCAAAAAACCCCAAACAACCAAACCAAACTAACAACCCAAACCAATCCAACCAAACCCCAACCCACCAAACCCGGCCTGAACCAATTCCAGTGGGAATGGCCTGATCCAATTCCAGTGGGAATGGCCTGAACCAATTCCAATTCCAAAGCACTTTGGAGCCATCAAGAGCTCAAAACAGTGAGGGAGGACCAAAACCTTCAGCTCAACCAGGAAACTGAAGCCTCCAAAATACTGTCACTTTACTATGGTTTAGGTATTTTTAATTATTTAGTTCTTATCGTTGGAATCAGCACAAAATCCAAGGGGTTTGTAAAGGTAAAACAAGAAATCCAGGCAAAAATGCTTGGCCCCCTCAGTGTCCACACAGTTTTCCACTGCAGGGAGAATGTAACCATGGACTTCAAACAAAAGAAAGACAAAAGTGAATATTCTCTGTGATCTCCTGAGAAAGCAGCAGACTGTGAGTTTGGGATGAGGTGTTAGAAACACCCAAAACAATAACCAGGCTTTCAAGTTCTATGTATATTTGGGGAATTTGGCTTTTCAATACCCAAATCATCCCAATTCCAGATCCCAACCGCAACCCCAGAGGGTTCAGACACCACTAAGCTGTAAATTCTGCCCCACTGTTCCAAGGCAGTGTTTCAATGAGCAGCAATTCCTTACTGGATTTTGTCATTGGCTTCCCAGGCATCCAGTATCCTCTGCACCAGGCAGCACTTCTGGAACAGCTGCAGGGAAAGGAGGGACAACAGTCAGGGTTTCCAAAGGCACAGCTCAGCACTCTGAGCGTGGGCTCTTCTCTTCCTCCCTTCACTCCTCAAGAACTCAAATTTCAGCACTTCCCTTGCCCAACAATTCCTTCTTTCCCAATTATTTTCCCAGAGAATCCAGGGAGAAGAGCAACACCTGTAGCATCCCCCTCTTTTGGGTTTCCCAGCAGCAGGAATGGAAACACTGTTGGCATTTGGAACCACCACACCAAGGTTTCCCCGTGAGGACCCCCAAAGAGAAGCTGAAATGTGCCCAGGGAGGTTTTTTTGTCAAATACTTGTAGGTATTTTTAGTGAAAAAATGAAATTAAATAGCAATGGATGCACAGGCCCATTAATGAGGTGAGTTTGATGTTTATTTGGTAACAGGACGCTAAAAACAAACGTACAGAAGCACACACGGAGCGGTGAGAACCAACAACAAACAGCAGCAGCTTTGTCACAAACACACTCCATGCTGAGGACTGGCTGGCCCAGCAGCTGCTGTGACTCCAGTGCAGGGGGCCGGGTGAGGGACTCACGTGGGTGACCATGAGGTTCTCGGGGCTGTGGGCCGGGGGCTCCTTGCCGGCCGCGCTCCCGCTCGGAGCCTCCTCTTTGCTCTCCTGCTCGCTGGGGGGGGCTCTGCCCTCTTGCACAGAGTGGGACAGAATTGCTGCTATGGACAGTTCCACTTGGAAATGCAAAAAGTTATTCCACGTGTATTTAAAAAATAAGTCCTGGGTAAAACAGAAGAGAAACACAAGAATTAAGTCTGGGTAAATCTTCAACACTTTGAATGGTCAAATATCTGTGGGGACGTTCCCAACCCCCCCCAGCCATCCTGCCACTCTGGGATTCTGGGCATTAAATTGTTCACCAACTTGGTGTTTAATCAGCAATCCAACTAAAACAGTTTCCTTCTCCACACCAGCACCCACTGGGGGCTGGCTGGGCTCTGGATTCCCAGTGTGCTCAGTTTATTAGGAAATAAAAGAATATTTCCTAACAAACTGAGCACTTGGGACTCCTCTCACTCCCAGGCAGGACTCACAGCACAGACACACTGGGAAAAACCCAACTTAACTCTCCTGTGGCTGAATTAGTCCTAAGAAAAACATCAGCTAAATAATTTTTAGGTATGGAAATAATTCTCTTAAGGCTGCCCATGGGATCCACAGGATCAATGGGATGCATGGGATCCATGGGATGCATGGGATCCATTGGATCCATGGGATGCACGGGATCCATGGGATGCATGGGATCCATGGGATGCACAGGATCCATTGGATCCATGGGATGCACGGGATCCATGGGATGCACAGGATCCATGGGATGCATGGGATGCACAGGATCCATGGGATCCATGGCCAAGGCCAGCAGGGTGAGGGACAACCAGGCCAAGTGCTGGTGCTGCCCTTGGGTCACCCCAACCCCATGGGATGCCCCAGGCTGGGCAGAGGGGCTGGAGAGCTGGGAAAGGCCCTGGGGGTGCTGTGACAGCGGCTGGACACGAGCCCAGGTGTGCCCAGGTGTGCCCAGGTGGGCAGGAGGCCATGGGGAGAATGGGCACAGGGTGGACTCTGTGGGCTGGGAGGGCATTTCCAGCCTCAGGGATGATCCTGGGGCTCTTGAGGAAGTGCAGCTCCCAGCACCACAGGAGCTCCCACACCCAAACCAGACTGTCTCACAGACCCTCCACTGCAATAACAAGAAACTGGAGGTGTGAGGCTCCGTTCAGACCCCCAAACCCCTGGATTTGGGTCACAAAGCTGTCCCGGGGGGGATGCAGCAGGTTCCAACCAGGCTGTGGCCCCACGTCCCAAACCTGCTGGCACCGAAGGGCCCGCAGGGGAAGCAGAACCGCCCCCAGCTGGGAGTCCCTCCCCGTGTCCCCCCCGGGCCCGCCGGGCACTCACAAGTAACAGGTCCATGGTGCTGAGCCGGCACAGCTCGCGGTTGATGCTGGGGGTGTTGGTGTGCAGCAGCGCCGCGATGAGCCGCGAGCCGTGCAGCCGCGCCTGCCCCAGCGGCTCCTCCAGCACGCCGATGGTGGTCAGGATGGCGGCTCTCTGCGGGCACAGCCGGCGTCACTGCGGGCACGGCCGGCCCTGCCCGGGGACAGCGGCCAAACCCCACCGGCCGCCAAACCCCACCGGCCACCTCGGCGGGGGAAGGGCTTCCCATGGAGGGGGCAGAGCCGCAGCGGCTGCCCAGGAGGACATTCCCGACCCACCCGTGCCACCTGCTCCAGGTGACAATGCCCAGGGAGACATTCCCAGCCCACCTGTGTCACCTGCTCCAGGTGACCATGCCCAGGGAGACATTCCCAGCCCACCTGTGTCACCTGCTCCAGGTGACACTGCCCAGGGAGACATTCCCAGCCCACCTGTGTCACCTGCTCCAGGTGACTCTGCCAGGGCAGGGGGTTGGAATGGGGGTCTCCAGAGGCCACTCCATCCCCAGCTTTCCTGGCATTCTGTGACTGCACAGGACCAGTTCAATTCAGCAACACTCTCTGCAGGCAAACCCAAACCACCCTCCCAGTCCTGCAACCACTGAAGACTTTGACTTCAGTTCTAAAGATTAAAACCCCAATATCCACTAATTAAAAGTTCCTCCCTGTTCACCATCTCCACTCAGTCCCCCAGTCCCAGTGTGCTCCTTCTTGCTGGATTTACCCGGACACAGCAGCTCTGACGCCTCCTGCCTATCCCTACACACCTGAATCAGGACATTGAAGGGTGGATTTTCCCTCACCAGCCCTTAGTCTGTCCCAGCATGGTGTGCTCTGGGAATACCTGGGCAAGCCATGGGTAAGGAGAGGGGAATGCCAGCCCAGGAGCCAGGGAGGTGCCCTACCTTGGGAGGGCTGAGCAGCAGCTGGTGGAAGTCCTTGAGCCGTGGTTCGATCCCGTGTAAGATGCTGCTGTTGACAGTGTAAGACCTTTCGAATCCCTGAGTGTACGAGTCCATCAGTCCCTCCACCCTGCAGGGAAACACCAGCACAGGCCCCCCAGGATAAATCTTCCCATTTTTAACAACCAAACTAGATAACATGTTCTTTAAGGTCCCTTCCAACCCAAAGCACCTGGAATTCTATGAAGTTGTGGTATTAAATCACTGCCCAACTTGTTGTTCAATCAGCAACTCCACTAAAAGAATTTCCCTTCTACACCTCAGTGTGCAATGAGGTGAAGATTTGATAAAACCTTACAAGGGTCTCCAGTCTCACTGGCCCTGGCAGTGATTTTCTCTTGAAAAATAACTGTGAATGTGAAAAGTAACCATTTCCAGCCACTGGATACATCTACATCATGTATTTATATATACTTTATATCACTATATCATCTACAGGCTGCTCTTCCCACATCAAACCTGGTATCAGAGTCCACCCGCGCCTGAGGTGACAAAGACACATTCCTGAAGGCCTTCCTGGTGATCAGAAATTCCCAAATATTTCAAAGTAAATGACATCAGCAAGTGATCCACAAACGTTTGTTAAAAGCTGTAAATGCTCCCCAGGTGTAGAGAAAAATGCACATGAAGAGCCAAAGTGATGCCAAGCCCGAGGCTGAGCTGTGCTCAGCACCCCTTTGCTGGCAAGGGGTGAGTTCCAACAGCTCTGCCACCCCCTTCCTACCGCAGCAACACAAACCCTCTCACTTCATTAGGAAATGGAATTCCAGAATGAGCTGGACAGCATTCCCTGAGCCTGCAGCTCACACAGCTCCACAGGTCCTGGGCACCACCCATGGCACAACTCCAGTCTCAGTTCAGCTCTGCCCAGGACTCTCTGAGCAGCCCCTGCTTCCCCCAGTGCCCCTCCTGTCCTGCCCTCCAGAGCCTCCTCCTGAGGCTGCAGGAGCTCCTTCACCCTTCCTGCTTTCCTCCCTTTTAAACAGTGAGATGGTCAATGTCCCACTTCCCTCCAGGAAACTCTCTTTGCCTTTTCTCTCCTCTATTTCTATAAGAAGAAATAAAAGGCAATATAACTATAAAGCAGAATTAAAACAGTTGTGAGATGGTTTGGGTGGAAGGGACCTCAAAGCCCACCCAGTGCCACCCCTGCCATGGGCAGGGACACCTCCCACAGCCCAGGGTGCTCCAAGCCCTGTCCAGCCTGGCTTGGACACTCCCAGGGATGGATCCAGGGGCAGCCACAGCTTCTCTGCCCAACCTGTGCCAGGGCCTGCCCACCCTCCCAGACACCAATTCCTTCCCAATATCCCACCCAGCCCTGCCCTCCTCAGCTTGAAGCCATTGCCTGTGTCCTGGCACTGCTGTCCTTGTTGACACAGGCCCCAGACCAGGCCCAGGCTGGCGCTGCCCAGGCCGCCCTGAGGGCAGTGATGGGACTCACCCCGCACGCCGCGTCTCCAGCAGCGTCAGCAGAACTTGAGTCCCGTTCACGATGCAGTTCTCCGTCTGCTCCCCATCAAACATGTTCCTCAGGAGCTGCTCCACACACTCCTGCCTGGAGGGGGCACAGCAGGGTAACAATTACAAACATTGGCAGCTGCTTCACCACAGAGGACCCACTTGTGGGTCTTGTGGACAGAAAGCCTGGCATTGCTATTTATGTCCTTATTTTGGGAGAGAATAAGGACACTCCTTGGTGAATTCCCCCCGGACACGCCTGGTCCTGCCCCAGCTCCCTGCACGTGGGTCCTGATCCCCACAGCACCTCCTGGGGACACACAGCCACCTCCACACCAGCCCAGCCTCTCCTCCACCCCCTCACAGAGAGGACCTGCTCAAACCAGCATTCCTCGAGTTCACAGCTCAATCTGTACTATTTCCTAATGTATTTTCATTGGTGTAAATAAAATATGAGATAAAAATGTAAAAATATATGAATAATGCACAAAAGAGGATTATTTTAATAAGGAATATCTCAGTACACCCCATCAGCAAAGGCAGGAGAGGCAGAGTCAGGAAAGAGAAGTAAACCTGCTGTAATTAACCAAATTCCCTGGTTTTGCACCCAGTCAGCAGCCACTGAAATTTGGATTTGGAGTTTATTCCATAACCCTGGTCTGGCTCCTTCATCCTGCCCCAGCTCATCATTAAGTTGTGACTCGGAGATGAAAAAGTTACCCCAAATCCAAAAGGTCACCAGCAATGCTGGGAAAAAAAGTAATGGGATTTTTGACCTTCAGTAGAAAGGGAAAAGAAGGAAAAAAACCACTTTTGCTCAAATACTCTTTATTTTAATAGATTTTCCAGCAGTGCAGGGCCCCACAGCCCTCTGCAAAACTACCAAGAAAGTCTAAAATGACCAAACAAGTCTGCAAGTCCCACTTTCCCCACAGCCATCACCCCTCCCACTGCAGGGCTCGTGACCCTCCTAAAGGTCCTGCATTCCCAGGGGAATGACTGAGCTGGGGGTTCAGCCCCGAACCCTGGAGGGATCAGAACTCCTGAGGGGCTGAAGGAGCCACAGGGATGTGACCAACACTGTCCCCAGCCCTGGGAACAACAGCAGGAGCTGGTGGAGCTGCTGGAGGAGCCCAGAGGAGGCCCCGGAGCTGCTCCAGGGCTGGATCCCTCTGCTCTGGAGCCAGGCTGGGAGAGCTGGGGGGGTCACCTGGAGAAGAGAAGGCTCCAGGGACACCTGAGNTCCCCAAATAACGTTCAGTGCAAATCATGTACCACAAACATTGATTTTCCCAGTTTGCTCCTCCCAGCCAGGAATTCTTCTCTAATATCCAACATAAACTTTCCCTCCGGCAGTTTGAACCCATTCCCTTGTCCTGGCACTCTCGTTCCCCTTGGAGTCCCTTTCCAGCTTCCTTGTAGCCCTTCAGACCCTGGAAGATGCTGTGGTGTGTCCCACAACCTTCTCCTCTCCAGGCTGAACAATCCCAACTTCCTCAGCCTGGAATTCCTCGGGTTGGGCCTCCCCTTGACCCAGGCTGGGAGCTTTGGGTTCCCTGACCCCTGTCCTGCCTCCAGACAGGGCCACAAAGCCCCAGAGCCCCCAGGGCTGGTTCCCCTGCAGAGCCCCCAACGGGGCTGCCCCGGGAGCAGGTCCAAGGCCCCCCCTGTGTGTGGGTGATCCCGAGGGAGCTCAGCACAGCCCCCCATTCCAGGGTACTCACGATTCCAGTGCTGTGAGAAGGGGGTCCGGCTCTGGGGCGTCCTGGAGCTGCGTGCTCTGGTCCCTGCTCAGCCTGATGATGTCACACAGGGTCTGGGAAGCGTTGGATTGCCTCTGGAAGGGGACATGGAGCATGGTCAGTGCCGGCACCGACCCCGGCCCAGCCCGCGGGGAACCCAACCGAGCTGGGAATGCCAAACCAAGGACCAGCCCCAACCTTTCCCACCACACTGGAGGTGACTCTTGTGTTAGTTCACCCTTCATTAGAAGCACTGACACATTTCAGACTCAAAGAGGAGATGGGCCTGAACTAAACAATTAACTGCAGCTCAGGAGCTCAGAAAGGAAGGGCCTTTTCCATCTCCCTTCTCGACCCCATCAACCTGCACATTCCCAACACAAGGATTCCATCCCTCCTGCTCCCTGCTCAGTTTCCTGCCTGAGGAAAAAGAAATGCTTTGATAAAACCCTCTGCAACTTAATTACTGTGGATCCAAAGGCTTTGCAGGGGTATTTGAGGGATTAATCCTCTTGTTCTGGCCATCAATCAAAGCCTCTCTGGAGCTGCTGCAGTTCAGCATCGCCCCCCACAGCTCTGCCCTAGCTCACAGACCCACGTGGGAACCCCCAGGCTCCCCTCAGAGGGGGCATTTTGGGATGGGCTGAGGGAATCAGTGTTGGCATTCCCACTTTTTCTGGGCTTGGAGAACTCATCTGACAGATTTTAGGACTGAATTCCTACTTATGGGCTACAAGGTTTGAGAATTGGCCAATCTGAAAACACTTTTAATAAATAGCAGGTTCCTGCTTGAACCCAGCCAAGTCCCTGCTGCCTGCAGGTCTGAGAGGAACTGATGCAGCAGCAAAATGAACAAAGAAATTGGGATTAAGACAAGTCAAAACCAGATTAAAAGCACAACAAAAGGCCTTGGTGCTGAGCAGGCAGAGGGCAGGACCCCCTGAGGTCGCCCCTCAGCTCCTTCCCAGGTCACCAGCACGTCTCCAAGGGGACCAGGGAGGCTCCTGGACAGCCCTGCAGGACCCCCCACCCCAGGGCAAGGCTCAGGTCACACTCACGTCCTCGTCCTGGCTGGAATGGATCAGCTCCACGAGTCTCTGGATAATCTTCGCTTCATTGAGCCACTGCAGGGAAAGAAAATCCTTGTTGGATTTCCCAGAACTCACGACAAGAGGAGCTTTTCAGGAAGGGGAAGCCTTTCCTCCTCTCTCCTAATCCCAGCCACAGGCAGGACCCAAACTCCCCGAGGCATGGACAGGGATGGATTCTCATTTCCATCAGTGTGTCCATCCTGCCAAGGAACCAAAACCCCAAATAACTCTGGAAAACATGGAAGGGACCAGTGACAAACACTCTCCCCTGAGCAGCATTAGCACAACCATCAACACCTTCTTCTTCCTCCAGCTCCTGCTCTTCCTGCTGCTCACACTCAGCAATTCCTGACCCTTCCATGTGCCTCACGCTGCTCTTGCACCTCAATCCTGCTCCAGACCAACCTCAACCAACTTCCTTTTCTCACTGCAAACCATCCCTTCTGTGCCTTTCCCAGCCCAGGCAAACCAGGACTGTCATCTCTATGGAATCCCTTTCCCTTCTTCCTGCCCAGCCATCCCCACCATCCCAGGCCAACTGCAGGATGTGACATCACCCAAACTGCCAAACTAACACATCCTCAGTTGCATTTGAAATAATTCACCAAACACTAATTAAAAGGAAAAACACTTGGGAGGTTTCTGCAATGACAGAATCTTGGAATCATGGAATGGGTTGGGTGGGAATGAACCTCAAAGCCCACCCAGTGCCACTCCTGCCATGGGCAGGGACACCTCCCATAGCCCAGGGTGCTCCAAGCCCTGTCCAGCCTGGCCTTGGACACTCCCAGGGATGGATCCAGGGGCAGCCACAGCTTCTCTGCCCAACCTGTGCCAGGGCCTGCCCACCCTCCCAGCCAGGAATTCTTTCCCAATATCCCCCCCAGCCCTGCAGTGCCAGCAAGCAGGAGGGGCTGATTTGCCTCCAAACAAAGCACACTCCTGTTCAGTGCCTCCTGCCTAAGGATCCTGCCCAGGCACTGCTGGGACACCTGAACCAGGCAGGACACCTTTGGACAGGACACTGAGAACACCTGGGCACCAGAACAGACCTAGAACATCTGGGCAGGGAACCTGGAATGGACCTACAACATCTGGGCAGGGCACCTGGAATATTTGGACAGCACTTCTGGACTACACCTAGAACATCCCCATATGGAGCAGGGAGGGGTGGGGGTGGCTGGGGACCCTCCTGCAGGAGCCCCAGCAGTGTGTGCCCCAGGGCTGCCCCCCACCCAGCCCCATTCCCAGCCCCATTGCCATTGCCATTGCCATTCCCAGCCCAGCCCCATTCCCATCCCAGCCCCATTCCCAGCCCCATTGCCATTGCCATTGCCATTCCCAGCCCAGCCCCATTCCCATCCCAGCCCCATTCCCAGCCCCATTCCCATTCCCATT
>VWZD01005763.1:114117-129565 GCA_013396695.1 Sakesphorus luctuosus
TCCCATTCCCACTCCCATTCCCATCCCAGCCCCACTCCCATTCCCATTCCCATTCCCACTCCCATTCCCATCCCAGCCCCACTCCCACTCCCACTCCCAGCCCAGCCCAGCCCAGCCCTCACGTTGAGCACGTCGTGCCGCAGCGCCGCGGGCTCCACGCAGCTGATGAGCCGCAGCAGCAGGTCCATCATGGCTGATGTGTCGATGTGCTTTAGCACCAGGCTGATGAATTTGTCCTTTTTCCTTAAAAACGCAATCACCTGCCAAGAGAAGGGCCCCTGTCGTGGCAGCTGCACCACACACAGCCCTCCCTGGCTCCCTCTCCTCGCCCACCCCAGTGCCCACCCCGGTGCCCAACGGTGCCGAGGTCGGGGACTCTCCAGGGAACAAGAGAACAATGTTCCTGTTTCATGGCAAGACTAAATCAGACCCTTTTGGCCAACTTTTGTCTCCTCGGTGCCACAAGGAAACCCAAGGCCACAGAATTAAGGGCATCAGGCAGAGCTGGAGAATTGTCGTCCTCTCTGTCTCTGACAGCCTCCATTTAACCCCCCAGTATTTAACTGGGATGTGAGTATTCCCCAGACTCTGCTCAGCACCCCACACACAGGGATGAGACTGAGGCACTGCTGGTGGGAGGGGATGACTCTGATGACCAAAGGACGCCTCAGTGTGCCTTGGTGTGGAAGACAGACCCTCAGCTGTGGCAGGGGAATATCCCAAGTCCAGCTCCAAAACTCTGGGAAGTGTCTGCCTAAGGCAGCCCCTCCCTCCACTGAGGAATGCTGGGAACTTCTGGGGGACTGCACTTCAGCTGCAGCCTCAGCCTCGGCTCCGAGCCTGCCCTGAGCTCACCCCGGCAGCACCAACAGCGCCAGGAGTTCAGCTGTGCCCGGAGCAGGACGAAGCCCAGCACTACCTGTTCCGTTTTCCGTGCAATGAGGTTCCCAATGGTCTTACTGAAGAAACTGGCAAGCAAAGGGTTCAGGGGGGGCTCGTGATCCAGGAAGTCGTAGAGGATGTTGAGCAGAGTCTCGTCCCCGCCGAGCTTGTCGTTGATCTGCGGCACGTCCGAGGTCAGCAGCTCACAGGCCGTGTTGGGGTACCTGCAGAGACAGGGCCGGAGCAGCTACAGCTGAAATGGGAACTCTCAAGGAAACCTCCCCTCGGTACAGCTCTTGTTAGAGAGGCTCCTCCCCAGGAGGGTGGGCAGGCCCTGGCACAGGGTGGGCAGAGAAGCTGTGGCTGCCCCTGGATCCATCCCTGGGAGTGTCCAAGGCCAGGCTGGACAGGGCTTGGAGCACCCTGGGCTATGGGAGGTGTCCCACTATCCATGTCCCTGATCCCTGTGGGAATGGGAGATCTGTGTGGGAATTGGGATCCATGTCCCTGTCCCTGCCCATGGCAGGGGTGGCACTGGAGGGGCTTTGGGGTCCTTTCCCACCCAAGCCATTCCATAACTGATTCCCTCTTGTTGGGTATTTGTTTCTCACCAAACCAGGTTTCCACATCAGGATCTTGTTCAATCTTTGCAATCCAAGCTCTCGAGCCACTAAAACCTTTCCAGGCCAGCTGGGAGTTCTCCCCCTTTCCCAGCATCGTTAACTTCCCAACCAGCCTCCTCCTGCTTAGGTAGTTCCAGTCCTAAAACTTCCAAACCCACCCCCAAGCCCCCAGTGATGCTGGTTTTGTGCCTTTTGCTGCTCAGAGGACATTCAAGCCCAGGACATTGTGGTTACACTACACAGGGATTTTACAGCCATTACACTTTCCATGGCCACCCAGGGCACATGGCAGACTCATTTCTCCTTCTGGCTCACTGCCCCAAGCAATGGCATCCACCATTCCTAAAAGTGTGTGTGGTGCCTCCCTGGGATACACATCCTGTGCACAGGGGGAGAAATGGAACCTCTCCTTGTTCTGGCATGTTCTGATCAGCAGCTTTTACAACCCTCAGGTCCTGATCCATCCCTGCACCCTCCCTTCTAGGCCCCTCACCCCCTTGATGGTTCCCAGGCTGCAGGGAACTCACCTCACCTGTCCCAAAGCCCCCCTGACACCCCTAAGGTTGTGCTCCCCCCAGCCCACACTCCCAGCAGGGTTTGGGGACCCCCCACAAAGTCACCAATGCATTCCAAACAGCCACAACAGTTCAGGAGTTCACGCTCTCCTTTCCTGCTCCAGGTCTCCCTCCAGGTGTTCAGCTCCACACATTGTCCTTGGATGGGGCTTTGCTGTGGAGTTTCCCTCTTTGCAGTTCCCCTCTGAACTTTAGAACTTCCATCCCATGCTTTGAAGGAGGCAGGATCTGCTGTTCCCTCTCCCCAGCTCACACCATTCCCAGCTGCACATCCTGCCAGACCTATCGAGTTTCTCCTGTTCCACTTCACAAACTCTCGTGACCTTTTCTGAAGAGCCAAAACTGGGATTCCATCTGGGTTTAGACAGTCCATTCTTCCTGCTTAGCCTTTATTGATTCCAAAAGCCTCCTTGCTTTCTAACAAGCTCAAACCCTCTCTCCCTTCTCCTGTGCCTCCCCTGGCCACGAGACTCAAGAGTTTCCAAAAACTGCTCCATCAGGACCAGCCAACAGTGACCAAGCAGGAATCTGCTCCTTGAAACCTTTGCCTTTGTCCCCACCTTCCCTTACTCTTCATCTGTTTGGTTACAAGCAGGGAATCATGGAATGGTTGGGTGGGAAGGGACCTCAAAGCCCACCCATTCCACTCCTGCCATGGGCAGAGACACCTCCCACAGCCCAGGGTGCTCCAAGCCCTGTCCAGCCTGGCCTGGGACACTGCCAGGGATGGATCCAGGGGCAGCCACAGCTTCTCTGCCCAACCTGTGCCAGGGCCTGCCCACCCTCCCAGACACCAATCCCTTCCCAATATCCCATCCAGCCCTGCCCTCTGGCACTGGGAAGCCATTCCCTGGCTCCTGTCCCTCCATCCCTTGGCCCCAGTCCCTCCCCAGCTCTCCTGGAGCCCCTTCAGGCCCTGCCAGGGGCTCTCAGCTGTCCCCAGACCCTTCTCTTCTCCAGGTGACCCCCCCAGCTCTCCCAGCCTGGCTCCAGAGCAGAGGGATCCAGCCCTGGAGCAGCTCTGGGGCCTCCTCTGGGCTCCTCCAGCAGCTCCACCAGCTCCTGCTGTTGTTCCCAGGGCTGGGGCAGCTCTGCAGGGTGAGGTGTCTCAAATCCACCTTTCATAGCAGGATTCTTGCAAAAGCAGCCTCAGAATATTCCAAGTGACTACAGAATATATTCCCTGGCATCCCCTTGCCTGGAAACAGTCACCTAAAAACAGTTATTGCTGTCTCACCTGACAATAAACCCAAACACCCCCTTTGCATGGGTTTCAGCCAATAACCAACACTGACCCATTCCCACCAGGAAAAACCTTCCCTGTTTTATTTATTTATAGTGGGAGCAACTCTTTATTTTTATATAAACCTAACAAAGGCAAACAAACCTCCCAACTCCAAAATGTAAATATTCTGGGGCATACATTCAGTCAGAAGTGTATAAAGAGAGGCTGCTGTGAGAGCCAAACCCGTGGGAGGAGCTCAGCAGGGTCTGAACCCAGCCAGGTCCTCTGGACTCTGACCCCTGAGATCAGCAGCACCTGAATGTCCAGCACACTGAAAACATTACAGTCCTTATTCATTCTACAGCCCATTTTCTTCTGTGGGCTTGACAACCCATCAAGTTCAGAGATTTCTCCCTCTTGTGCTGCAATTCCAACAAGCTCCCACTCGAGGGGATTTGGAGATGCTGATTTTAGAATCACAGAATCATAGAATGGATTGGGTTGGAAAAGACCTCCGAGATCATCAAGTCCAACTCTTGGTTGCTCTTCTCTTCTCAGTTGGGTTGGAAGAGATGTCTGAGATCATCAAATTGAATCCTTGATCCAACCCCACTGTGATCACCAGCCCAGGGCACTCTGTGCCCTGGGCTGGTGATCACAGTAGGGTTGGATCAAGACATGGTTGGATCAAGACATGGTGATCACAGTGGGGTTGGATCAAGACATGGTGGATTCTCACTCAGTGCCACATCCACAGAATCACAGAATGGATTGGGTTGGAAAAGACCTCCGAGATCATCAAGTCCAACCCTCGGGCCAACTCCAGTCCCTTTACCAGATCATGAGTGAGCAACAGCAGGTATTTTTGTAAGACAAACTCCAAGTTAAACTACTGAAAACGAAGAGAGTCTGAACCCTCCCTGAGAGCCCCAGCAGGCCGTGGGAGGTGCCCAGTGCTGGTTCCTGCTGCCCCTGAGCAGAGCCCACAGCCTGGAGGGCAGCAATACCTACTTGAATCGGACCTTCTCGTCCATGTCCAGGGGGGGCTCATGAGTGATGAGGGTGACGAGCTGCTCCATGCAGTGCTGCTGGCACAGGAAGTCCAGCAGCCGCCGGTTCTGCGCCTTGCACTCCTGCAGGACGTCATCCTCGTCCATCAGCTCCTCCAGGGTCACATCCTCCTTGTCCAGCAGCTTGTCCACGTGTGACGTCGTGTTCAAATCAAACTTCCAGAACATGGTGATGGGACACGACCGGCTGGGGGCAGAGAGAGACCAGTTACTGCTCCAGCCCTGCTGCTCATTAGCAGGGAGTCCTCACGCTTGGAAAGACCTCCAGGATCACCCAGACCAACCACCTACCCGTGTGCTCAAGTGCCACAGCCACAGCATCCTGAGCACTCCAGGGATGGTGCCTTGGCCAGTGTCCTGGGCAGTGCCTGACAACCCCTTCCAAGAAGGAATTTTCCCAATACCCAAACAAAACCTCCCCCTGGCACAACGTGAGGCTGTTTGTTTTCATTCTGACACGTGTAACTCTGCCCCCTGGCACTGGGAAGCCATTCCCTGGCTCCTGTCCCTCCATCCCTTGTCCCCAGTCCCTCCCCAGCTCTCCTGGAGCCCCTTCAGGCCCTGCCAGGGGCTCTCAGCTGTCCCTGGAGCCTTCTCTCTTCTCCAGGTGACCCCCCAGCTCTCCCAGGCTGCTGCACTTTTCACTGTCCAACCTCGACCACCCAAACGAGCAGCACTTCACATTTTTTAGGTTATTGGAACACAGAGAAGTAGGAAGGGGGAGGTTTTGACCCTCTGGGATGGAATCATGGAATGGTTTGGGTGGGAAGGGACCTTAAAGCCCATCCCATTCCAACACCCAGCGATGGACAGGGACACCTCCCATAGCCCAGGGTGCCCCAGCCTGGCTTTGGACACTGCCAGGGATGGATCCAGGGGCAGCCACAGCTTCTCTGCCCAACCTGTGCCAGGGCCTGCCCACCCTCCCAGCCACCAATTCCTTCCCAATATCCCACCCAGCCCTGCCCACCCTGTGTCCTGTGCCTCCATCCCTTGCCCACAGCCCCTCTCCCCCCACTCACCCCAGTGCCAGGGGGCAGCTGCCACTGCCCATGTCACAGGGGACCAGCAGAGCCCACCCAGGTCAGTGCTGGGCAGTGACATCACCAAGCTCCAACACCCCCCACAAGATGAAGTCAGAGGGCTGAGTGATGTCACTGTGCCACGTTCCAATGATCTGAGAGCACCCTGTGATTTCCTACCCCAGATCACAGAGCTGGTTTTAACCTACCCCACATCCCCAGATCTGCAGCAGCAGAACACACTCCAACCATTCCTCTGGCTTTTTCCAGCATCCAGAAATGTCACTGTGCCTGATTCTTCACCAGTTGCACTGTCTGCACAACCACAGCCGGCACATCATCCTCTACAAAAACCCTTTTTGCCTCTGGGAACATTCCCTGATGGGGGCTCTGCCCTCCACTCCCCAGAGCAGGGCCATGGAAAAGGCTGAACACCCCGATTGTTTCTCCAGGCTTTAAAGATCTGGGTCCCTCGTGGTGTAACTTCCACACTGAACCTTCAACTAAAGCACTCCCAGACAAGAAACTCTGAGCTCTTTTTACACCTGGAGTCCTGTGTCCAGCTCTGGGCCCCTCAGGCAGCAGAGACACGGAGGGGCTGGAGCGTGTGCAGGGCAGGGAGCGGAGCTGGGAAGGGGCTGGAGCAGCAGGAGGGGCTGAGGGAGCTGGGGGGGCTGAGCCTGGAGCAAAGGAGGCTCAGGGGGCACCTTCTGGCTCTGCAATCCCTGCCAGGAGGGGGGAGCCGGGACAGGGGGTCGGGCTCTGCTCCAGGGCACAGGGACACGAGGAGAGGGCACGGCCTCAGGCTGGGCCAGGGCAGGGGCAGGGGGGACAGGAGGAGGGATTTGGTGCTGGCAAGGGGGGGCAGGCCCTGGCAGGGGCGGGCCAGGGAGGGTTGGAGTGCCCAGGCCTGGAGGTGCCCAAGGCAGGGCTGGCCGTGGCACTGAGTGCTCTGGGCTGGGGGCCAAGGTGGGTATTGGGCACAGGGTGGGCTCCATGGGCTGGGAGGGCTTTTCCAAGGTGGGCATCGGGCACAGGGTGGGCTCCATGGGCTGGCAGGGCTGTGCCAGCCTCAGAGGTTCTGGGGTTTCAGGAACTGAATGTGGCAGGTGGGAACAGCCATCTGATGCTCAACCTACCCGACACTGCAGGGACAGCGATGCTGCTGGTGGACTTGGTGTGTTCCTTACAAACTGTTCTTCAGATATTTTTAACTGTCTCTGCTTAGTTATAAATGCACCAAGGGAAAATCTGGCATAAGAGGCCTTATATGAAGAAGGTTTGGGTGCAGAGTTAACCCAAATACATAAATATTCCCCACATACATGTGGAATCCACACGTAAATCTCACCTTTCAAATTTAAAGCCATTATAAACCTGGCAATTCTACAGTTTTCCAAAACTTCTTATACATCTCTAGGAAAAGCTCTCTGATCTCCCCTGGGAGGGTGGGCAGGGACTGGCACAGGTTGGGCAGAGAAGCTGTGGCTGCCCCTGGATCCCTGGGAGTGTCCCAGGCCAGGCTGGACAGGGCTTGGAGCACCCTGGGCTGTGGGAGGTGTCCCTGCCCATGGCAGGGGTGGCACTGGGTGGGCTTTAAGGTCCCTCCAACCCAAACCATTCCATGATTCCATGACATCTGCCCTGTGTCAGGTCTCAGCACTTCAATTCAGGTCATTTCTGTCACCAATAAACCAGAAATATCTCTCCCATTTCCAGGTGGATGCTCAAAGCCATTCCAAGCTGCTCCTTTAATTTCTGGAGGATCCAAGGAAAGGAAAAACCACAAGAGCTTCAGGAAACCAAACTCCTCTAAGTACCTGCAGCCAGTTTTGAGGCTGAGCTGCAGCAGTTGCCAACCTGATCCACAGAAATGAAACTGTCACTCCAACACCTGCTGTTTGCCAACAATGCACTGCAGGGAACTGTAATGCTTGGAAGGAGCACAGCGACTTCACTCAAGGAGGACACCCAAGGCCATCCCTGACTCACAGCAGTTTGGGATAGATGGATAACAGTGTGACATTTAAAGCATCTTCTGTGTGTGCTTCAAAATATCCTGGAATCCTGGGGTGGGTTGGGTTGGAGGGACCCCAAAGCCCACCCAGTGCCACCCCTGCCATGGGCAGGGACACCTCCCACAGCCCAGGGTGCTCCAAGCCCTGTCCAGCCTGGCCTTGGACACTCCCAGGGATGGATCCAGGGGCAGCCACAGCTCCTCTGGGAAATCCAGCGCAGGGCCTGCCCACCCTCCCAGCCAGGAATCCCTTCCCAGTATCCCCCCCAGCCCTGCCCCCTGGCAGTTCAAGGCCACCAGGGCAGGGAGGTGGCTGTGGGTGTGTTTGGGCCCCATCTGGTGAAGCCCCCGATGTCCCAGCACAGCAGGAGAAGTTTCTAATCCCCAGTTAATTCCTATAACAAATCCAATGGCAAGGCTGGGCCACTGAACTTGTTTGGGACAATGTAGGAAATATTTAATCTCCCTGTCTGACACAGAATTCCAAGACTAACCAACTCTGCCTCCTCGGGTTGGGTTTATTGTAACTCTTGCCAACAAAACACATGCTGAGTTTACAGAATGTTCCAACAATTAATCCACTCTGTTCAAAACCACCAAACACGGGACCCCTTTGCCGCCACTGCTCAGACAGTTCTTTCTCTCCTTCTCCATCTGCACAGGAGCATTTTTTTTATTTTAGTCTTATTTTCATCCCCCCCAGAGCCAGGTCAGTCCCTGCTCCCTGTGCCTGGAAAGCTGCTCATCAGCATGAAGGAAAAACATCCACCTCTGACAGGGAATGTCCTCAGCCCCAGGTGCTCCTCCTGTGAACTGCAACAGGACACTTGTCCTTTCATTGTTTATTTTCCTGCCTGACTCTCAGCCCGCCCTGAGCAGCCCCAGGGCCTGGCCCACTCCTGTTCCTGGGGTGATGGAGCCCCCTGGGCCCTTGTGGGGGGCTGGCAGGGCAGGGGTCAGTCCCAGGGGGGCTCCAGGATCCCAGGGGCCTTTCCAGCCTCAGGGATTCCAGGGCTCTGGGAGAAGCTGAGCCCTGTCCTGGGGTTATTCCCACAGTCCCTTCTGTGGCCACTCAGCCCCAGGGCACAAAGGCACAAACACCCACAGCATTTCCCAACATTGCCCAGTGCTCTCCAAGACCAGGAGAAGTGAAGGGAGGGCCAGGAATCCCCCCTGGCAGCTCCTCCTGCAAACTGGGAGGAAATCACCAAGATTTACTGACTCTTTTATTCAGGCCTGTTTAAGCCCATTCCTGATAAAATAAAACACTGAACGTTTTATACTCAGTTACTAAGTGAAAACACATGGAAATGCTGAGAGAAGGACCTTATCCTGCTTGTTCCCAAGAAGTTTCTGATCCTTCTGACATTCCAGGAACATCCTTGCTGGTCCCAAAGCCCAAAGCCAAGCCCAGCTCCTGCAGCTCTGGCCCAGTGGACACCCTGCCCAGCTCCCACTCCATCCAGCCTGGCTTTGAGTCCTGACAGACACAGATTCCTCAGGGCAATTCTGAGGTTATTGCTTTGTTTGGGCCAAGTTTTAACACAAAATCTCCTTTACTTTCTCTGTAACTGAGGTTAACCTTTGCTACACAGAGCAACAAAAAGACCCAAACTGTGCAGAATTCTCTCCCACTGCAGGGTGTGAGGAAGTTCTGAGCATGCCAGGTGGGAATGGAGCCCCAGGAACAGCCACCTTATCCAGTGGGAATGGAGCCCCAGGAACAGCCACATTACCCAAGAGCTCTCACCTTTAAACCCAGTTATCCAATAACCAGCTGCAGGGAATAAAGTCTCTCTTTACTGAACCTGGTGAACTTGAGCCCCAAATCAGCTTTTTCAGCAAACTGTTCCACAACTGGAACCCCCTCAGGGAAACACAGGTGGGCAAGGCCAGGCCAGTCCCTGGCTCAGCTGAATTCCCACCAAAGGGAATGGGACTCTCCAAAGAGCTTTAAAGCAACACTCACTTTCCTTGTGACTCAGCAGCTGGTTAAAACATGGGAATGAAGAAATAGAGCAAGGCACAGGTCAGGCCCCAACCAGGACTGCCCCAGGGATTTACAGGTGAGCCCAGAAGGAAGAGGAACAGCAGGGAGGCAACACGTGCTTGGGACAGAAAAACCATCAGGCTGAGCTTTCCAAAGCTGTGACAACTGCAGAGTGACCCTGTGTCCAAAGGCAGCCAAAGAAATCATAGAATCAAATCATGGAATGGGCTGGGCTGGAAGGACCTCAAAGCCCACCCAGTGCCACCCCTGCCATGGGCAGGGACACCTCCCACAGCCCAGGGTGCTCCAAGCCCTGTCCAACCTGGCCTGGGACACTGCCAGGGATGGATCCAGGGGCAGCCACAGCTTCTCTGCCCAACCTGTGCCAGGGCCTGCCCACCCTCCCAGACACCAATTCCTTCCCAATATCCCATCTAACCAATCCAATCTATCAATCTGTAACACACAATCTATTCCCCTGGGAGAACCCACTTTATGGAAAACTCCTTCCCTTTGGAGCCCTGGGAAAGCCTTCCCAGCTCAGTGACCATCAGGGCAATGCCCCAGCCAGGCAGCTCCCCTGCTGGCACTGGGAAGGATCCCAGAGCCCCCAAGGCAGCCAGGCCACCTGCAGGGAACCCCGAGGCAGAGAATGCCCAGGGGAATCCCAGGCTGCAGGAACGGGCAGTTCCTCCTGTGTGCCTCAAACTGTGGGGCTGGATGTTTCCAGTTCCTCCCCCAGGACACCTGGGAGCAATCCCAGCCAGGGCACTCTCACTGTCCCCATGACAATGTGTCACCTCCACCTGGGACTCCCCACACAGCCACAGGCCCAGGAGAAAAGGGGCTCCATCCTCCTCCACCCAGTTACAGACAGGGAATCTGAGCTCAGCATGTGAGAGGCAGCTCCCAGCACAGTGTGGTGTCACAGGGTGACCTGCCCAACAGGCCAGGAATCCCAAACCCCTGAGGCTGGCACAGCCCTCCCAGCCCATGGAGCCCACCCTGTGCCCCATGCCCGCCTTGGCAAAAGCCATCCCAGCCCATGGAGCCCACCCTGTGCCCGATGCCCACCTTGGCAAAAGCCCTCCCAGCCCATGGAGCCCACCCTGTGCCCGATGCCCACCTTGGCCCCCAGCACAGAGCACTCAGTGCCACGGCCAGTCCTGCCTTGGGCACCTCCAGGCCTGGGCACTCCAAACCTCCCTGGGCAGCCCCTGACAGGGCCTGACCACCCTTGCCAGGCAGATAAACCAGACTGTGCACAAAGAGCTCTGAATCTCATCAGCAGGACCATCCCCAGGATGCTGCAGGTCCCTCTCAAACAAGTCCAGGTATTAAATCCCAAGATCAGTCCCAAGATCAGCCCCAGGAGCAGCCCCAGGAGCACATCCACACATCCTGTCCGTGTGTGCCAGGTCCAGAACCCCCCGTGCCCTGGGTGGGTCTCACAGCGTGGGCAGCAGGGCAGGGATGGGGGGATTGTGCCCCTCTGCCCCCTCAGGGAGACCCCAAACCCTGCACAGCTGCCCCAGCCCTGGGGAACAACAGCAGGAGCTGGTGGAGCTGCTGGAGGAGCCCAGAGGAGGCCCCGGAGCTGATCCAGGGCTGGATCCCTCTGCTCTGGAGCCAGGCTGGGAGAGCTGGGGGGGTCACCTGGAGAAGAGAAGGGTCTGGGGACAGCTGAGAGCCCCTGGCAGGGCCTGAAGGGGCTCCAGGAGAGCTGGAGAGGGACTGGGGACAAGGGATGGAGGGACAGGACACAGGGAATGGCTTCCCAGTGCCAGAGGGCAGGGCTGGGGGGATATTGGGAAGGGATTGGTGTCTGGGAGGGTGGGCAGGCCCTGGCACAGGTTGGGCAGAGAAGCTGTGGCTGCCCCTGGATCCATCCCTGGAGTGTCCCAGGCCAGGTTGGACAGGGCTTGGAGCACCCTGGGCTATGGGAGGTGTCCCTGCCCATGGAAGGGGTGGCACTGGGTGGGCTCTCAGGTCCCTTCCCACCCAACCATTCCATGGCCAAAGCAAGGACAGACATTCATACCTTCAGTAGGAGTTATTTCAAACGTGAAATCTTCTCCACGGACAGAGAACCATTTGGGTCACAGTTCCTGGAATATTCCCAGCTTCAGAGAATGGTTTCCATCCAGAGTGAATTTCTTCTCAAGCTTCCAATCCTGGAAAATATTTTTAAAAGTCACCATTAACCAAAGGAACCTGCAGGCCAAAGATTTTTATTTTTTCCCCTTATAAACTTCCACAGAACCTTTTAGCCCAAGAACAACCAGAGCAGGAGCAGAGGGGGCTGCCACCCCCTGCAAACCCACCAGCACTGGGTCACAGAGGATCCTCCCAGTTACCCCAGTTATCCCTCCCCAAGGCCAGGCTGGATAGGGCTCACAGCACCCTGGGCTGGTGGAGGGGACTCAGAGAAAGCAGCAAGAGAACTGAGTCCAGCTCAGCCCACTGAGCCCCCCCAGCACTGCAGGGCTGGGCTGAGCCCATTCCCTGTGAATCCAGGAACTGCTGCTGTGCTGTGGGGATAGAGCCCAACAGAACCACCAGCAGCCAGTCCCTGGGTGGAGCAGATGGAAATATAATGTAGATATCAATGTATTGCCCATCCCCTCATCAGGGATCTCTGACCTGCAGGTACAACATTCACCAGGACTGAGATCACTGAGCTGAGTGGGGACTCTGGGGGATTTCATTGCATTTGGAGGCTGGAACTTTTGATGCCTTTTTCTACAGCATTGCCAGTGACTCCCAGAACCCCTGAGGTTGGCACAGCCCTGCCAGCCCACAGAGCCCACACTGTGCCCGACGCCCACCTTGGCAAAGCCCTGCCAGGCCATGGAGCCCACCCTGTGCCCGATGCCCACCTTGGCAAAGCCCTGCCAGCCCATGGAGCCCACCCTGTGCCCAACGCCCACCTTGGAAAAGCCCTGCCAGCCCAGGGAGCCCACCCTGTGCCCGATGCCCACCTTGGCACAGCCCTGCCAGCCCATGGAGCCCACCCTGTGCCCGATGCCCACCTTGGAAAAGCCCTGCCAGCCCATGGAGCCCACCCTGTGCCCGATGCCCACCTTGGCCCCCAGCCCATGGAGCCCACCCTGTGCCCGATGCCCACCTTGGCCCCCAGCCCATGGAGCCCACCCTGTGCCCGATGCCCACCCTGGCCCCCAGCCCAGAGCCTGACCCCCTTCAGAGGTCCCCAACTCCAACCCCTGCCCTGAGCAGGGCCACCTTCACCAATTTGCTTATCAACAGTTCCCTGCTGAGCCCCAACCAAGATCTCAGTAACATCCTACAGATCTCAGGCACAAAAGGAGAAGGAATGTGTGCAGAGCTCAGGGCTGCAGCTGGAAGGGCTGCGGGAGAGCACACAGAAATCCTCAGGATGTACAGAACAATCTGCTCGGGGAGAGGGAGGAATGGGAAACTTGTCTTGTTCTTCTAAGTTACTCTGCATTCCTCAGTCATGGAATCATGGAATGGTTTGGGCTGGAGGGACCTCAGAGCCCACCCAGTGCCCCCCCTGCCATGGGCAGGGACACCTCCCACCAGCCCAGGGTGCTCCAAGCCCTGTCCAGCCTGGCCTTGGACACTCCCAGGGATCAGGGGCAGGAGTTCACAGGGATAGTTCAGTTCAAACCCAGGATGAAACCAAAGTGTGTTGCAGCTTTTCCATACATTTATGTTCCAATACCTGGAGAGCAGAGCCCACCTGCCCCAGCACAGCTGAGCCTTCCAGGCCTTAGCACAGAGCTGTTCCAATATATTCCATAGGCTTCTCATGGAATCCACTCAGGTAACAAGGAAAGCCCCTTAAGGAGCAGCCTCCAATCCACCATACCCCCCAGTGCCTCTGGAGGAGCATTCACAGCTCAGCAAGTCACCAACAACTGTCACAGACACCCCAGCTCCAATCCTGGGCTCTCCTCAGGGAACCTCCCCTGCACCAGGACTGCTGGATCTGCACACCAGATCCCTGTTAACCCTTATCAAAGAGTCTCTCCAGGCACAGCAAATGGCAAGGAGAGTCCTGCCTTCCCCGGAAGCTCCAGTGGCACCTCCCAGCAGGGAGCAGTGGGATGGAAGGGTATGGAAAAGGACACACGGATGAAAAGGAGCTATTTTTAATGAAATTTAAAGTCTTCCCACTGCCTTAGTTACTTTAACATGGTTTGATCAGAAATATCAAACCAGATGAACTGAATTCAACCTTTTATATAAGTTATAATGTCCCTGAAGGTTTTACTAATAAAGGAAGAATTGCAGTTATTTAACAAAAAAAGCCTTTCCCAGGGTATGAGCTCTGTGAGTCTGACACGGGAACAGGAGCCACCACAGATAGTCCTCTGACCCCTCTGACCCCACTGCCTGATACTGAGACACACCCACAGCCTCTGCCATCAGCTTTGGGAGTGACCACAACAGAAACCCCGGGAACCCTGAGGCTGGCACAGCCCCCTCAGCCCCTGGAGCCCACCCTGGCACAGCCCTGCCAGCCCCTGGAGCCCACCTTGGCAAAGCCCTGCCAGCCCATGGAGCCCACCCTGTGCCCGATGCCCACCTTGGCCCCCAGCCCAGAGCACTCAGTGCCACGGCCAGTCCTGCCTTGGGCACCTCCAGGCCTGGGCACTCCAACCCTCCCTGGGCAGCCCCTGCCAGTGCTGATTATCAGCAGTCCCAGGATAACATCCCAGTCCCAGCCTGGACCAGCCAGGCCTTCCCGCTGCTTCTCTGGGTCCAGGTGAGAGGTGCAAGGAATGTAAAAGACAACCCAGACATTTCCCAGCCAACACTCACACTGAGGTTTCTGCAGTTGGGTGTTTTGATATCACCAACTCCTTCCTAACCCTCCTGCTCCCTGCCAGGAACTCCGGGCTAAAAGGCCGGAACAGCTGCAGAATGCCCAAGGCACTGCCCCACTCCTCACCAGAACTGCCCAGTTACACAAACCCCCCTGGCCAAGGTGGGCACTGCAGACAGCCCAGACCAATCTCAGGGCACAAGCCCTGCCCGCCCCTCCTGCCCCACACACAGCCCGGGGGGCACCGGGAGGGGCGCGGCCTTTGCCACTCCCACGGGCCCAGGGAAGGGAGGGAGGATGGAAGGAAGGAAGATCCTTCCATCAGCTCTCCTGAAACCCAACCATAACGTGGGAAGTTAAATATTCCCCAGGTCTCTGGCTCTCACAGTAAACAAACACAACAGCTCAAACTGCTGGAGCCAGCCCAGAGGAGCACATGGCAATGATGGGAGGGACTGGGCACCTCTGCTCTGGGGGGTCACCTGGAGAGGGGAAGGCTCTGGGGAGATCTGAGACACGTCCAGAGCCTGAAGGGGCTCCAGGAGAGCTGGGGAGGGACTGGGGACAAGGGATGGAGGGACAGGCCAGAGGGGTGCCCATGGGCAGGGACACCTCCCACAGCCCAGGGTGCTCCAAGCCCTGTCCAGCCTGGCCTTGGACACTGCCAGAGATGGATCCAGGGGCAGCCACAGCTTCTCTGCCCAACCTGTGCCAGGGTCTGCCCACCCTCCCAGACACCAATTCCTTCCCAATATCCCATCCAACCCCACCCCCTGGCACTTTTCTGGACTTCCTGTTCCATCCCAGGGGCGGAACAGCTCCCTGCCTCTCTCCCTGGTGCTGGTGGCTGTTCCCAGTGCCTGTGGCTCATCCCTCCTCACACCCCACACACACAATCCTTGGACTAAACACCAGTTTCAACACACCCTTTATAAACTCAGGTTCAGAGTGACAGCAAATTTGTTCTCCTCTCCATGTGGACATTTGCAAAGTGATCTGCAAATCATGAGATCCATGAACTGATCCTGAGAACTGAGGCAGTAACCGAGACAGTTTCTATTTTAAACCTTGGCCAAGCTCTAGGAATGCCTTTCACAGGAGCTGCCCCGGCCCAGAACCTGCACGTGGTGCTGCCAGAGCCTGCTCCAAACCCTTCCAGATCTGCCTGGAGCTGTGCCAGGGCAGGGACAGCACCCAGGGAATGGCTGGAGCTGTGCCAGGGCAGGGTCAG
>VWZD01005764.1:0-128819 GCA_013396695.1 Sakesphorus luctuosus
TAGCCATGATGATGATGATTAAACAGCTTCCATAAGGATGAGCAAAGACCATGGGAGACTTCATTATAAAACCATTCACATCAGTCTTGGGCAGGAAGAGGAAGGTGTATTCTCTCACCACCCCCAGAAGATAGAGCTCCCAGCATTACAAGACCACCAGAGTAAGGGCAAAGCATTGAACTGTTGTTGATATTAGTATATTCCCAAACTCAGCAAAATGAAGAGAGAAGCATTGCAGCCATCAAACTGCATGTCCTGCACAGAAACTTGCTGTTCAATAGCTACTATTACTATAGCATGCAATATATATATAACTGTCTACCTCATCCTTGTTCAGGTACCAGAAAGGATACCAGGTGCCTACCAAGCTGCTCTATCATTCTCCTTCCCAGATGGACAGGAGAGATAAAATAATTTGGAAAACAAGTTGTAGATTGAGATAAGGCAGTTTACTAAAGGAAGAGCAAAAGTATTCATGCACACAAGCAAGGAGAAAAAAAAAGGTTTACTCTCTATTTCCTATCAGCAAGCAATGTTCAGGCACTTCTCAGGAAGAAGGGTTTCCAGCACAAGTAATGGTTGCTCCCAAAAGTAAACACTGTAAATAATGAATGCCCTTCCTCCTCCTTTCCTCAGCTTTTATATCTGAGCTGACGTCATATGGAATGGAATATCCCTTTTGTTAGTTTGGGCCAGCTGGCCTAGCTGTGTGCTCTCCCACTATCTTGCCCATCCTCAGCCGCTCATAGGGAGGAGAGAATGTCAAGAGACAGTGCTGATGCTGTGCTTGGCAATAGCCAAAGCACTGGTGTGTTATCAACACCTTTCTAGCCACCAATGCAAAGCAAAGCACTGTGAGAGCTGCAGTGGAGAAATGAACTACATTCCAGCCAGACCCAATAAAGCCAAGTAAACAATGTAGAAATAAAAGGAGAAAAAATGACCAAACAGTAACAAGCAATGAGAAGGTGTTGTAATTGCTGTCATTTGAACATCTGAAGATGGTATTGGATCTTTGAGCTACTCCAAAGTTAATTTGTAACTATCAAAAAGCTGCAGAGAAAATAAATATGTACTATTTGCAATATTGTACAGATCATTATGAAAAAGAAAAAAAAATAAAGTCTAAGTATAGATTATAGATGTGATCTATTATTTTAGAAAGGTTTTTAAAAAGCATTGCTCTGCGGTAGTTTAATATTCTAATTCTTAATAGTACTTGTGAAGGTCAGCTCTTAAGATATCATGACTTGCAACCAAAAGACCTGATCTTCCTGTCACATTCCACTTATTCAACCTTCTGCTGTGCTGTGAAATTAAGAAAGAGAACAAATTTTCCCCTCACATGAATTATCCAGCCAGGTGGAAAAAGTCTCACTTGGTTATGTTCTGCAATGCCAAAAATTTTAAATGCTTATCTAATAAAGGCAGCACAGAACTGGGCTCTTACATGTTGGCTTTCTCATATTCCATCACCAATTTTTGCAATACACACTGGAATGTGAATTTCTCATTCTTTATTTTAAGCTGTGGTAGCCACTATTGGGTTGCAGGCTTTGTTTTGCGACTGTTTGAACTTGGCAAGGATAATACTGAGAGAAGATGTCCTCTTCTGCTGTCATCTCTTGTTGACTCCAAACAGACACAAATTTGTCATACTTCTATTTTCAGAGAGAAAAATGTATTCCAGCCCCACCAAATTGCTCAATAATAAACACTGGACTTGAATTTATTTCCTTGATCTATGTATTACATTGTTACAAAAAAGGGCATAGTAAATTAATATTTTCCTTTTCTTTTTCAAATTTCTTAGAATTGTTAACAACCCACACAGATTTTGGGGGAAAATTTTTAAAAAATATTTACTCTTCTCTTTATACCACCGTTGCAAAGTTAAAAAGTGCAGGTCCAAAATAATTGCATTGACCCATGTGTACCTATGCAAAAGCTCATCAGTAAATTTTTGACAATCTTTTCCTCAATTGTTTTTCACTTCAATGAGAGCTTTTACTATTGCAGTATTTATTTATTCTGAGAGACTGAGTTTTCTCTCAATTTTTTATTTTTTTCACAGTTAATCACATTTGATCATTTAAAAGGTTCTAGTATTTGGAGGGACATCAATGACTTCTTATTTAATTTCCTTTCATATTTTAACCATTCATTATTCTCATTTTTAATTTTTTTTATAAACTCTCATTTTTTTTCTATACAGTACACATGATACTGTCAGAGCCATCAATATTCATCACAATTGATTTCAAAGCAGATGACTCATTAAAATAGTAGAGAAGTTGGGTTTCCATTTTCAGAAACAGACTAAGATATTTGCTTGTGTTCTAATTACAGATTCCTCTTTTCATGTTATCTGAAGAGCAAGCAGTGATTTCTGCTTTTTCACTGAGCCATGCTGCTTTCCTTACCGCAGCGGTTTGCTGCTCATTCACCTCTTGTGTCTTTTGTTCGTGTCTCCTCTCTGATGCATGGATCCCTCTCTCACTCCTCTGCTACTGTACTGTAACAACTGCAAGTCCTTAAGATATCCGGTAACATTAAAAAAAGCACAAAAAAATTGCCAAATACAGCAAGTTTGTCTTTCTGTGATCATGTCTGCACATTTGGAAATCTCTCTTTGGTACTTATAGGGGCAAAAATGCATTTTTTTTCCATCAATACTTATGTTTGTGTGGAAAACTGTAATAATTCTAGACACTAGTAATATTTTTTTAATCAAAACTGTGGCTTGATAGGGATTCAGGCTTTAAAATAAATTATTTTTTTTCTAGAAGTCAAAAGCCCAAAAGCAAAGAAATATCTAGTTGTTTATGTTTTCCTGTCCTTTTTCTTTTCCTCTTAGATAAGCCTGGCCAAGGTTATGGATTCATTTCTTGTCTAGCATTTCCTTGCTAAATCTTTTGCCCATACTTTGCTCTTAACCATAGTCTGACAGTCTTTGAGAGGCTCATATAAACAGGGCCTGGATATGACTGGTAAGCTGAGGAAATCATGGAAATTTTACCCTTGATATTCAGGTAGCTGAATAAGCTGCAGAAGCCATGACTGTGAAAAATAAAATACACAGAAAACTGACAAAACCAGGTTTACAGGTAAAAGGACTTAACTGGACTCAGGTGTTAGGGATGAACCACCTCCTTATTCTTTCAGAGGAGCTGTGGGGAGATTTCATGCCTTTGAAGTCTGATTCCTTGGGGATGCACATACTTGCTTCAGAGATAACTAGACAAGAATTCTGTAACCTCTCTTCAGTCTTTTTTACTGCTGTCACCTGGAAATGAATGTGTTTTTATAATGAAAAGGAGTTACAGGTCAGTATGACAGTAAATACAGTAGAAAGAGTAAAATCTGCCTCTGAAATGTTCTAATTGTTTATCAGAGAGATTTTGTCAAACTCTTCAGATTCATAAACTATGAATTGAAAAAAACCCTAGATATTGTCTAGGGTCCATTATAAATCCAGGTAGTAGAAGGATTTGTCTTGTGTTTATATTAACATGTTCATTAAACAATAATGGCATCAAAAAAGCAGTTATCCTGCATTTCACAAAACAGAGTCTTTTGTGAGTTGAATGAAGTTAGATAAGGTAAGAATAAGTTTACGTTTTGTCTCTTGCATACAAACAGCAGATACTGTGCTAAGTATTCAACCCCAACTTTGGCAAAGTTTTATTGACATGTTTCTACTTCCAGCTTATTAAATATTTTTAAGATGTTTTAAAATGGAATGGTTAAATAACCATTTCTTATTTCATGTTGTTGTAGCCACGCTGATTTCAGTTTGTGAAGTGAGGCTTGCAAACATGTGATAAACTACTGTACTAGTGAAAAGCAGGTAATCTTTAAGACACATAAGCCTTTCCTGAATTCCACTTACCAACCTCCATTTACTTGTGCTCCAAGTCTATAACACATTGCCTTCTGAGTATGAAAGACATCCATTATAATGAATTTCTCCAACCTCCCCCCAGCCCTTTTCTACAGATGTGCGGTGTTCTCTTTGAGCTCTAAAAAACGTTTCTCATTTAAATCAACATCCATCAGTGGTTTGGAACCCTGCTCTGCTGTGAGATTTTGTCCTTTCCTCTTCGTTAGTATTATGTACAGACAAAGAACAGAACAAGGACACCATGTTAGATTTATAAGGAAATAATGTCAAAATGGTTAATGCAATTCAACAGTTCAATAAACTGGATTACATTTTAGTAGGACAAAAGATCAACCAAAGCCTATTTATATTCATTGGGTGAAGGCTGTACCAGCAACAACATAATGCATTCTTCGTCTTTGGGCTCATTAGCCATGCCTATTAGATTTGTTAGGTATCATAATATCCAGATGTTTCTGGACAGCTCAGCTGACATTTATCCATGTGCAGACTACATATTAATGGATAGCAGCTAAATAAGTGCAATAGCTGGTCGTGCGTTTGGATCACTTTCAGCACTGTCAGGATTTGGTGTTGATTTTTTTTCTCCCTTCATGTTTCTCAGAATACTTGAAAAGATAGCAAATCACCTTTAGAAAGCATGATTACTCTGGAAGTAAGCTGCACAGTGCAGTTTGCCATCTCTTTTGTACAGTATCTTCATATGATGAGAAGAATTCACACCTAGGGCACACATTATCCGACAAAAATGCTGCCAGCTTTTACCAGGACACCTCACTAAGCTCAGACTGAGCTTTCATTGAAGCAGTTGAACCCTTCAGGGTTCCTTTTTGAACTCATTTTAATGAATGACTTGTAGACAGGGGATTCTGAATGATCACATATTCTTGCCATTCTTCACTAGAAGGCTAGATAAGGAGTTTGAGAGTCATTCCACCATTTCTTCTCTGCTGAATACCATTCAGTTATGGCAATTCTCAGTGAAGGGCTATGGGAAGTGTGTATGGGGTGTGTTAAGCACAGCATCACCATCCAGTCCAGGGAGGTGATTGTTCTGCTCTGCTCTGCACTGGTATGCCCTCACCGTGAATGTTGTGTGCAGTTTTGGGTGCCAAAATAGAAGAAAGATATAAAGCTACTAGAGAGCCTCCAAAGCAGGACCATGAAGATGGTGAAGGGCNGTTTGAACTCAGCATACTTTATGATTCTGTGAAGTGTGAAATTTTACCCATACTGGTATTCTTACTACTGTAGAATAATTGCCATAGACGATGCACATTTTAAATCCTGATGACTCCCTTTCCTATTTTTTTCAAATTTTTCTAATGAAAAAAACCTCTGATCTTAAGCCATTAATGTATAAAAAGATTTTGTCTTTGTCTTTTTCTTCTGGGATACATTATTCTTCAAGTTTCCTCTCTGGGACGCGTCTGCAATTGCTACGCACCTATATTTTTTCCATGAAAAACGTGGAGTTATTCCAGTTCACAGTAGTTAAAGAGTTAACCCATTAATTTACTATAAAAAGCAAAAATCAATTAAGTACTGGTGCAGAATCTATTTCTTATTATTTGGGGGTTTTTAAAAGTCCTATACAATAGCAACTGCTTTCTGAACAGCCTAAAGGAAATAAAAGGAAGATGACAGAACCTGTCCCATTGATTAATTCAGTGTTCTCCAAAGTAAAAATGATCCTGCCTGTTCATTAATAGACAATATTTTGCTGACAGACATGCCCTAAGACATTTTCCAAAAGACAAAGAATTGCAGATCCTTCAGACCAAAAGAAAAGAGCCAGGAAATTCATAAGAGAGTTCAAGTGAACTTCTTTGAATTCCCCAACTTTAATTACTGCATTTGCATAAGTTTGTCACCATGTGGGCTCTCCATAGACTGTTTATTTCTCTTTTTTTTGCCTTGTGAGAGCCTACAGAGTAAGCTTTATTGTATCAGTGAGTGCTGTTGTGCTCTGACATTCACATTTTATGAAAATGCATGATTTAGAGATGAGATTTGGCACATCTTCATTTAAACATTGTACTGGGTGACCATGGTCAATATTCACAGTAAGTATCATCCAGGTGTCTGCTTTGAATGATAGCGTAAATCCATATATGATCCAGAAACAACAGCTCAGAATGAGGAAAGCCCCAGCTAAAATAAAATTAAATCACCGCACTCTCCAGAAGCAGTCAGCCTTGGACATTACTGGGTGAGCAATGTGTTCAGCTAATAATCAGTCTACTGGTTGAGCAAATATATGAATTTTGAGAACATTAGCCATTCAGACCTATAAGAGCAACCAAAGTAGCTTTTGTCTAATTTTGAAACACACATACTCAGATGTCATAGTTTTTACTTTTTGTCTTGAATGCTAATGTTTTGGCTTTTCAGACTATTGAGGACTGATTTGCTTTTCTTCATGTTGTTGTTTTCCCCTGTTAAGCTGGTGAATACAGAATCAAAAGGATATAATCCTGTGGGGGTAAAAACAAGAACAGAAAAACCTATGGAAAAAAGCAATAGCATGAAAAACTTGAATATAAAAAGATAATTTTCTTTTAGTTGTGCGGGTTTCTTCACAAATGAAAACTGAAAACGCATCCAAAATATAAATTGAAGCTTCAGCAGAAGTTGTAAATATGATGCAGAATCGAATAGGTAATATTCTTTGTGCTTTATATTGTGTAATGAGAACCAAATTTTATGATAATAAATATGCTTTTTATATGTGACCCCGCAGAAATACAAAAAAGCTAACATTTTCTCCAACTTGACTCTTGGGGAACTTCTACTCCAAAATAAAACAAAGGCACACTTTTATCAGTGTGAACTTCTTTGAAACAGAATTGCCATGGGGACAGAGCAACAGATTTTAATCAAATAAACAAGATATTTTCATTTTTATTTGAGTCATTTTTGACACTGTCAAAAAGAGTTGAAAATTTTGTGAACTGTTTGAAGTCTATTTCTGATCTATCCCTCTTAAACAGGTTATATCAACTTAACAAAACATTTTCCTCAGACAAGTAAAACATTTCACAGACTTTTAACTTGTCCTCCCTTAAACCACTGGAATTACATTGAAGTCTTCAAAGGGATAACAACTCTTTTCCAAATAGAAATGATTCCAAATTTCCTGTAGGTTGTATACAGACATGGGGGAAAATAAGGAAAACACATATCATATAGTTTGTTATTAACATGTGGTCAATGAATGAGGGTTATAAAAGGTCGGTATTTCCAAGTGCACCTCAAATGTGGATCAGATGGTAGTACTACAGACAGCAATATGCAGTGAATTTTATTTTTAGCTATTCTCTTCTTACCATGTTTAAGATCAGCCTGTACTTTGCTGTTCTAAAATCTTCTTGATGTTTTTTGACATTATAAATCTCAAACCTTTGGGTGGGGGTTGGGGAAAGAGGGCCAAACCAATAAAAGCTGACAAAATCAATTACACTGTATTGCTCATATCAAATGTTTAATTAGTCACATTGTACTTGATTAGAAAAAAACCTTCAGTATCCTCTTAGCCTATAAAAATTAGAGTGCAAAGTGACTTTTAACAAAGCAGACAATTCCAGTTGCAGTGATTTTTTGCTCCTTTTATAGAAATCCTCTGTCTCTGTAACCATGGGAACAATGTCCACTGTAATTTCTTAAAGTGGAAGTGCAGACAAAGTAATTTCATCTATAGGAGAATATATGAACATAGTTATATCCTAATTATCCTATATGATATCTCATATTGCTTCTTACATTTTAATATTCCCTGTGCCTGAATGAAGAATTAGACCAGTGACCTTTCTTCCACTGGTGATTGTGATACATGAAACTGCAAGTGGGTTCAAGAGGTTTTTTTTTTTAATGGAAAATGATGAATCCTCATCACACAGGAGACAGCAAACTTTAGCACCAAATCCAGTCCTGCTTTCTGTATATCTCTTTGCCTTTGCAAAGCTGCTGTCATCTGGCCTCATGGTTAAGAAAGGGCTTGGTCTGCTGATGAGAAACTCCTGGGACTGGGGACAGTGTCTGCCTTTGAATCTGCACCTGCAACGATGTGGGCTGAGTGGCACCATTTCAACATGTCCACCTGCTGCTTCTCCACTTTCTTTTTGTGATACTGTCTAGAAAGAGACAGGCATGCCCATCGCTCTCATAGCATCACCAGAAGAGGGGTTTTGATTTACTTTCTTATTAGACAATTGGTGAGCAGCATTCCAGTAAATAAAATGTTGCAAAGATTCAGCTTGAAGATGCACCTAAATTGGCTCTCAAAGGACCAAGTGATACACCTTGATTAATCATAAGCTTCCTCTCAGGTCTCCTTTGGTTTCATTATTCCTCTCACAGTCCAGTAATATATAGTGAATGGGGAAAAGAAGTTATTTCCCCATTGGACTTCTGAGCTTCTTCTCTGGTCTCTTATTCCCTGTTCCGCCATTTAACTTCTCAGTAATTCCTCTGAGCTTCAAAGTACAGATTCTAGTACATAAGCCAAGGAGTTCTTGATGAGAATTGATTTTCAGCCAGCAAATGTCACTCCTTAAATGCCCAAAGGCTGTTTAAACTCAGACTTAGATAGAATGTTAGTAAATGGCAGAAAAATCTGCCCCAGCTTACCTTGAAGTACTGTTATCTAGTTTCTGCTCGAGAAGTTAGCACAGATAAATGCAAGGCAGCTTTTCTCAAAACCAAAAAATGCTTTGAAGAACTTCACAGTTGTCTCCAAATAACTCATAGGCACTTACAGTGCTCCCCAAAAAAGGTGTAACAATTTATTCTTTTTTTGTATTTTGGCATCATGTTCTGTATTATTCGCTAATCATAAACTGATGGCATTTTTTTCTCCCTCTGCTACTTTCCCAAACTGTCGGAGTGCTTTTTGCTACCTCCTGTTGCCAGTGATATATATGTTGCTTTGTCTGAGCTACTCTCTAAAAATTAAAATATTCTCATCCCTGCACATTATTTGAATAAATTTGCAGAAACTTCCTGCAATGGGATGGTCATAAGTGAAGTGTTTCCAGCTTTAAAAATACAGAATATTCCTACATGATGGATTTTCAGCATCAGAAAGATATTCAAATCCACCCTCTGCTTTCATTCAAAGCATAAAATCAAGAAAATATGTGAAAGACTTGGACACTAATCTGGCATGTAAAAATCACAGTATCATTGAGAAAGAGAAATGTTTCCACTTAGAAAATATTTCTACAAAAGAAGGGAGAGTACCTGAAACATTACAAAACTGTAAGGTAGATCTGAGGAGAAATGCACCAGGACTGGACTTTGATGATCGTTCTAGGTTTGTTCCAGATCAGGATATTCTATGATTCTTTCTTCCTATGATTCAGCAGACGCTAATTGGCATAGCACCCAGGGACAGCAGAGGTCTTGTTTTTTTCCCCCATTGCTGCATGGTGTCCTTTTAGAGGCTGGCCTCTACCATTGTCCAAACATAGCTCAGGATGAGATGGATAACCCAGAGCAGCGTAGCAGGGAACTGGAAGGACTCTCACTATTAGGAATACCCGTTCTCTGTGTGGCTATTCAGCAATATGGTAAGAGGAGATTTAAGGGTAATAAAATAAACAGCTTGCTTAAAATTGTAGCACTGAAGTTTGGAACAAACATCAAAAAATAAAATGAACAGTTAACATTAGCATTGACACTAAAATCTCATCTACATGTGGCTTTTTTTCCCCTCTAACTTTGCTGTACTAGTATTTCAGCTTAAGGAATGAAAGAGCAAATGGCTGCCCCTGTACCTTTTAAGTAACAGCCTCAATAACCTAGCTTCATCAGCCAGTCATTCTCCTTCTCCCTGCCATCATCTTCTCCTCTCATTTTATTAGAAATTAATGAAATAGTCACGATGAAACTGTTATTTGCACTTATTATGTCTTGAAAGATACAGACCTGAAATGACTTGTTTGAAGGCAGCTACACGTGTTGTAGCACTGGTAATCTTTGCAAGCTCCATAGAGGGTACACGTGACATTTGATCCTCTTACTTTCTTTATTTCCGAGGTTTCATTACTAAAGCCACTTGCCTTTTATGTTTGAGCATATGCATATCCCCTAAGCCAAACAACCCTGCTGTATTTCCTCTCTAGAGGTAGAGAAATCTGTTTGCAAGGTGTTCTTATTCTTTGTGCTGTTTCTTCATTTACTGGTTTAATAGCCTTCTCTCTCTGCTGGTTGTGCTATTCATTCATGTTTTTTATCCACAGTGGAATAGGGCCCTGCAAAGCAAATCTGTAGAGCACAGAAGACAGCAGGGATTAAGAATAAAAAATTAAAAAATACTTTCTTTTATTCTGTATGTTTTAAATCAGTTATGTAAAAGCATTTATTTATTTATTTCATTTGTATCTTTTCAAGTAGACAAATGTAGAAGGGGAAAACAGTCTAATTCTCCAGATGCTCTTGATATAACTCATGGGGAAAAAAATGTTTCAGATGAGATTTTGTTTCATCAAGGAATTAATAGATACTTCTGTTCCATAGTATTTTTGACAAATATAGAAGACCAAATTATTCTTTCCATTGCAGGGTTCATATTTTCTATTTTCCTGGTTTAAGTCATGCTAGCAAGAGCCATTTGTTGCATTATTCTTTTTCTTGCCTACATGACAATTTTAATTTGAAGATGGATTTTTTTCCTTCCATTCAAATAAAACTTTATAATCAATTTTTTGTTTTGCCAGAGTATGTGTAACTAAATCTAATTTGTATTAATTCTGCTAATTTTAATTTTGATAAAATACCCCCAAACTTTATAAAGAAGGCGTGGGGGAGGCCTTAACCCATGTCAACAGGCAATGTTAGTACTTCAGTCCAGAGATCTGTCTTCAGTGATACCTGCTGTACTACTGATTGTTGGAGATGGCACCTGCGCAAGGGTGAACGAGCGGAGGAGTGAAGAGGACCATCCCTAGCCGGACTGCAACACTACACCATGGACTCGACAACAGTTACCCCAGTTTTCTTAATAAAGTTTAAATAAAGTTCTGTTATCCCCTATCCCTGTGGTGCTGGCAGCACTGATGGGCTTGCCCTGTCAGTGTAGGTCCAGCTACCATTGGTTGGTTCCCCCTGAGTTATTGTCCAATCCTGTTAGTTCCCTGTTTTCTCCTCCCCAGTTACCACCCACTCTTACCCTGAACCTACCCTGTGAGGCGGATTTGCATGCTCCGCCCTAACTCCTCCTAGTTTCCAGAAAGTTCCTTCCCTGGGCTTAAATAGCCCTCCATTTTGTGAATAAAGGAGATCGGTGGATCAGCCTTGGCCTTGCAGGTGCTCTCTCTGTCTCCGTGTCTTCTTTGTGGGCCACAGGGCGGGTGAACTCAACCTAAGGCCTTTGCCGCTGCTTTCCACCACCACTCACCAGGCAGGCAAGAACCCCCGACGCCGGTCTTGATCCTCTCCCATGAATCAAGGCTGCGTCAACTAATCACTGTCCTCTGTAGACGTCCCTAGCTGTCACAACCCAGCTTTCTTCTGTGTTGCAGGTGGCAAAAGTGAGTCCAGTATCAAGCCTCTAAAAGGGCTGCAGGACTGACCATGAGATGAGCTCAGTTGGTTAGAGCATGATGCTAATAACCCCGAAGGGTTGCGGTTTTGATCCTCATACGAGCCATTCCATGACAGGGTTGGCTTTAGTGGTACACGTGGGTCTGTTCCAACTCAAAATACTCACAGATTCTGGGACTTTGAGTTTCATCATCAGCATAACCAGTGTTCCAACCAGAAATTATTAGTAGCAGCATTTTAAGATGGTTGTATACCCTGTTTTTTTGATTGTTTTTTTAGTTTTGCCTTTTTTAATCACCACCAAAATGATATTTTACAACCTAACAAGTGTGCTTTAAGGAAGCAAGTGATGCACATTTCCTCTGTCAATGAACAGCAAGCATCCAGCTGGTCTCTCTGGTAATCTGAACTGACTACCACCCAAGAGAGTAATTTTTATTAAGTCATCTTGACAAAAATTATTAACCCATAGACCAGTTTCTGAAGTCAGACATCATTAATTAAGATCTCCATTTTGTTTCCAGGCATCAACAGCACCATTTGGATGCCAGACTACCAGCTTTAGACTCTAAAGTGCTCGGGGTTTGTGCAGGGCATCATGACTTAAGTGTGCATGATGTTTGAAAATTATATTGGATTTTTCACAAATTAAATTATCTCATTTAACAGGGATAAATCAGATCTGATACTGGTTACCTTTACACTTTTGGCTTGTCAAACTATATTTGTTATCCCTTCCCACAGTTCTGAAGGTGGCTGGTGCTGCTGTCACTTCCCTTAGCTGTTAACTGCAGCAGCGTGGGACAGAGGAGAGCCATAAAGGATAGACTAGTAATGTGTCCTTTCCTTTCCTTCCCACTTCATCAGTTTCTCTCTAGTTTTTAGTATTGTATTTATTCTGTAAAGTGCATATGCCCGTGCTTATTTCTAAATGCTATTGAAATTGATAAGATTTTAACATGTATTTAAGTGCTTTATTCAGATAAAAAGGTCTCTTCATAATCAGTTATTTCTCTTCACCCATTCTGTCCAAATATACCAACATGTATACATGCACACCAGAAATGGAGATATTCTTAAGAAATACAAATGTCAGATCATCCCATTTTCCCGAGAACATGGAAAACAAGTCTAGCATGGAGGATAGCAGGAGAGCAGAAAAGGACTGAAGTCTCAAAATCTAGAAGAAAGCATGTGAACAGTATAGTCCCATTAGAAAAGGGGTCCTTGGAAGAGTAAGGCAAGAAATATATTCCTATAAGAGAACAAAAATTAATGAGGAGAAAGAATACGTGAATACGTAGGCTTCAGAGACCTAAGAAGAGGAAGGTGCTTATGGGTTTGTCTGTACATGCTGTACCATAGCATATTTGCCTGCCCACACACAAACATGTTCACTAACAAGTCCTGATATCAGTGTTACTCTATTAGGAAATGTTCATGTTTAAGGAAACTATAGACTGAGCTTCCCTTGTTTCTGCTAGTTCCTTTCTCAAGCAAATTCCATCATAAACTCTTGCACACCATTTTTTTTTATGAATTCCCATTTCTTTTACAAAACCAAACATACTCCTAGAATATTTCTTGGAGTAAAATAAAGTTCAGGATGCCAGCAGAGATAAGAATTAGTCCTGCTCCTACCAAGAGGCATTATGATCCAACAAGGTGAGGAAATTAAGCCAGGCAAAAAGAGGAAAGGGATTAAATAAAGTGACTAGAGATTAAGTTAATTCAATACAATGCTAAGACAGCCTTTCCATGAGGTTCCCTAGTGAAAGCAGTGTTAGGTAATTCGAAAGTACAACCTTCAAGAAAAAACAGCAAAAAAACAAATAAGCATTATCCTTTTGGAATCATTTTACTCTGAGGTTGATAAGCCATTTTCCTGACACAGGCAGGTGGAATCTGTATTTCATTTTACAAGCCAGACAAAACTTAGTACCTGTCAAATATTTATCTGCCTAAAAGAATAAAAATTACTGAAAAGATTCAAAGTATAGTCCAGATTATTAGGTTATTTTAGTTTATAATGATAAGGCAAGATTTTGAAGCTGTTTCAGTAAATGTCTCCAGAGAGCAATGGTTATCCACCCTCTCCAGGTGCAGTATTTTTCAGAGGTCAAAGCCCAGAAAGTGCCCGGCCATTATGATAAGATTCAGCAAATGGAAATATGTAGCCAGCAGCAATATGTAGCCTTCAACATTCAGCTGGTTGTAGCACAGCAAATAGGAACAGCTGACCAAATTTTCTGTCAGTAAAAATTGAGGTATGTTTTTATGAAGTCTCTCATGTGACTCCAGACTTCATCAGATGTGAAGCTGTAAGCCTTTTCATGTTTTGTTATAACAGCACTTGTAAAATATTGAATTAGTACCAGTTTTCATTTCTCAGCAGCAGAACAAGGCTTGAATGAACCTGGAAGAGACTCCTTGAAGACTTGTATAGAAAGCTTTAGTTGGCGATGGGTTATTTTGCTGTTATTGCCTAACTGAAATTCAATCTACATTGTATTTGTTTCAGGTAACACAGCCACATAGAATCATAAGATTACAACATAATTTGGGCTGGAAAGGTCCTCAGGAGGTCTCTACTTTACATCCTGTTCACAAATTCAGACCAGACTGCTCTGGGCTGTACGTGGAGTGTGGCCTTCAGAACTGCCAGGGACAAAGACTTCACATCGCCTCTGTGTCTCCTAGGCTTGGTTGTTTTCACAGGAAATATTTCTTATGTCCAGTCTGAACTTCTGTGGTTTCACCTTATGTCTGCTGCCTCTCAAATTCCAGACACACACTACTGGAAGAAGCCTGGCTTTGTGTCCTTGATGAGCCTCTTGTTCATGCTGGGGGTGTCTGTGTGGTCAGCTCCAGATGAACAAGCCCCAGTCCCTCATGCTCCATCCCTGACCATCATAGTGTCCCTCCACTGGACTTGTTCCAACTTATCAATGCCTTCCCATACTGTGAAGCCCCAAACTGGGTGTGGTGATCTTGATGTGATTCAACAGCTGCTGAGTACAGGAAATAATCAGTTTGCTTGGTCTGCTGACTGTGCTGCTGCCAACACAGCCCAGGGCACTCTTTGCCTTCATTGCTGCCAAGACTCAGTGCTGGCCTGAGCTTAGCTTGCTGCCAACTAGCACTCCCAGGACCTCTGCAGAGCTGCTCCCCAGCTGTAATACATAGTCAAAGAGCACACAGGCTCCTCCATCCCAATGCTGAACACCGAGCTGAAGTGGTAACGTTCTATTTCTTTCTTTGCTGAGTTACTACTTGGAGGCCATGACTTGAGCGAATATAATTCTTCTAGACAACACCTGAGGAACTGGCACTGTGATATGTGGGTGAAAGACTGACTTATGAAGGTGCTGATCTGTTTTATAAGATTAAATGTTAAGGCTTAAATAAAAATATAATCACTCAAGAATGTATCACTCGGAACCTATTTCAGTGATTTTATCTTTTTTTTCAGTTTGAAAATCTCTAAATATTTTTTTACTTTGGAGTGCAGAAAACTCTAAGTAGTGAATTTAAATCCACTGACAGTGAATTTCATTTTATTAATTATCACTCACATAGCTCAAGGGTTCAAGGAGCACTGTTTGAAAAACAGTGGTAGATAGCTCAGCAAGCAAATGCTCACCTCAGGCCAGTAAGTCAGGAAGCAGCTGGAGTAAAGGCAGAGGTGACAGATTATGTGGGCTCATGTATTTTTTTAAGTTTTTCTTGACCAGTGAATTCAAGACTGAGCTGTTTAACTTAGATCTCTAGTTTTATTTATAAAACTTGACAGCACTCTGCAGAGAATGAAATATGCTTCAGTGCTGGATCCAAGTACCAAATGAATATAGAGATGGAAATGAGATGTGCAGGTGCATCTGTGTGCATATTCCATTCACAGAGTTAATGCAGAGAGAAGGTGGCTGTGGCTCTCTATTGCTCCCTTGCCTGTCTGAAATCTGTTCCCAGACAGTGTTTTCTGTTATGGAAGATAAGCACCCCTTGAAAGGTAAAACCTGAAGAAAATGATTTCCTGAAAGTAGCAAGAAAAAACCCCAATCCTGCTCTCAGAAAAGTGATGAAACATTGGATGCAACATTGACATCTCAAAACTATGAAAAAATATTATGTGAATAAGATCAATCAAAATAATATCCCTTACCATTTTTTCAACTTTTATATTTCTATTTTTTTTATTCTTGGTTGCACTGAGCCAAAATAGAGTATTTTGTTTTAGAATTACAAAAAAGGAACATTCAACTGCAAACTTCTTGCTATTGCAGGGGCCTAGTATTTTAGCACTCACATGATTTTGAAATTCTTTCTCCGCTTCATGTACAAATCAGAGACATCTCTTTAAAAAGTGCATAAGATGATAAATTAATAATTTCTAATCTATGAGTAACATATTTTATTACGAAATACAACCTTATGTATGACTACATAACACAAATGTATTTACATATCCAAATAGACCATAACTTGTTGAAAAGCAAACTCAGAAAAATGATGCATCAAAACAATGTTTTATTAGCAATGAACTACAAAATAAGCTGAAAATGGGTTTCTCTCCTGAAGTTGAGTCATTAGACCTTTTTTCCCTTTCTTGCTGATGTCCTTTCTTCACTCACTTTTTCGTTTTTCCATCCATAAGAGTCCTGTCATTGCTTGAAGTCAGATGATTCAAGCTTGAATACAAGAACTCTAAGTTTTTCTGCCTTGAAATGTCTCATTGAAGAGAGACATACAGAAGTGGGACAGATGGTTCTCCAGGCTTCCCTCAAGCAAGAAACATTGTAATTTCCCCCCTACCCAGGGAAAAAAAAAGCCAAATAACACAAGAAGTATTTGCATTGCTTTTTACAATTTCTGGAGCTTATCACTCTTATTCCCCATTTCAACCAAATGTTCCTCTAGTCTCTACTACAGTAAAAAACAGGCACATAAAAAGATACAGGCCCATACCTAACATGTTATCCTTCAAAACACATATTCTGCTGCCATGTAACTGTAGCCAAGCCTAGCATTCAATAGGTAGCGGAGTGGTGGTTAGAGCTGCAGTTTAAGCTCTCCACTTCTAATCTACCCACTACAGGCCCCTTTTATAGTTAAGGGGGAGAACCAGACTCTTTAGGGCAGCTCTCACCCTATCCTAGGCTTGACATCTAAAATGGGCCAGGTGAAGATGGGCCTCTGCATTTCCTGAGCATTCAGTGAGCCATAGGCAGCAGGGACAGGTATATCACAGCTCTTATCAAGGTATGTGTGTAGTGCATTGGCCAGCCGAGCAGATGGCTTACCACTGCTTTCTCACTGCTTTTGAAGTTTGTAGGAAAACAGAGGGTACTCTGTTGGAACAAGGACAAAATAAGATGGGTAAATAATTGTGGTAAGATTGACTGATCAAAAGTGAGACACCTTCATCTGTGCTGGTGACCTCTATTGTCACTTTACAGCAGAACAGGAAACCTGGGCCATCCATCGACACTAAAAGAGATGAGATGAATCACCCTCTAAACCCACCAGTTTCTCTCAATGGCTATAAAAATGAAATGAATGTCCCCTTCCCTGGGACAGACAGAAACACTGTACTAGTAACTGGAAGGGGGGTTTTTCATCAAGAATCAGAACATCCATCTAAGAGCACTATGGCATACTGATTTATTAGTTATTTGGTGTGAATTATGTTCACATGAACATCCTGATAATACTGACCTCCGAAACTGAACTCCAAGAATTCTAAATGCATTAAAAGGAATAAGCTGACTTATATTTGAACTTTAGAATATGCTCCATAGAAAATCATCAAAGTCAGACAGTGAAAAATATGCAATATTTGTAATGACTTACAAGAAAAGATTATGGGACTCTGCTTAATGGAAGATCTTATACCTAATGAGGACAATTTAGCATGAAAACTAATGTAGGACTGCTACAGAGTAAAAAACAAACAGTTTCTGAATGTTAGAAAACTGTTGGGAAAAGAAAGTACAGGCTTCCTAGGTCATCAGGATTATTACACCATCATCTTAGTCAGCTACGCCAAAGGAACATCTTAGTAAAGACATCTTAAAGCAAGACAAATTCCCTGTTAATTGAAATAACATCCCGAATCCCCAATTCTCTATCAAGAGAAAACTTTTCTTGATTTCTACATTAAATTTATCAGTGGTCTTCGTGCAGCCTTCAAACTAAATGATGATATCCCCGATTTGACTAGCTATAGCTGTCATGCCTGTGGTTTCATGTGCCATTTCTTTTCTTGCTTATGGACAGTTAATCTTAAAAACCCTTTCACATTTTGCCTCCATTTTGATTGCATAGCCATTTGGCTTTCTGTAGGAAGATGCTGAAATGACAGCGCTGGACAAATACCTTAAAAACTCAGAGACTAAGTTTTAAAAAGCAGTTTTTCTGGTTCTGTTACCCTGCCTGGCTTTCGGTTGTGCTGGGTAGTTATACCACACCCTGCCAGCCTCTTTTGTATCTCCCAGAGGTTTTTTTGTTCCCTTGATGACCCAGCTATTAGGCTGGATTGCTCTGTCTTGGGCCGGGCGGTGCCCGCCCTTGCTCAAGAGCCCCGGGATTCTCAGAGCTTCCAAGCACCCCTCCTCCCTCCTCTGCCCTGTTACCCCGGTGCCTCATGGCTGAGGCGGGGGGGCCCTACCCCAAATCCATTGGTTAATGGACCCTAGACCCTGCCCCTTCCTCAGTTTTCACCCAATCCTGCCAGACCTGGGCACTGCCCCCAGGATCTGACATTATCTCGTGGTTTTTCGAATAAACAGTTTACTCTCTTGCCTGCAACTGCCTGGAACTTCTTGTCTTCCATCTCTGCCCCCCTCGGACAAAGGGGAAAGCAGAGACCCCTCTCCCTTCCCTTCAATGCTGCATAGCTTTCTACAAATACTTTTCCCATCCGTCCCCCAAATGCTCAACAACTGGAAAGTAAGCTACAGTGTCTAGTTACCTTCAACCCATAGCTGCATTTTAATCCCTATTCTTCAATACCATGCTGTTGCCCCATATCACCTCTCTAGCTTTCCTCTGTTACTTGTTCAAGATCCTTGAAATATCCAACCCAGCTTGGGGGTTTTTTTGCCATGCTTCATTTTCCCTGTATGTTTTCCTGGCCTTTCAGAAAAAAAATTTCCCTGTGTTCTCTTATTACACATAATACCTAACCATATGCCCTAGAACCTCTTATACCACCAACCATCTTCTTAAAAGCTGAATATTCTAACAAAGATAAGTCTTCTAACTAAATGACAGGAAGGCTTTCCTTTCATTAAAATGCAAAACAAAAATTATTTGAGATCTTAAAAATTACCTCAATAATAATTATTGTCTGCTCACCCACAAACTTTGTCAAAAGAAATTTAAATGAAAAAATGCTAGATTTTGATTGATATAATGAAATACATACAAAAATAAAACGAACTTAAGAAGGCAATCATGGGATGCATTTAAGGAATGTCCTGTTGTGGAAAAGGAGTGTCTGGCATGGTCCTGTCTGGTGAAGTAGGGCATTATCATGTAAGAGGTGCACCTCCCCTCTGTGTTGGAGCAGGTCAGAAACTTGATAATTTCTCATGACTTTTACTTCAGGAGGTTGAATAAATTTTCCATGAGGAAATTATGTAGTAATTATTTTCATGTTTCTCAGTTTCTTTCAATAATGAGAGAATAATTTTGGTCCAATGAAGTTTTATAATTATTTCCTCATTTTGTTTGATTGCATTTAAATTTTAACAATATGCATTTTAATATAAGCATTATATTACACCACACATACACACATATATAGGATATTTATTGCAACCTTCCACATCACTGAATTGAGTTTTATCTGACTGAAATGAAATACATACATATTTCTGTATGAATAATTTTAAAGTTTTCCTTTCTCATACATTTTTATTGTTATCTTTGTTCCAGTTGAGAATGAAATAAGTTCAAAAATGTCAGAATTTCCTCTTTGAGCAAAAGTCTGTTTTTCAACCACCTCTTACTTTCTAGCAGTCTAGAAACTACTAGCAGTCTCTCAAGGTGAGAAAAATTATCAGAAACACCCTTTGAATACATGGATTGGTATTTAACCAAAAAATTCATAGATTTAAGTTTTAATAAACATAGTGCTTCCATGAAATCTTTTCATATTCAATGATATTTGTACAATTAATTAATACTGTTGTAAAAAAATACATTAAAACATAAATTTAACACTTAGGATTCAGTTTTGCTCAAAGATATTTAAATGATTCCCATTGTTTTCAATAGCTATGTGCATAACTGAGGAAAGATTGGTGCTATTAAGAAGCACCATAAACAAGCAAGCAAAATCCCCCAAATTTTAAATGGATACTTGTGCTAATTTTGCTGTTTGCAAACAGCCTTAACATTATTTCACATGATAAATACTATATTGCTCTATATTTGTAGATAACTCAGAGCCATCGATGTTGCTTGATAATTCTGTCAGGATCAGTGGTGGGGAAGCCTCAGCAAAATATTGAGTTTCAGATCACGTGTTTATTCAAAGTAGTTTTCATCTTCTCTCAGACTATCTATATCTGTGTGGACAGAAGTTAGCCTTGAAATCACACAGGTCCTCCTGTTCCTTCTGAGAAACAGAGAAATAGGTCAGGAATATCCTGAAGACTACATCCTTTTAATTCCTTTACATTTTGATTTTAGTAAAGTAAAACCAAAAGTCTTATTTCCTTGGCTTATGGAAGAGCAGGGTACAACAGAAATAAAACTGAACAGGATCATGCTCATCTGGAATAGTATATTACCATTTTAAATATGAAACATGAGCAAAATGAGATTTGGAGAAAGAAGATTACAGATTCTCTGAGGCACAGAAGAGAATAAAAAATTTGGGTCTTGTTTTTCTCTGAAAATAAAGTACAAACACCTAATGAATGGCACACAATAGATTTTTAAAGTTAGAACTTAGACAAATGTCTAGATAAAAACAGATCCCATGGCCAAGTGGTCTTTGGGGCTCAATTCCGTGCATAATCACCTGGACCACCTGAGGTGCCTCACGGCTTTTGAGGTACTGTCGTAGTTACAGCGGCTGAGATCAGCTTATCACTGTGTGGGTGTGACCAGAACTGTCTATTCTACACCCTGTATTCATTTCTCATGAATTGTTAATAATGGATCATTTGCAGCAGTGGCTGAGGGCACATCTGACACCTCAGGCCACAAGCTGGGTGTTAGAGAACCCTGGGACACAGGGAAGTATTTCTTGGTTTTCACAGCAATGTGTGATAACTCCCCTCTGTGGAGGCATCAGCACCTTCACACCCAGCCTGAGGGGTCATGTCTGCTTATGGGCCATTAGGGACTGGCACAATAGGCAGCTGCAACCACCTAGACCATCGAACATTCAAAAAATGTCCGATTACTCGCAGAGTTAAATCACCCATTGTGAAACTCCCCGCCCTGGAGGGAGATACTTTACATTCCCACCTGAACATGAAAATATATAATATTCGGGTTTGGGGACTTTGAGAACCACTCGTTGGACCTTCTATCTATATGTATTGGTCTTCTGCCAGTAACCAGTGTTATTCCTGCAAAATCTTCTAGAGCCATACTATTCCAAAAGCCACCCAAGTGCTCTTTGGGTGAACAAATATATTTTAGCAACTGTCATCCCTTGGTTCATGTGTCTGCTGTGAACATGGCTGTAAGTAACCATACCCCGTGTCCCCTGTGTTACACAGCTATCACCTAGGCAAAATTCAAGGAGTTCTATCACAAATTTGTAAGATAGATATGTTTCCTAATTAAACTAATGGGTTGATACTTACTATCATTCTTCCTATATGTATATGCTGCAGTTGCCTTATCTGTGTTACTCTTTAATGGTTTCAATAAATTAGAAAAGTCTGGAAGTTATCTGAATGATATATGTTTCAATAAGACAAAATGAAATTAGGGTGTCATGATTAGATAATTTTCTTAGGTTCATTGTTTGAACTTTTGATAAAGAATTGTTGCCTATATGGTTCAATATTGATCTGATATAGTGACCACAATTAATGTTGTATTAAGAATACTGAATTTATGAACTACAAAATTGAGCTCATTTCCAGTTACTAGCCGTGATGCCAAACTGTGCTGACTAAGCATTCTCAGGGTGGTTCAACAGAACATTGACTAAATCTATCATTCTTCACATACCAATTCTGATTATTTCAAATTATCATGTATAGTTGCTAACATGTCCTTCAAATGAAAAATATCTACAAAGCTCTAGTAAAATATATGCCACATTTTAATATGATGATAGTAGGTCTATTCTGACCTACTGTTCCAATCTGATGTTGAAGTGGCTTTTGTTCAGTTTTCTCTGGCATAACTAAGACCAAGTCCTCAGAAGTAACTTTGGTCAATTTTTCCACATGCTTTACATGGACATATCAAAAATGAAAATAATTTGACCACTATAAGCATTTGAACTCTCTTGGAAACTATCATCTCAAATGCTAGAAAACTAAAAATTCAGATCTCCCTTGTATTTCCTAATGTAATCTTAGGTCCAAAGACTGAACTGAATGAATAGTTTCTCAGAAACCTTGAAATGTAAAAATTCATCAGAGGTACAGAATATGCCAATATGTCAAAATCTCTTTAGAATACAGAACTCTAAATTATTTCTCCTTCTCTACTTCCTTTCTCCGTAACTATAATCTGAATTGTGCCTCTTTCTGAATAATATAATGATGAATTACAAACCTCGAGAAGCAGAGGTAGTTGCAATTAAATGTTATTAAGTAACTTCATTAAATTTGATCAGAACATGTGTGCTTGAAACATGAACCTTTAGGATTCATAAGGCTTGAAAAAAGCGCTGATGTGAGATTGGGACATATTGTTATGGGCTCTAAATTTAATCCGCATTTTTTTTATATTTTAGAGAAGGTAAAAAATGTATTCTTTAAATAAATGAGGTTCATCTGTTAAGTATAAACCTGACTTTAATGAAATTACCTTTCAACTTCAAGCTGCATCGTAGTCTGCTTTTAGATGAAAAATTATATGTTAAATATCCTCCAAGACTGACTCCCATATAATCCTTTAACCATGTATCAGTCATATATTGAATAAGCTTCGAAAATGTTGTTTAACAATAGTACATTTGTGTGCCAACAGAGCTTTACCACTGAAAGAGGGTATGTCACATGAATATCAAATTGAATTGTCTTTCTTCATATGTTAGGCAGCACAGCCCACTATACAGTGTACTTGAGTTACAATTTCCCTTTTCTAAATTTGGACAATAACTATCAAATAAATACTATGATGAAAGCATTGGAATGGCTTCACTAGCTGGAGTCCTGATTGCTTGGAACAAATTGAAAACACAGCCCATTCAAAAGAATAGCCTGAGAGACATTTCATCTCTGACAGCTGAACACTCAGCAGACAGGTTTTTGAGAAGAGGTGGCCTTGACCTTCTCTAAGTCTCCTGTCAAAATAACTGATTGGTTTTCATATAGTCTGTCCATCACATTTAACCCAGCAGGATGCAGTAGAGTTCAAGGTAGGGAGCCAGTTGGAACAAATAAGCAGTACAGAAAAAGAAAGCATGAAATTGAGGGGTTTAGGGTAGCAATCTAACACTCAGCAACTCACAGGAACCTCTTATCTCTGCAAGCTGTGAAGAATTTAGTTTCTTATTTGTTTCAGCCTTCCAAAGACATCTTATTGACAGAAAGAGTTTCCAGATGAGGCTTCCAGGTCCACATCAGTACTGGATAGTTTTCAGCTGTAAACAGTACAGTATAATACAATAGCTTGGGACTGCAGAAACTCCTTTTGTAGAATGCTTTGACTGTACCAGATTTTCTGTTAGATCGATTTGGACTCACTTCACCCTCTTGTCCCAGAAGTAAGTGGAACATCTGCAGTAAAGGAAGCACGTTGCTCACTCAGCTTGTTGTGAATGCTTTTTTAGCATACTTTATTGCTTTGTGTGTCTTTACTTGCCAAGTTCAAAGTATTTTGAAACTCTTATACTCTTTGTTGTTCTGCAGCTTTGCCCACTTAGCTTTTGTTATGCTCTACAAAAAGAAAATGACTGCAGACATCAATAACTTACAACACAGCTTTCAGATTCTCTACAGCATCAGTCTGGCCTGGTCTCATACAAAAAAGCATGAAAAGTCACTTTATTAAAAGGCAATTTAAAATTACTGGTGTTGTGATTCATACAGACCACACAAGGAAATCTTGATTAACACAGTAAATAATACCTGTTTTCTTGAGAAGTAGAGATCATTTTGAGAGGCATAGAAGAAAAGCAGCTGTAATCTGCAGTTATACTTTTTTCAGTATTCCATTGTTACCTTCAAATAGAAACATGTTACAGTTTTACCATGCATTTTATTATACATCTTACAGCACAACAAGAGAATTATTGTACAGAATAATTTTCACTATTCCCACACCCCCTCCTCTATATCTCTGTTCATCCCTGTAGGTAAAGATACCTCATAAATTCATGGAGCATATGACAAACCAAACTCAGCTTGCCATGTCAGACCTAAGGTGAGGTGGGTTGCCTGAACTGAAAATAATGCACTTTCACACCATACTTGCACACCTTACCCTTTTGCCTTCAGTTGTTCAAGAGATGTTAACCAATAAGTATGCTGTTTGATCTCAGAAATCATCCTTTTTGGGGGTTATGGCACAGGCATATGCAAATAAGGCTCATTTGTGTCACTTTCCACTACTGACAGTTCTTTACCCTTTGTCAAAGGAAAGCCAAACATCATTTCCAAAGGTTTCTAACTTGCTGGCTATCTAGAAACATAAAGCTGTAGGATAATGTCAAACAGACTAGGATGCACTACTCACAATCCATTACTGGTGCCCCGTCATCACTGCTCTGGCTTTTCCCAAATATCTGAACTCCTGAAATGGTTCTCAGGGCTTGCTGATATGTTTGTCAGCTAGGTTGTTGAATAGATAACCTCCATCCTTCACTGTTGTGTGTCCATTAGAAAGAGTTGATTAAGATCCATGTAATCCACTCTGTGAAATACACTTGAGAGCCTCAGAAGCTCTTTATCTCAGCCTAGCAGGACAGTTACCCCAGATCATTATAGACTTTTCCTACCCTAAAAACAGTTGCATTTTAGCAAACTAAATGTTGCTGCATTAAGAATGTATTTAAAATAAGTGTCACGATATTGTTGAGGGATCCTCAAAACCAGAATCGTACGAATTGGTCAGATAGAGAAAATTATAGACTAAAAGCCTTCAGATGACACAGTCAATGCACTAATATCAGAACTGGAACAGACTGGAGAGAAGTTAAGATTCAAATTAAAGGCTCTTTTGGATAAGGTGTTCAAAACCAAATAGTCTATCTGCTGTCTCAGTATATTTGACAGGCATAGACAGAAGAAAACCAAACATATATTATTTTTCACTACACACATAAACCAGAAAGACTCTGTTTCCATGTTTCCAAATATGTGTTCTTTTTTTTTTTTCTCCAGGTACTGGGACCCTCTCACTGTAAATCCAAGTAGGATCTGTACTAAAGATATGAATGCAGGACAGTCTACAGGGGCACAAATAAGTTGCTTAGAACCCAATATCACAAAATTATCAATTTCTGAAACTTGTTAAACGATTCAAGAATGAGTACAAAGGACCATGTTAGGTTATAAGAGAGAATTTTTAGTCCTTTGTAAAATACATAAAATGCTGTCTTGAAATGTATCATGGAAGACATCTTTAATATCTGAAATGAAAAATTTATGGAATGGGTGGGCGAATGAATGTTGCAGTTCATTGTCAGTCATTCAGACATGATGGTGATAAAGATCTGTATGTGTCAAGAGAGATACTTAGGACTTAATTGTAGGGATAATTCAAATTTAGGGAAGGAGTGTGGGTCAGTTCTTTTATTCCAAAGTGAACGGCTTACTTCTAATTGAAACCAACACTAATTAAGATAAAGGGCAGGACATTAACACTCAGTATTAACATTATGAGCCGCTCCAGCAATATGCCTTCCCTCTCATGTGAGATAGTTATTTATAGTGCCTGTGGTGCAGCAGAGCTCTCCCTTGCATATACATCAGGTATCAGGCTCCAATGTACACACCTTCAATGAGGGAATTAAGGAAGAAAATACCAGCTGAGGCTGGGTTTATGTGCAGTGAAAACAAACTGACCAGAAAACAACTGGGGAGATTTATCTGTTGTGCGTGAAGGTAAAACAGTCCTTTCCTCATGCCTCACAGCTTTCAGATTTCTCTGAATTTCTCAGGTTATATCTAAAGGGAGAGGACCTAAGATCACCATTCCCAGGTGAGATCCAAGCATGCCTCAGCCTTGCTCATGTTTGCACAGAGGACACCTCAGTAGGTAGGCCAGGTAGCCAGAGCAGCTTTCAATCAGAGCCCTGCTATGGGTGAGTGTCTGGGAAGCACTGAAGAAGCCACACACAGGTCACCAGAGACAGCTATGCCCTTCCTGGCCTATTGTCCCATTGAAACTTAGGAGCAGAAAGGTCTCCAAGGCTCTACAGACTAGCCAAACTGTATTTTGAATCATAAAGACTGGCAGATTTTATTAAGACCAATAGCCTTCCTAATGCTTGTTAGTATAGCTCAGCCGTTTTCATGCATTGGGTTAGCCAAGTGAGGCATAGCCCAGTGAGGCATAGCCCAGTGAAATTAACATAGTGCTCCTACAAAACCCAAACAATTCATTGCTTTTAAACCCTACTCACAAAGATATTACCTCTCATTTATCCAGGTACAACATCAAACATAGTGTAACACTTCCACAAATGAAAAATAACTTAAAAGATATGTTAATCATGAGTTAAGTATTGTAACAAGATTGAATCTCTTTTCCTAGAAGCAGGATGTCCTACTGGTGTCCCAGATTGTGTCCCAAATTCTATTTCTCTTCTCCAGTTTCAGTTTGAAAGATGTTTCGTTCATCTCTGCTTGAAAGCTACTCTTCATTCCCTTATGTTCATATCGACTTCTGTAGCTGTGTGTCTTATTCACTGATGGTGAATAAACTTTAGATTTGTTCTCAGATAAAGAGTTTGTGGAAGATAATAAAGTCAAGAAGAAGCTATGCATAATGATGTAGGTTGTGCTGCTATGTCCTTTGAGTACAATCCTTTCAACAGAGATGATTTTTGGAATTCCAGGAGCACCATAGGGGAGCTCAGGTGACTATTTTTATTGAGAATTCTGTTTTTCTTAATCCTACCTCTGATCTGAAATGGGATTTCACAACAGTAGCCATCTGAACTTGCTTCCTCAGCTTCTTCACCACAAGGCAGGAAAACCTGAATCTTTTGTGATTCTCTCAACTGCCTTAACACTTTAAGAGGCATGTAAGGACAGATTTGGTATCCTTTTTGCTATTTTCAAGTATGTTCTTTGGCATAACAGACAAAAATACAATCTTAGCTAGAATATCATTATATAAAAAATAGCAAATTAATTATAATATTTTATACAAGTTTTCTAGTAAAGGCATTGTGAAAATCAATCCAAAATGTTTTCCATTGCTTTTAATGTTCCCAGCTGCCTGAGCCTGACAGCAGCTTTCCTGTACATTGATATACACAACTTGAGCTACTCACTTTAATATCCACATTTGCTTAGTTCTGGGGCAATGCAACAGTTCTAGGAGTCGTTTTTGAAATTAAAGAAAAAAATACAATTGCCCAATTCCCAGAAAATATAGACATTCTATGCTGTCACACCTTTCTGTGCCTCACTGTGTTTTTTATTTCATGTTCATGTTTTCCAGTTGTGTAAAGTTGAGTAGATCACCTGAAGAACCAGTGCAAAAAAATTAGCTCATAGATACAAATAGAGCACAAATATTTAATTGTCTAGAAGGGTTTTTTCTAGCTTTATCTGAACCAGTAGACCTAATACAGGAATCACTGGAGTATTTTTACAGCCTGTGTAAGAGAGGGAGTGAAAGAGATCCTTATTATTGTCCCTTCCAGCCATGAACATCTACCTGCATATGATAAAATTGCTAATATAGAAGTACTCACAAAAATACTTCTCTACTGCTCAGATCTCAAAGCACATGAGGGGAAAAAATTAAAGCAATTGATCAGACTTTTTTCTAAACATTTTTCTATTCATTGCACTTTTCTCCTCTTCAGCACGGTTCCAACAGAAAGGATGGAGTTTTCCCTACCTGTAGGCCAGATAATCTAGTATGTATGAAATATTTCTGGAAAAAAAACCCCAAAACAGGGTGGTTTTTAGATTGAAATTTTTCTCCAGCAGAGGAGAGAGTTGAACTTTGGCATCCCACATCTTTAGATGAATTGTTTATCTTTCCTAGGATGTTAAACAAATAATGAGTTAGAAGCGACAATAGCAGCCAAACAAGCACTGGTGGTTTAGTTCCCAAGTGAATTTAGGTACTTTCTTGACATCCTCAGAGAAGAGTCCAGGAAAAGGAAAAAAAGTAGAAGCCAGCTTTATTGCTCACCACTGCAGACAAGATCCTCAGGAGAAGGTGAGTTGCTAAACTCCTGGCTGACCAAACCCCTCCTTGCACTAAATCCCACATAGATGCAGTGGGTCTGCCTGTACTACACATAGCTCATGTTGAATGTCTTTACTGAGAATCTTTCTTCCTGGTGGGTAAAAGCAAGGGTTTCTATGTTGTCTGTCATGGTTATGAGCTGCAACCAGAAATGGAAGACAGATCAGGTCTCCTCTCCATGGTGACCAGTGTTAGATGCCTCTCCTAGCACTCCTTCATTTGTATTTCAATTCCTGAAGTTGCATCTATCCTGTTGACAAATTACACTATTATTTTTGGAGCTAATGTGTGCTTTTATAATACATGTGAAGAGTAGTTAATGTTTCAAAACATACTGAAAGCAAGGTAAGCTTAGAGAGTCAAAGTTGGTATGTTTTAGTCTCATGGTTCTATCCTCACATACATTTTCTGGAATTCATTTCTCATCAGTGACCACCTACATGGAGATACAGCTTTTTCTCTTCAGGGAGAGTCAGTGACATAGTCATTCATTTCTGACTAATGGCATATGAGACTGTCTCTGGGGAGTGTGTGATAACATCACACAATTTGAATAAGTAGCATCAAAGATTAATGAGGACAACTGAAATACTTTGTCTTGCCTAAAAATTTGCGGTATAAGAGAGAAAATGTACAAAATAGCACTCAAGATTTACACAAGATTTGGACTAAATGGAAACATTTCCATTGACTTAAATAGGTTTTGTATTCAGCCAATTTGCTATTATTTGATTTTAGTAAAATAATACAACATGACAGTGATTCCTGTGGGATTTTTCTTCTCCTTCTATAAATCTCCTAACGAACAGCTCCTTAAAGCTGTTCAGTGATAATATTATACCTGTCTGACCTCGATTATCTGTCCGGAATTAGATGACCTTACAGTCTGCATTTCTTAGTTATTAAAGTCCACTGCTGAACACACTTTTCATTTTTTGTGGAATGAATTCTGATTGGTAAGCAAAATTTGAATTTCAAGATTGCAATATTTTGCCAATCAAGAAAAGAGATAATTTCTATCAATTGTATCTGATTGTGTCTGTCAAGTGAAACGAGGAAAGAAGTCATTCTGAGCATTTTGATAGCAAGTAATATTAATCAGGAAGGAATAATTACAAAGAAATAGAAGTAAATTAGTTTTGCCTCCTGACAGCACTGAAGTGAGAAATGAGTACCTAGGAAATGGTCCACAGTAGGTATGAGAAGAGTACTTGAGTGGAAAAAAAGTGTACTTGGAATGTAAAAGAGAAACAAGAGTTCAGGGGCAACTTTTAAGAAATAAATGTATTTTTTTTCAGCTCAGATTTGGTATTTATATTTAAATTTTTCAATTTAAATGTACAAACCAAGTGGTTACCCAGAAGAGAGAGGATTCATATGATTTTAGAAGAACTTATATTTACTTTGACTTTTTTTTCTAGTGGAGCTTTGTTGGCTTTAGCATTTGCCTTCTGTTTCTCAGTATGGCTGGTGTGAAGGTTAAAAATCTGTGCCCTATTTCAAAGATTTTTAGGCTATTTAAGGATTTTAAATTCAGATTAAATACTATTGTACTCTCAGTTAATAAATATAACTTCCACAGCTCTACTTATGAGATGACTGCCTGTTCAAATCATCTGTCTAACTTTCGCAGGTCATTGATGTGTTGGTAGAAAGGATGCGAGAGGAATAATGTTGGACCCCCTGCAGTCAGTACATATTTTAACACTGACATCAATGGAATAATTTCTGCAGACTAGGACGAGATTGTGGAGGCTTTGTCTGACTTATTGAAACCAGAGCTGACACTAACATACTAGAGTTGCTTCCCCAAAAATATCTTGGGTTATCCTGCAAAATGTCATATTTTGTCTTATGAATTTCAGCGGTAATTGCAAGTACATTTTGTTCACCATCAAGCACTTTGAGCAAACACCTCCCTCATATAAGATTCATGTCACACCTTCTGTAACAAATTGCCTATGTTGGTTTTTCTACAGAGACTAGGAAAGGTAGGACTTGAAATCCCCAGACAGATGGAAAAGGAAGGAAAGTAGCTATCTCCCAGGAAAACTGTTAACAGAAAATCTGCATGAAGAGATGAAATTAATTAGGACAAGAGCTTTACTTCATGCAAGTAGCTGCTTTAATTTACATCTTCTAAAGCATATAACCTCAAAATTCAGCCAATATTATTTGAGCATGGAAAATGTTATGTGCCTCTTTGAATTTCTTTGTCTCCATTTTAAAAGTACTATCCCACATATAAAATAATATAAAAGATAGAAATATGACACCATCTTTGTCAGAAAGAAATTCAGAAAAGTGCAGAAGGTAAAAGTTGCATTCCAGGGATCAGATCAATTTTCTGCATGCTAAAAATCATTTTCAAGATAAGGCTCTATCTCTACTGAAACTCTTAGTAAATTAAGTTTTTTGAAAGACTANTTTCAAACATTTTAGGCAATTTTTAAAATAATTACTAATTAAATTTGTCTTACGGAATTAAGGAAGGGGAGATTCTTGGGTTAATGCATTCTGAAGTTTGTGACTTCAGAACTTTAAAGATGAATTTACAAAGTGTTTAAAAATAGGACTTGTAAAAACGCTGAATAGATCAGACAACCACATTTCCATCAACTTTCACTGAAATAAGGTTCCATTAACTTCAGAAAAAAGCTGATAGATCAATTAGGTATTTTTTGAAAATAGTACATTTTGTCTCATCAGCAGTTCAAAGCTTGGCAGAATAAAATACTGCTATTTCTTATCCTGTAAGAATCTACTTCCAGGCACTATGACCTTCAGTCCCGTAATGGCCCCAAGCCACATTTACAGCCTACACTGAAAGCTCTAAGCCCAGGAAAATAATATTTTTTTTCTTCCCTAATTGTTAATTTATTGAAAAAAAACAACTCTCGTTTCTACTTAATACAGAAAAAATATTACTAATATATTTGAAATAGACAGTCAAGCATTGTCTTACTAAAAATATTATTTACAAAGTTGTTTATGTTAGAAACTGTAGATTTTTCAGTGTATTCAGCAGAGAGAAAAACATCTGGATGATTACTTTCCTTCTTTTAGCTAGAAAAATATTAAAGAAAGAATGAAGCAATGTCATTAGCAAACAACTAATTTGGCACAACCACTGGTTTAAATATGCATCCAAATATAACTAAAAAATGTGAGGCACATTAGATAAGCAAAAAGTGACAGACTACTTGAAAAGTGGTAAATGTTCTAATATCACAGATATGTGTAATTTGTTGCAAAAGACAATACTGTTGAACCATTTTTTTTTCCTAAACAATGTGTGTACAGAATTACCCCTCCCTCTTTCAAACTTTCAGAAAATTGTCAGATGGGTATAAAAATACATTAATCCAAGATACAGAATTAAATATTAAAGCAACTTTACCCATTACTCTCTGTATCTATGCTATCACCATTGCCCATCCTCTTTTCACTTTGCCTAGCTCATTTTTCCATGACAACTCCATTTCTTCCCTGTGTGATTAATAGAATTTTAACTTGGGATAACTGAGTTTGTAATTAACATTCCAGACCTCTGTGCTAACAAGAACTTGAAATGCAAGAGAAAACAGGTTTTTTCTCTCTGATAATCACTCTTCTGGCAAATGATAGCCCCAAAGTGAAGAAGGAGGGGGAAAAGGAAAGAGCGAGAGAAAGAGTAGAGATATTGGAAATCCTAGTTCTTACTCTGCAAAAACTAATTTTGTCCTTTTTTTTAAAGATATGATTTTCAGAATAGTCCTACTTATTTCGCATTATCTTTAAATCTCTCCAGAGACAAAGTTCATTTACATTTGATGATTTGAGGATTTTCTTAGATCTAGAAAAGTATATTTTTTATCTTCTGCTATAATTTTTTTCATGGAAGTAGGAAAGCATTTTAACATACATTTTTCTGTATAACATAAATTTAAAAAGTATTAATTTTTACATTAACTGCAAAAATATTGAGGCAGAGATAGGAGTAATAACATTAGTTTTAAAAAGGAATCTTTAAATTTAAGGAATAGGTTTAAAAATTTTATTATAAATGGACGCTATTTTGGGATACCCTGCTGTCTGTCGACATAAAATTAATCTCTCAAAAATTCACTATTCATTTTTGCTAGCCATAGCACTAAACTGTTGGAACAATTTACAACTACCATAAAAATGCATTTGCAAACACTTTAATTGCCTTATTGTTAAGTTGTGGACTTAGATCTATCATTCAGCCCATAGAATAGTAACATGCAACTCCTCCACAATGGGTACGAATCAGATGCAATCATGTATTCGTTTGTGCAGACACTCTGATTTTGCAGCTCAGTGGCTTATGCAAGTTGAAGGGCTACCTGTAGCTCAGTTATTCAACCATGACCATCTCACCAGAGATGAGAAGTCCCTGACACACCTGCACCTCAAGCTCCCTCATGTACTAATGCACAAAAGCACTTGAGGTTAAGCCAGGAAATAGAATGAAAGCAAATCCTCAGCCTGCAGAGGCTGTGACTCTCAATCCCTCTCTTCAATCATACAGTGTCTCCTCCAGTTCTTGATAATACTTTGTTCCATGACCACTTAATTGGATTATTGCATTTAAATAGACTTGCTGCAGGCTTTCAGACACTGTAACAGCATTGCTACTTTTGGAGAAAGATTGATCTTTGTCTTGGGAGTTTCTGCACCACAATCTCAGGATCCCACAGCCTCTTTGGAAATATAATGCTTTCTTTGCCTCTGTCTTCAACACAGATTACAGACCAAGGTGCCCTGAGCTGGAGGACCATGATTGAGAGAATGATCAACTCCTAGCTGACCCAAAAATTGTGCAGGATCTGCTGGTCAAGCTGGATCCCTACACATCTATGGGGCCTGATGGTATTCATTTCAGAATCCTCAAAGAGCTAGCTGGTGTCATCACAAACCCTCTCATGATGATTTTTGAGTGGTCTTGGGAATCTGGAGAGTTCCCAGCTGATGGGAAACTGGTGAATATTGTCTCAGTTTTCAAGAAGGGGAAGAAGTAGGACCCCAGAAACTACAGGCCTGTCAGTCTCACTTCAGTGCATGATAAAGATTAGTCTGAAAGGTATTGAAAAACATCTGAAAGACAACATTGTCATCAAGCATAATCAGCACAGCTTCATGAGAGGAAAGTCCCATTTATCAAACCTGATTTCCTTCTATGACAAGGTAAACCAGTCTACCTGATCAAGGGAAGCCAGTTGATGTCATCCTTTTGGATTTCATTAAAGCTTTTGATCCTGTCTGTCACAGGATCCTTCTGGACAAAATGTCCAGCACACAGCTGGATAAACACATCATGTGGTGGGTGAGCAGTGGGCTCAGGGGTCGAGCACAGAGGGTAATAGTGAATGGGGTGGCATCAGATGGTTACCTGTCACTAGTGGGGTTCCACAGGGCACTATCCTGGGTCCTGTGCTCTTTAACATCTTCATAAATGACTTGTATGCAGGACTGCAAGGAATATTAAGCAAGTTTGTAGATGACACAAACCTGGGAGGAGCTGCTGACTCTCTCAAAGGCAGGGAGGCCCTGCAGAGAGACCTGGACAAATTAGAGGACTTGGGCAATCACTAACCATATGAAGTTAAACAAGGGGAAGTGTCAGATTCTGCACCTGGGATGGAGCAACCCTGGGTGTACATACAGGCTGGGAAATGAGATTCTGGAAAACAATACTGTGGAAAGAGACATGGGGGGCCTGGTTGATGGCACCTGTTGTGTCTCTTGGGTATGGTCCTATGGAGGTCTAAGAACTGGACTCAATGATCCTTGTGGACCTCTTCCAACTCAGCATATTCTGTGATTCTGTGATATAGTACTGTTCAGCAACCAGGTAGTATCTCCTGGTTCCACCACCTCTTCCCTATGATCCTTTGTAAGATTATATAAACAATAAATTAAACCTTGTCAGAAAATTCCTAAAAAGCTTCCAAATTACAGAAAGAAAGTAAAAGATAAATGATTAGCAAAATATTTTGTTGCCAGAATCAGCATTAACCAGAGGTGTCTTCGTGTGTAGAACTAAAGAAGCAAGTCCCTGCAGCTCACTGCTCCCCATGGTACCAGGTGTGACATTTCCATACATGCAAATAGCAGAGGGGCCATCCATGCACTTCAGCACAGCCGCATGCAAAGGGAAGTTGCACCCATTTCTATAAATGAGGAGTTTCTGCGAAACACAAGTTTTACCTTTTCCTCCAGGCCTGAAGAGGGTTTGCTGTCTTCCTATCTGCAACTACAGACTGACATGGCCCAACACAAAAGAGCAAGTCTTCTACCCCTTCAAAACCCTTAAAAAAGGACCTGCTATAACATGTGTCCCTGGCTTGTAATTATTGGAAGTGTTCATCTCTAGAAACACAGGAATGTTTGAACAGGTTTTCTTTCTTCTCTCTTTCCAATTAACATTCCTTTCCAAGCATAAATACACACCCGAGTATCAGTCATTAAAAAAAAGATGTGCCTAATCTGCTTTATCAAACTGCCATTTGCCCATGTGTTATTGTGGCTCTATAGATGGCCTTCTCACTTTGGGAGTGAAAGAATGTGAGTTCAGTACCAGAATGCAGTTTGATTACAATGCAGAACACTGGCTAATATTTGCACCTCTAAATTAACACACATCACAGGCATCTGCATCGGTAATACAAACCCAAACACCTATGACCAGCACACTACCTTGACAAAAATTGCTACAGCACAAATGAGCAATTCACTGCTGTATATACACCTCTGAGATTCAGAGAAAGGAAATTAATCCTTCACAAATTGCCATGACTCTGATAAAATTAAGGAGCTAATATTGTGCTCTTCCACATCAGTTACAAATAAAGTTAGCAATGGTAGCTTATTAAAAAACAACAAAAATAGTCAACAAAATTTTGACCTGTAACTTTTGCATTGCATTCAGATAAATTGTGATTGAAGGTATTTTGGGCTGATTAACCAGACTTGTTACTGGGCAGACACATGTGAGAAGGAGGGAGTAGTTGTTCCCCCTCACCTTAGCCCAGTGATGAGAAGAACCCTTAAGTCCTGTAGCATGTACTCACATATGCCTACAGACATAGGTCTGTAAATCAGTGTTCTGAGAGGAACCATAATGCTCTTCTCAGCCTACAGACAAAATCCCAGCAAGACTTTTTAACTACTTGTTAGAGCTAATCTTTGCAATGTGGTGTAGGCATGTGCCTCCTATGTGTGGGTTTCTACAGAAGCAAAAATACCTCTGAATTTTGATTGCCATCATATAAAACAGTTATGTTCAATCCCTAATGTTGCATTCCCAGGAGACATTTAAAAATTGCATCTGAAGAATTCAGAGGTTGCACTTACTTTTGTGAATATATAAAGATAAATACATGTGTGTAAATGTTGAAATGAAAATAATTTCTGTCACTATATTTATCCATCTTTATTTACAAAAATAACTTTTCCAAGTTTTTAGCTTTGTATTAGGGGACAAGACTACTTCTGAGCTTTCTTTAATCCTGAATAAAAATAGAGCAGTCCATCTTTTGGATCCTGTAGACCAATGCCCTGTCTATTTTACTACTAGTGGAGAAAGTAAGGATTCTTAGAGTGACCAAATATACCATAACTTCCTGACAGCTCAGAGCTGTTGACCAGCATCTTCAGAGGACATCTGTGTGATAATGGAAATGTACTGCAAGACAGGAGGCAATGGATAGAGCCAATCAATCATTATGCAGTGTGGTTTTTCAAAACAGGACAGGAGCAATTTTTCTGTCACATGCACAGCATGAAGGGGAAAAAAAACCCACATTTTTTCTGGGTTTTGTGTCTGTTTGTTGTGAGGTTTTTTGGAGTGGTAATGTTGGTTGTTTGGCTTGGGGTTTTTTTGTTTGTTTGTTTTGAGGGAAGGGAGGGTTCTTTGTTCGCTTTTGGTTTTAATGAAAAGGTCTAGATTATCCAATTCCCCATAAAATGTGCTGTTTATCCTAATTTCTACTGCTTTTTCTGCAGCTACTTGATTTATATCTGTTGGATCTCTTATGAATGCTGTCTTGTTGAAGGATGCAACTCCCAGATCTGAGGAGAGATTTCCTTCGCACTCTGCTAGGCTATGAATACCTTTCTGCTAACAACTAGTGTTTCAATGATAAAGTTTTATCTGTAAATAAACAGCAGTTAAAAAAATCTTGAAAAGTTTTGGCATGTGCCACAGCTACCAGAGTCACTCAGAGAACCACAGTCCAGAAGGCTGTCCCTTGAGTAACAAGGGGTCCAGACTGCCTCTGTTACGCCCTGTCACCTCTGTCAGCTCATTCATGGGACATTTGGGGAAGGACTGTGCCTAGCAGAGCCCTGATCTTCCCTGTGGCCCCTATACTCATAATTTGTGGAACAGCAACAATGACAACTTCCTTGATGCTGTTTGTAGGAGGTTGGAAGGAAGATCATGGTGAGTGAAAGAAGAAAAAGAGGATACAGGATGACAATGTGTGCTGAGAGGGAAAGGGAGATGCAGCCAGGAGTTAGGGGCTGGGATGAATTAATGGAATGGCCAACCCGTCCCATTCATGTAAGTGCACCAGAGAGGGGAAACGTTGCAATACCAGCAACTTCACCAAGTCGTGATATAATTACACATCAGAGCAATGGTAGCATCATCAATCAGCCAATGCCTGCTGCTAATTGTGGTGTCAATGGAGTTCTGCTGCAGGTATTTACAGCCTGCTTCTTTGTCGGCACTGCACCATGAATTATTCATTATACAGCCACCCCTATTTGACTAGTCAAACAGCTCTTACAAAATACAAACCTGCGCTTAAAAATGGATTTTGCCAGACCTCATTTAAACTGTCATATAAATCTACCTTTTCAATTTATGAATAAGCAACCCATCAGTTTATCTCTTCTTTTCATGATGTACAAAGCAAAGAAATTGGCATAGCAAAGCTTTTCTTTCCTGATACTCTTCTATCTTTGCAAGATAGTCTCTGAAAAAGTAAAAGCGTTAAAATGGATGAATCTTTTGCACTTCTCAAATACTATCTGCCTGCTGAAAAAAGATTTTCTGATTTATTACAGAAATGTATTGACATAAGGCAAGAGAAAAGAAAATAATGGCAGATATTTGTATGCTTTGCTAAAGTCAATTTAATTAGCATGTGAACTACATAGATAAGTATCATCACTTCCTAATGTGCTCAGTCTGGACACTAATCAAACCAAACAAGGCAAGCTTTTCAAGCAAAATCATTTGTCATGAAGAAAAACTTAAAAAAAAAGGGACCAAGGCCAGATACAGCAAACTTAACCCGCTCTATTATTGTTCATTGCAACCATTGCTGAGGGCAAATAAAACTAAACAGTCTAATCAGCGTCTAACAAAAAATGTACGGGTTCTTACAACTAAACTGAAAAAATCATGTAATTTACGTTACTGTCCTGAATACAAAACAAGTATCAACTTTACAAATTCTAAACCATAAATCCATTTGCTTCTTTTTACTTATTCTATCCATGTATACAAAGGAGAGGTAAAATTTACATTAGCATAGAGACTCACCTCATCATTTCTTCTTATCAGGCCTCTCTCCACATACCTGTTTACTTTTAGTGTGTGAGATCCTCAGGCAAGAGACATTCCTTTGTTATGCATCCAGACATGGCCAAGGATTTTATTGTAAATGAAAAGTTTTATCTCAAGAGATCTGACATCAAGAAATTTTTTTTTGGCCAGTAAAAAAGGCAAAAAAATAAAAAATATTTAAAATAATTATAAACTTTACTTAATTGCATCTAAACATTTAATTGTGATATTGTTCAAAAAGAAAAGTTTTCATCACCAACACTTTCTACACCTTGAGGCAAGCTAAATTCTCCTTCCCAACTCAAGCTACACGAATGCCATATAGATAGTGATGCTTTAGATAAAGAGTGCTCCCTGTCCATCAGCCAGCCAGTTTACTTCTCCCAGAGTGCACTCTGCTTACTTCCTACAGCATCATGATGTTCACTCAAGAAGATATAAGTATTAATATTGATCTAAACCCAAACATTAATCTCAGACCAGGAAATGTAAAAGACTTATTTGACTTCTATGTTGTTCCCAGTAGAGGAATTATTCCAAGACTGATTGCTTCCCACTGACGAAAAATAAAAAAATCAAGCTTAGTGTTCTATGGGGAAACTTTCTTTAGGAATTTTTAATCAGCCTGCAATAACAGTAACAATGGTAACAAAGAGAATAAATACCATAAATTGTAAAATAGTGCTGCATAACTTTTATTTCAGATAAATAAGCAACACAAAATGGGGAGGAAAAGGTCAGTATTCTAAACTTTGGGAAACATACTCTGGGTTGGCAACAAAATAGTTCCAAAAGGAATAGGTCAATGAACAAAGCAATTGCAAAAGAATCAGTAAACAGTCAGAAGCCTCACAGGGCTCTTCATCCCTGCTAAGAGTCTCATTTATAACTTTAGTGAGGAAAGTGCCACAGATTTAGAAGGATTTAAGGGAAACTGAAGATCTACAAAACAGCTTGAAGATAAAGGATATTCTATGTTGTGCTAGTTTAAAGGTAAACCAGCAGGAGAAGTGAACCCAACACAAAAGGGATTATAAGTCAGAGTTACAATTAAACAAAAATATTACAATGAATGCAATGATACAAAGAGAAATTAGTTTTGCCCCACAAAACCCAGAAGTAGAACTCAACACCCTGGGGCACAAACAGAATGGTGTTCGTTAGCCCCTATGCTGAGCCCCCCACCGTGGTTCCCCAGAGTCCAAAGTAAAAGGAAGGGAAGAAACCTGTGGGTGCCAGTGACGGTCGCAGTCTGTCCAAGAATGGTGGTTGCAGTCCTGTTGAGGTTCTGGTCCTCCTCTGGATCTGGCAAGTGGTCCCAGAAGTCCCCAAACCCCCAAGATTATAAACCCTCAGGTTCTAGTGGGAACACCCAGTACCTCCCCCAGGGCAGGGAGTTCTGCAATGAGTGATCTGACTCTGTGAGTCATGGGGTGTTTTTGGAATCGTTGATGGCCCATTAGCAAACATGCCCCCTACAGGCTGGGTGTGGTAGTGCTAACAACTTCCAGGAAGGGAGTTATCACAGCTCCTATCTCACAGGCTTCTTTTACACTCAGCTTACATCCTGAGGGGTCAGGTGTGCCATGGGAAGCTGCTGCAAATGGTCCATTGTTAACAGTTCATGAGAAATGACAAAGAGAGTTTAGAATACACAGCTTTGGTCATGCCCACAGAGTAATAAACTGGTCCCGGCTTCCTGAATTAGGACACATGTTCCTAATCAAACACCTTGATTCTTCCTTCGAAATATTCTTGAAATTCCTTCTGCTGCAAAGATCACCTACTGCAAGTGTTTAGCTCTGATTGTAGGAAAATAAGACACAGAACTAAGAGTTAACTGACCTTTACACTTCATACCATCTATTCCTCCACCCTTAAGAATGCACTTTACTTTTGGTACCAGCAATTGTTATGGTCTATTCCTGCCCTATCCCTAAATGAATTAATATAAACCCTTGTGAAATGAAGCAATGTGCTACTAAATCAGGTTTGACCATTTAATCCTTTAGAAAGTGTTAAGAGTTGGCTAGATTTCTAAATTTTTGGCAGTTGTTCAATAATATTGCTTTCTCTTTTTTTGTGCTTTCTTAAGAAGCTGTCTGGAGTAATTATTCATTTACTAGGACAAAGAATTGACCTAGAGTAAGGTGAGATATTTTAATTGCTTCAGAGAAAAATGAGTGTTACTTTTAAATTGACATCACTGTAAATATTAATTCACTTGTAAATACATTTTTGTACAATAATTGTTATCTAAAGGCAATAACTTTTTTTTCTGGATATTGAACAAAGGAACCTGACTCAGTACAGTATCCAATTCAAAGCCTAGGCCAAAGAGTTCTCTTTTTAAAATACCCTCCAGCATCATCCTTTCTTTACCTCAGAGCCTCCCATTAAGAACAATCCAAAAATTGCTTAAGATAATTGTATTAGGTGCAGAGACCTCACAAGTAGAGTTTATGAATGCATCAGTGATGCTTCTCTATAAAAAAAAGGTTAAAAATAAACAAATAAGATAGATCTGGTCAAAGAAAAGGAGCAGCATAGGACTTCCTATCAGCCTGTGACATCTTTTGACTTTCAATGTGAAGCCACAAAATAAAAATCATTTATCAAAAGTTGTCTCAATCCTATCCTGTGAAAACTTCTGGATTTTTTTCAGGAGTCTTTGTCTCTCAAAATTTTCCTTTTCTTGGGGAGCTATGTCTATTCCTTGGGAGCAGCTCAGGCAGGGTGTCATCCCCATCCCATGCCCTGCCAGTGCACATCACTTGATGTAGTGAAGTGGATCCACACTGCACAGCCACACATGAGGACAGCCACCCTCAGGCTCATAATTTTAATGCCCACCCAGTTTTCATGCTAAACATCAGGGTTACAACTTTGCCTTTAAGATGGATGCAATGCCCAGGGGCATGTAGGTAGCTACATGGTGACACTACTGGATAACATGAACACAAACTTCTGTGTCCTGTTGTTCACTGTAAACTGTCATAAAGTCCCTGGAGAGCAGCCCTGTAGATGAAAGGTGGATCTGGAGTCAAGCACAGCTGTGACACTTAACCTGTACCACAGAGGGAGCTGCCCTATGCCTCCTAGTGGGGACAGCAGCTGCTTCTGGAACTCCCCGATGCAATCCATAGAGGGCTCCACACTTGAACATGTGGAATGTCATCTTAAAGTAAACAAACTTTGGTGGAGAGAAAGGACTTCACACAACAAATCTATGAGATTCATAGTGAAGACATTTTATTACACATAGCCCATGGTTTATATAGGGTTAGAACTACAGCTTATTGGCTAAAAAGAGTTACACACCACCACGCTAGAAACTTCAGTCGGTTAGAACCCATATCTCACAAGTCCAATGTTTTGGAGAATTTATCCTAGATGTTTTCAAGAACTTCTCTGGTGTGCTGTGAGAAACCTGAGGAGCCCCCATGCGAAACTAACTCCTCCAAGCAGCTGTGACTTGTTTGTTCTTAGCTGCCTTTAGTCTCACAGGGTCTTATATAGATCTGAATGTGATTTTACTGTACCAACATGATCTGAATGAAGCTACAGCCCATGGAGATCCCATGCTGGAGGCAGGACTTGTGGCCCCAAAGGGAACCCAAGCACTGGAGCAGTGTGCTCCCTAGAGGACTTTACTCCATGGAGTATGTACTCCCTGTGCTGGGGCAGTATTGAAGAACTGCAAGCCTTAGGAAAGACCTATGTTGGAGTAGTTCATGAAGGACTGCGTCCCCTAGGAGGGACAGTACAGTAGAGCAAGGGAAGAGCATGAGGAGGAAGGAGCAGCTGAGAAAAAAAATGCCTCATTCCTTGTTCTCCTATGCCTCTTGGGAGTGAAGTGGAGCCAGGGAAGCAGGGAGGAGTGCAGGGAAGGCGCGCGGATTTAGATTTTTTCTTATTATTCTACTCTGCTTAATTGTCAGTACATAAAATTGATTTTTCCCAAATCGAGTCTGTTTTGCCCATGATACCACTGATGAGGAATCTCCCTGTCCTTTTCTTGGCCAACTGGCTTTTCATTTAATTTTTCTCCCCCAGTCCTGCTGAGGAGGCAGAGTGATAAAATAGCTTGCTGGGCACCTGGCAGTGGGCATAGAGACATTGCATTCCTGTGGATTTCTGTACCTGAAAGCAAACTTCATTGTATCCTTTTTGGTTTTAGCGCTGTGATAGCTTAAATGCCCTATATGGGCAAAGCAACTACAACGAGATGCTCACAATAGCTGTAAGGTTCTTTTCCCTCTATCCAAAGAAACATACGTGTCTCTAAATTCCTGGTACATAAACATCACTTTTCAAATAAAATATAAGAAAATTTGGATAAAAATGCAACAGAAGTACCATTACATTTGTTTTAATGGCATATTTTCTTCTTCTACCTTTCATGATTATTTTGCCAGTGTTATTTTCAGATTCACATGTACTTCAGGTTGTTCTCCTGCTAGGTATTTATTGTTTTGCAGAGCTACACCTGAAATACTTAATGAAAACTCAAAGTACAAAAATAGAACAGAAACTGCTTGTTCCTCTGGTGCTAGCTGACCTCTGAAATTGCTTTTCTTCTTTTCATTAATGGCTAAGAGAATAATTAGGACAGCAGAAGAGCATTTGCACCATTAATAGGACGTTCCATTACTTTTATTCACAGAAGACAGACCCAGGTAGAGGAAGACTCTACTGGAAATAGCTTTCACAGGATTCAAGATGCCATTCCCTCAGAAGGAGATTACAATTTGCAGATAATACACATATAAAGGACGATGATCTGATACATATTGGAGCTGGATGGCATTGCCAATATATTCCTCATCTGTAGTATATATAATAAAGACTTAATGAGCTTCATCTCAAAGTCCTGGTGAGAAAAGATGTGCCTGTTCATGGCCCAAAGCACTAGTTCTGTAGCTCTCATCAGAATCAAGCACCATCTTTCTTAGTATGCCATGCCCCAAATATGGACCTGCTATGTGAGAAGAACATGAGATCAATGAAAAAGGATTAAAGGGCAGGCATTTTAATATTTTGGCTAAACTCTCCTTGTTTAGTCTTGGATTCTGTTTTAAATTGCTTACAAAAACAGCAACAACAATACCGAGATTGGTGGAAATACCACATGTGTGGATCACTGAGTAGCCTAGGCTTGAATATAGAATAATGCTCTTCAGAATAAGGGGTACTGGAAATACAGAACAAGAAATGTTTCTGAAAGTTTAACAACTACTTGCTTGTCCCACTTGTATTTGTGGAATGACAGAAAATAAAACTTGTTTTTAACAAAGAGAAAATGATATAATATAAGAAAAAATAATTAATGGTCAAAAATAGGTCAGTCTCACAAAGATTTCTAGGTGATTATATCTTGTCCTTTGATCTGAGAAATAGAATTTACACACAGTTTCTCAGGAGTACTTTACCACAAAGAAGGTAGTTTTGTGATCCAAGAAGTTCTTGATTAATTTTTCCTGAGTTTGGAACTTGTATACAAGACAGTTATGTTAGCTGATAGAAGTCACTCAAAAACTTTCAGTTAATATCTATATTCCCAAGAAATATGTAACTACTTCTACTCAGAGAGTGCCACCTTCCTGCATATTTCCAATCATACAGCCATTGAACAAACACACACATTTTTGACATGGCAACAACCAGACTGATTTATTACACATTGCTACAAGCCAGTTCTGAAACTCCGAGCTTTACCAGATATTACACTTTAATTTCAGTCTTTCAGAGATTTCAACCACACAAACCCTTGTAAAGCCAGTGGTTCTTTGCTACACAGTTCACATCCAGAGAATAACAACACATTTTTCTCTGTGAGATTTCTTTTAATTTGGTGAGAAAATACGCTTTTTGGCAAAAAGGGTTTTACAGAAGCAACATGCAACTTCATAAAAGCATTACAACAGACTGCCAGGACTAACGAGAATTGCTATAGTAAGGAAGGAACATTTGTTACACTCAGCAAACATGAAATCCATGCCGCTTAAGCAAGGTACCCATAACTTGCAGAAAATAAGTGTTTCAGTTACCCACAAGAGGAAGAAAAGAATAAAGGAAGAGAGATTAAGACAAGAAAGAATAAAGAGAGAAAAAATGGAGAGAAAAACATAGAAGATCATATGTTGACAGCTTCAGGAGAGCAGGCCAGGGCAAAATGAAGACCTCGTGCATGCCTCTGGTTTTATCTGCTCTGGTGTCTGTGGCCAATCCCCCAAGGCAGGCCAGGGTGCGGGCAGCATTCTCTCTGTCCCTGCCAATCTAAGCTGGGTCAGGGACTCCAGGAGCTGTGGGGTGTTACGGTTTTCCTGGGCTGTTTGTGACTGGCAGCTGCTCCAGTGCTTCCCTGTGTGGGCACAAGGTGCTGCCACAGAGGGATATGACACCACCCCACCTCCACAAGGTTCAACCTATCCCTTCCCCTCCACACACACACACTCACCCTGACAAGGTAGTTCTGACCCCATAATCACTGATCTGGTGTGTAACATATATAACTGCAAATATTTACAGGAAAAATACCTACGTCTATGTTAACTGACTGACTCCATTTATGATTAATGCAGGAAAACAGGTATCTGTAGCATCTGTACTGTTGACTTACTTTATTTCTACTCCAGGATAAGTCACAATTTAGAAATGCCAATTTTTCTACACCAACGACGAAAGGAGCATAAGAGATATATATATGTCCATTGCTGCACCCTAACCATTCTACTGGTATATTATTATCCTCTCTTGATTTTTGCTTGTATTCCTCTTTCAAAGGCTACAGATCATCTGTCCAGTTACTATTTATCAGTTCTCCAAGAGTTGTCATTCACCTACTGAAACACATTTTAAATTATTTTCTTCCAGTATACAGATGAAAGAATAATATTTAACAGCGAAGGATGAGAGCTGATTTCCACAGAGCAACACTAGAAACCCACCTATTTGATGATGAATCTTCATTGCCAATGGCATTTGGAGACCTCTCAGCCAGACAATAATGCATTACAAGTATGTCATGTTGATTGTATTGCTTTTTTTTTTCCTAGTTGAAATGTCAGGCAGTTCAAAGTCAAAACCAATTAAGGATTATATTACATTGACACTAATACTTTTATCAATAGATATCAAATTGCTTTAACAAAATCTATTTTCAATAAGCTGTTTTAATAGAAATTGATTATATTACAGTCCTATAGTAGTTCAAGAATTTATCAATCATTTTATATTTTTTTTCCTGGGGAAGTTATCAAGGGAATAGACTTATAATATCTTGGGTCATTATCACTGGCAGGATAGAATAAATGACAGCCCACAGTGGATCTGGATACTAGAATGCGTTTAAGAATCGCTGAGATTAGAGTCCTTGACCCGCTTGATTGCCTTACGTATACCCTGCACTTACTTGATCCTCCAGCGTTTTCCTAGGTAGACTTCTTTTCTCATCAGGGAGATTGCTGCTAGTCTGTGAAGGTTAGGCAGAAAAATCAAACCAGTTCCCACTGTATTGCTGCTCATACTTACCCCTACCAAGAGTTATTGACCAAGGTCCCCAGGTGCCGCCTAGCATTTGTCTCCATGTAGATGTACCGTGTTGGGATCTTTCCCCATTTCCAGAATCTTCAGCACCTCATTTCTAAGTTTCTTTCTCTCTAAGACCTTTTTTTTCTCTGGGGACCCTTCTTTTCATTACCTGTTATTCTTTGGAGAATCCTAAGCCCTTGTTTTTTCTCCTGCCTAAATAATGTATGTGCCTAATAGTCTAGGCACAATGTGTGACCAGACCTCAGACTGAGTAGTTCTGTTTCATGTCTTCTTATCAAGTGCAAGCTAATTTTTTCACTTATGACATTCTTTTCTATTTCCCTTTTAATAAATAATGGTCCTGACTTCTTTCAGGACTCTAAGACTTGTCAATTGTTTTATTTCATTAATTAATTAATATTAATGGCCCAGAATGATCTTCAGTCAGCTATTTAAGAATATTGAATATCCATATTTTCATTTTAAAAAGAATCCAAATATAGTAACCTCTGTTCAGCACTCTGTTAAGTCAATTTTGGAGTAGAAAATACTACATCACTGTGAAGTAATATTAAATTTTCTTCCTCTCTGCCACACCTTAAACATAGAGCAGAAGATTTTCATATTTCTTCTATCTGTTCAAAGCTACAAACCACCTCACCATAACCTTGCTGCAGAGCAAACAAACAGCCTGAGCACAGAAGTCCCCTTGGCACATTATTGCCAAACCCAGCTACGCATTAGCAAAACTCTACTGCTGCTGCTCCTTATTCATGTTGTAGCTTTGATTGTGAGTCTCAGTCTTGCCTGCTCGATTTTAACAGTAATTGGAAGGCATTCATACCATCATTAGATCCACTTTATTGTTACGCCTTTCAAATATAAATGTTAGGAAGTGGTGGATAATTGCCAGAGCTGTTGACCTTGAAAGGGTGCTAACAAGGTGATACCAGGACATGCTGCATGTCCTGGATTTTTTCCTGTTGTCCGGGGAAAGCACTCTGCTGCCCCATGCTCTCCTTAATATGGAAGCAGGTTTCACCTACATGATGTGAGCTTGATTCTTGTCCTTGTGTAGCTGCAGTGATCAAGCCGTAGACAGCACCAGGTGCACTTTGTATATGTATCTTATTACCCTTTTTCCTGGTTCTTGAAACTTGTTTTCATTCTTGTAGCTTCATTTGGCTGCCCCACCCTTTTACCAAATAAACAGTCTGACCAAATTCTGCTTTTCTACCTGGTCTCAGTTTTGCTATCATCACACGTACATTAAGTATTTCTGATATTACTGTTAGGTGGTGTGGTAGTGGATAATCTTGTCTCTGCAACATATCACTGTGCCAGTTTTCCATGTATTTCTCAGCCTTGGAAGATTGTGCTCCCCTTCAGTTACCTGTCAAGTTTGGCCATCTCATATGACATCTCCTTAGCAACCTGTGAAATCCAGCCAATGCTCATGGCACTATCTTCTCTCAGCTTCTCACACATACATCCAGCACATTCAGCAATTTCTCATGTCTTGTAGTATTTTTCTGAACTTCTTTTTCAGTTAGCCGAACCTCAGACCAGCACCTAGTCAGTGATCTAGAAATTGAATAGTAAACCTAAGGAAAGACAAAGAAAATAATGGAAAGCTTAGTTTCAGAAGCAAAGCAATAAACAGCTGTGCTAATGAGCATTTCCCTGTTGCTAAACACAGAGTAAAGATGTTGTCACAGGACAATGTTGGCCTACAAAGGATGATGAACCAAGGGGATCTTAGTGCCCTGAGCTGGAGGACATTACTGTGCAAATGACCCTGAAATTGTGCAGGATCTGCTGGTCCAGCTGGATCCCTACACATCTATGGGGCCTGATGGTATTCATTTCAGAATCCTCCAAGAGCTAGCTGATGTCATCACAAACCCTCTCGTGATGATTTTTGAGTGGTCTTGGGAATCTGGAAAGTTCCCAGTTGACAGGAAACTGGTGAATATTGTCTCAGTTTTCAAGGGCAAGAAGTAGGACCCCAGAAACTACAGGCCTGTCAGTCTCACTTCAGTGCATGATAAAGTTATAGAGAAGATTAATCTGGGTGGTATTGAAAAACATCTGAAAGACAACAGTCATCAAGCATAGCCAGCACAGCTTCATGAGAGGAAAGTCCCATTTATCAAACCTGATTTCCTTCTATGACAAGGTAAACCAGTTTATCTGATCAAGGGAAACCAGTTGATGTCATCTTTTTGGATTTCATTAAAGCTTTTGATATTGTTTCTCACAGGATACTTCTAGACAAAATGTCCAGCACAGCTGGATAAACACATCATGGGGTGGGTGAGCAATGGGCTCACGGGTCAAGCACAGAGGGTAATAGTGAATGGGGTGACATCAGACTGGGGACCTGTCACTAATGGGGTTCCACAGGGCTCCATCCTTGGCTCTGTGCTCTTCAACATCTTCATAAATGATTTGGATGCAGGACTGCAAGGAACACTAAGTAAGTTTGCAGATGACACAAACCTGGGAGGAGCTGTTGACTCCCTCAAAGGCAGGGAGGCCCTGCAGAGAGACCTGAACAAATCAGAGTAGTGGATGATCACCAACAATATGAAATTAAACAAGGAGAAGTGCCAGACTCTGCATCTGTGATGAGGCAACCCTGGATATTCGTACAGCCTGTGGAATGAGATGCTGGAAATAGTACCATGGAAAGGGACCTGGGAGTCCTGGTCAATGGCAAGGTGAATATGAGTCAGCAGTGCCCTGGTAGCCAGGAGGACCAACCGTGTCCTGGGGCGCATCAGGCAAAGCATCACCAGCCAGTTGATGGAGCTCCACACTGGGGTGGCCTTACCTTGAATATTGTGTGCAGTTTTGGATGCCAAAATAGAAGAAAGATATAAAGCCATGAGAGAATGTTCAAAGGAGGGCAACAAAGAGAGGAAGCCGGATGAGGAGCGACTGAGGTCACTTGGTCTGTTCAGCCTGGAGAAGAGGAGACTGATAGGACACCTCATTGCAGTTACGAATTCCTTATGAGGGGAAGACGAGAGGCAGAAACTGATCTTTTCTCTGTGGTGACCAGTGACATGACCTGAAGAAATGGCCTGAAGTTGATCAGGGGAAGTTTAGGTTGGATATTAGAAAAAGGTTTTTCATGCAGTGGGTGGTTGGGCACTGGAACAAGCTTCCTAGGGAATTCGTCACAGCCCCAAGCCTGACAGAGTTCAATGAGCATTTGGATGATACTCTCAGATGCATGGTGTGACTCTTAGGGGTGGTCCTGTACAGGGCTACAAGTTGAACTTCATGATTGTCTTTTCCAACTCTGTGATTCTGTGATCTCAGCTACCCATATGGAATCATGGGACACACTATCCTAAATAAGGACCTTGGCTGATAGGAAAATAAAGCTGAAGCCAAATGATACTCCAAAGACTTTTATGTGACTGGCTTTGCATCTCAATAGCAACTGGGCAAACAGAAAAGATGGATTGGTTTGGGAAGCAGTTATGAAAACTCAGTGACATTAAGGGAAAGAGGATTTAGTAGCAAGGTGCAATGCAAAATAAGTTTGCATGATTATGTAAAGAACCACAAACTATATTTTTCTTACTGAAAAACAGTAAGACCTTTCTTACTGGAAACCTTAAAAAAATTATGTGAGAAATGAATGTTTTAAACTAAATTACACTATTTCTCTATCTGATCATTATGGGATTGGAAATCTCAGAGGATTTTCAGAGTAGACTCCATGGATAATTTAGTTTCAGATAGACAAACTAGGTATTAAATACTTATGAATAAGTGTTACAATGTCCCTAGAGTCTTTGCTGTGAGCCAGCTAAAAATTTGATCTTATAATACAAAAATTTGGTTTGCAAAACCAGAAGAGTTTCTTTTTTTCTTTTTCTATTTTTTTTCTTTTTAAGTAGAAAAACATTCCATAATTAAAGTGATTTAATACCTGAAAGGGTATTTGCTTTATTTATGGGCATTATCACCACAGAAATCAATCTCAGACAAGTTAAGCAGAGCTGTTAAAGCCAGGCACATAGGTAGCCAGGGAAAGAAGCTGTGTGAAAGACAAAAGGCTGAAAAAATATTTATGCTTTTACAACAGTTAGGTGATGTGTAGCTAACTGATGTTGTTAATCTCACATGATCTTACAGAATTCCTTTACAAAACATAGACCTACTTTATCAGAGCATCTTAAACTGGACTCTCAGCAGCCGGTCATCTCCTGAAGCTCACTCAGACATACAGACTACGATGATAACTTCCTCATATGTAGGCACCTAGACATAGTTACCAATGTTTAGGTGTGTTAAGGAGGGCTTCCTGTTGCCTACATACAACAACTGGAATTTAAATTGGATATTGTAGAGAGTCAGTTAGATGGAGAACCTTTGGGAGACGCTCACAGCCCTATGCTGGCAGCTGAAAACAGTGAGGATCTCAGCATAAAGTACGCTATGTGGGGATGACTGAATCCTACGTCTGTTATTCAAAGTTGTCTAGTTACCACTCTGTTATAAACAAGATAATGTTGCATTATCTAGTACTCAAATCTAAGTCACCTTTGGCCTTAATTGCATAATAAATATAGGGGCAGCATCTCAGATTTGTTCTCCCTTTAAATTAAATTTTAAGTCAAACACTGCTGCTTTTCCATATCAGAGGGAAAACATCAAGAGGAAATGAGTCTTGTAAGTCAAAAAATATAGAAAGTTCATCTACATACAGAGTAGGCACATAACAGTGTAGTCTGTTGTGCAATTTGATAAAGCAGGAGTTCACTATCAACAATAATCTATTTATTAGTGAAACACACAGGAAAATCATGAAAGGAAAGGGATGTCAGAGATATTGTTCTCCTAAGCAGAATCCTGAATGTGCTTTTCATTAGCAGAAGGGTATAGATAATCGTAGATAACAACTTGTAATGTCAGTAGGGACAGATGTTTTCTAAAATGTAAATAAAATGTATCTGAGAAGTTATCATCAACAGGGATTTGTCTTTCCTGAATTAAGCACATTACTGATTTTACTCTCTGTAATTACTCTTTTCACTATTAACTGACCCAGCACTCAGGCAGAATTCACTGTATTCACATCATAAAAAACTTCTTTTAAAAAATTATTTCGTTTGTCAGCTTGAAGTACAGTAATAGATTTTAATATTGTTAACTTTGAATTTTAGTTCTTTGGGTTTCCACTTCCTTCTCCTTGGCAATAATGCTTTGATACTCAGCAGAAAAAGTTGTATGTAAATAAATTCCGCAGCAGAACCTATTTTGTCATTTGAAGTAAATTCATTCACTTTTTTCTTCAAGCGAATAATCCTATGAGCTAATTTCTTTAATTTTTTTTGGTTGTTATTCTTTATTTGTCCTCAAAAGTAGATTTTGTCTAAGGTTTTTTTAATTGGGAAATACTTCACAGTTGTCCCTCTAACTTAGTGCAGAATTGAGTTAGAAATTTTTATTAATACACTTGTGCAATTCTAGTTTGTTCTTTTGCAATAGTAACAATAAAAATATGCTTCAATGGAACAAATAACTTGAAATATCTGGTTAGTCTTTGAAAAAAAATTAAGCTTACCAATATCACACAACGACGTGAAATTATCATGATCATGAGTCAATTCTTGAGGTTAAATCTCAGACTTCATAGTGAGGTACAAAAGGCAAAAACCTCCTTTTGCTCAGGCACCACTTCAGGCAGGTCCTCTCCTATGACTCAGCAAAAAGCAAGCTAACCTACTACTTTGTGCCAGTGACTCCCAGGACAAATCAATCTGTTGCTTGTGAGTACCGGCCAGACCACAGTGACCTCTGACCAGGCAAGGGGGAAGACTTCTGTCCATCTCACCCTTGCAGAACCAATTCATACAGACCTCCCACGTCAACAGCCCTGAAAACTTGTGCTTGCCCAACAGTCTCTAGGTACTCTGTCTGAAAGGGCTCATGTCATCATCTATGACGAAAGCAGGTTCAGAGTTCAAAGAGTAAAACTCCTGGAGAACTGAGTTAGTAGTGAATCTGCTCAAGAAGTTACACCTCACCCAGCATCATATTTCCTTCTTAATTGAACTGTGCTCTTCTTTAGCCCAAAGCAAGTTTTCCTTTATTCTTTGATGACACAGAACTAGCTGCCCAGACAACAGCTGAGGAAACTGTAGTGTAAGTATACGGGTTACTGCCTTTTATCCATATTTCTTTTCATGTCCCTGCCAGTCATTTCCTCTTGATGTACTTCTCTCTTTCTCCATGCCCTACAAGCACTCAAGTGTTTTTTCATGAGAATATGGTCCATTCTTTTTCACATTATTGCTTAGCCATTCAGCTTGAGGTGCTTTTACCTGAACAGAAACAATTATTTCAGGAGTGTTTAGTGGAATCTTGGTGGTAATGTTAAACTCTGATTTGAAGTTGCTGATTATTTATATGCTTGAAAGATGAATGGTTTCAGAGTCTGTTATGATCATATACAGATCTAAAGCCTCTGCAGGTGTCTCCAAGATCCACTGCCTTTTTCTTCCATGCTCTGACAGGAAAATAAACTATTGACTTGATCTTCCTGCTTCTGCAGGAATTCTGCTTCTGCTGTCATTATAGCAAATAAAAATTAATAACTTCAAAATCCCTGGGCTTGGTTTAGTTTAACATTAGCATTAAATTAACATGCCTTGCTGATAGCTTTTTAATTTTTACCTCTGGGGATTTAGTGTTATTAGGAAATTCATACTCTTACCCAATATGAATAAATTGCTGATGTCAGTAGTCTCAACACAGATGTCATAACCTTCATGCCACAGTAACTGCAGACCCCTAAGAGAAAAATGAAAAAAAAAAAACAAAACCAAAAAAGTCACCTTTTTCAGAACTGCCTGGCTCACCTCTTTTAGAGAAAATGATCAAAATGCTAGGAAGAACTTAAATCTTCGGTCCTATCAACTCATGGTTGAATGTCTGAACCAGAAGAGTCCACATGCTGTAACCTGTGTTGCTGGCAGGCCAAAGGACTGTGCTGCCCCAAAGAAGCTCAATGGAGGCAGTCAGGAAAGACATTATTAGTGGGCTAATTCTCCATCTTCATCATTGGACATCAGGCTACCCTGACCTTGGTCTTATGCAGACCCCCCTCATGCTGTGGAATATCACAGGTAAGAGTCTAGGATATACCTGCCTGGGAACAGAAATAAATCACATCCTGGAAGAGACCCTAGCACACAATGTGTATGATCACTGTATTTGCATTACACTAAATCTCCTTTCTTAAAGTGACAACACTGAGATCGTACATTGCACATACAGAAATCCAAACTTGGATTACAATTTGTTAGCGCAGTATGATTATCTCTTCACATGAATTATCATACTTTTTCTTGTGTGGGGTAATTTATATTCCCCAATAGTAGACAGGCACATTTTTCTACGGGAACTATTTTAAAGTACAGCTTAGTTTTTTAGAAGATCCTGCACACCTAATTTACTAAATGTCCATATTTTTATCTTTAAAAAAAGGTTTCTTGTTATTGTTATTCATTTGATGGAAGTATTTTTAATTTCACTGCATTGTAGCAATGTATAAGCTGTATTGTCTTTTTATTTTTTCCCCCAAAGTTAAATAGCACTTTGCTTTAGGAGCTGAATGTATTATTTGTCAAATTTGTGGAATACAATAATGGCTGCTGACTGTGTGCTACTTACCTCAGATAATAATAAAGAGATCAATCTGCCTTTTGCTGAATATTGGTACATAGCAACCTAGTTCCATGACACGATAATCATTACAAACAGACAAACATACAAACAGGGATCTTCTACAGCATTGGTAACTCTACACCTCACTGGAAGAGCAGTTTCAGAACCATGGTTTGTTCCCAGCTTCCCCCAATCTAGGAGCTTCTTCTGGTGGCACATTACAATCTTATGAGTAAAATATTAATGTGCCACCTAATTTGGATACTGTCCTTGAGGTATGTTGGGAACTGAACCTCTGATTCACTGTTTAGATGTCAATCTCTTCATGATGGTTGATTTTGGCATAGTCTTGGAAGACAATTTACATGTGCCCCACTTCTGATGGATACCTGCTAAACTATAGTCTGACAGCTTGCCACAAAAATTGACACTGAAATTACTGTAGGCTTTTAATGACAGCTGCATACAGCTCCAGACAAACTATCTCAAAAAATATTTAGGAGAACTATAACTAAAACTAAGAACTGCACAGAAAAGGATAAAAACGGTCATCCAGCCTATAGGATAGCTTGCATCTGAGAGGAGCATCATTAATTTGATAATTTGGCTTTAAAAGCAGAAAATTAGGAAGAATAAAGAAAAACACATTAAAGGACTATCAGACCATTAAAGGCATGAAGATGGTGAACGGGGAATATCCTCTCACTCTTTCTTACAGCACTAGGGAATATCGAGTCAGATGAATAAGCAACAAACAAATTACCATGCAGAGTTATTCATTTATTATTTCAGGTTAGACTAGACAACCTCATACCAATCATTACAGGCTTGTAACTTTGTTAAGGGAACTATCCTGACCCTAATCCAAGAACCAATCAAACAAGTTGGTCCTCTGATGCTCTATAAGCTGATCTCCAAGGGACCACTAAATCCCAGATTCCAAGTACTCAAAGAGAATTGAGACTCACTTGAAGTGAACTATATCTCATAACCAGATTATACTCATGAATTCATTTTTCATTAAAAAAATCCGAACAGAATGTGGAAGTGATCCTAAAGGGAAAAGGTCACACATGGACAATGGTAGCTCCAATTCTCTTGTAAACAAGTGCTCTCAGGAACACTCATGATTTCATATGATGAGATTACTTTCATCACATATTTGTTGTGCATTTGGAGTACTTGAAATCTATTACTGCCTGCTTCATTTCCTTAGAGAGAGTATATGAAGGTTTTGTAAGTACCCCTTAAACCAAACATAGTATAAAATCTAAATCCTCCCACTCTCCAGTCCACTTAGCCATAAATCACAGTTGTCTCTGAATTCAGTGCACAAGCTGATTACTGTGGTATTAATGAGGTGGTTAGATGTTACTTGTGTTGCAAAATATGTGATTACTGAAATTCTGTAATAAGCTAAAGGAATTGTCAGAGCTGCAAAGAATAGGCTGGTTTAGCCAGCATGATGGATGTATGGAGTTTAATGAAAGAAATGCTCTTTATGTGTCTGCATTAGAGACTATGCATTAGTCAGAACCGGGCTGCATGAAAACAGACTCAACACTCTTTTCTGTGTTGCTACTGGCACATAGAACCAAAGAACAACTTTTCTGATTGAGATAGGAGAAGAATGAAATAACTTCATACTGGGATGCAATGCTCTCTCCAAACTGAACATCAGGAGCAGAGAGCGCTGGGGTGCTGGCAGCTACCCATCTGTACCCCCAGTTATGTATTGAGCAGAAGTATAAATAAGAATTTTAATCAAAAGAAACAATCAATTCTCAGTTGTAACACTGTGACAGAGAAATTCTTGCTGGAAAGTCTCTTCAGCCAAATATCTGAGTGATGCCTTGGGGAAGGATCCTGGAGAGAAGCTGGGGAACAAAGCTATCATCTCAGTTCAGAACTGACAGGCACTTTCTACTTTTTCTTCCTTTTTTTTCCTTCTTTTTCTTGTTTTATTTTTTATTTATGCTTTTTGCCGTTGTTGGGGTTTCTTTGGGAGTTTGGAGTTTTTTGTTGGGTTGGGGGGTGTGGGGAGGGGGGTGTGGTATGTTTGTTTCCCCTTCTTTTCTCTGTTTTCTTTGTTTCCAATTCTACAACCAATTACCTACCCTGTGTTTTACTAGGATAAATTTATCTTTCACCTCAAAGTTTGTCCAATAATTAGTCTGGTGTCCAAATGAACTGACCACTAAATAGCACTCTTGTTTTGACAGAAATGGAGAATCCAATCATATCATAGTCTGATGTATTTTCAAGCTATGTCTAGATGAACAGTTTATATCAAAAATGGCTTCAGTATTGCTTCCTTGTCATCTCAATGTGTTTAGTGTTGCTTTGCTTCTCTGAAATTTGGTTTGATTCCAGCCAAAACCCAGGACAGAAAATGTACTTCCAAATCCCTTCTCCAGTTCTGCAATGGGCATTGCTTGGCACTATTCTTTCAAATGCTGCTACACACAGCACACTGAGAGCAGCCAAAAGGAGATTCCTGAGTCTCTTGGGACCAGCTGGGCAGCATGAACCCAGCAACTGGTCGTGGGCTGAAGTAGTGATATCCATGCTGGCTTTTGATATTCTGAGGTTTATCAAGAAACTGCCAGAACCAGACGGTCCTGGAGGGAGACTCAGAGCCATAGCAATGCCCACAAGCAAGCACAAAAGATGTGTCTTGAAGAACATTCGTTCCAAAGAGGCCAAAAAGAGTCACAGCTGTAGTTATTCCTGACTTGTAACACGGATTGGTTTTGTCTAGGGTGGTCTGAAATTGCAATAGTAGTAAATATTAATAACATTAATATATATTATCACATTGTACAGGGTTGGGGTGGGACAGAGTTATTGTTCTTTGTAGTAGCTCCTTGGTACTGTTCTGGATATGTGACCAAAATGGTGTTGATAACACACAGCTGTTGCTGGGAAGCGCTTACACAGAGTGAAGGCCTTTTCTGCTTATCCTGCTGCTTTGCCATCCAGAAGGCTGGTATATAAAAAGTTGCGAGGGGGACACAGCTGGGACTGTTGACCCCAGCTGACCAACAGGATATACCACAACATATAATATTGTGCTTAGCAATAAAATAATAGGTAGAAAAAGAAGGAGGAAGGAGGAATCTTTGGAGTTATGATGTCTGCCTTCCCAAGTAACTGATACAGCTGATGGAGCTCTGCTCTTCTGGAGACAGCTAAACATCTGCCTATCCATGGGAAGTAGAGAATGAATTCTTCATTTTGCTTTGCTTGTATGTGCAGCTTTTGTTTGTCTCTGAGTTTTCTGTTTTACTCTTGTGCTTTTCCTCCCCATCCCACTAGAGGGGAATGAGCAACAGGCACTGTGGGACTGAGCTGCCTATACCACAACAAACATCTACTTCTTGCCTTCTTTGATTTTTCACAGCCCTACACAGAGACATATCTGGGCCAGGTAAAAGTTACACACTTTTGTGTGGAAAAATCCAATTAATATAGCCAGGGGGCAAGAAACATTTTGAAACAACTGGAAATAGCATTTCAAAATACTATTAAAAATAGCATTGAAAAACAACATTTTAAAATACTACCAATAAAATCTTTAATCATTATTAAAATTATGCATTTGAGAAGATTTTAACACTGAAAATTGTGTGTTGTTTCATAGAACATACATAATTGCCAACATTTTTTATTTATTCTTATATTTATCTTCCATCTCAAATTTTCTTCTTATTGCAAAGGTATTATTCATGTAGGGAAAAAAGGCCAGATATTCTAGGGTTAAGTCACATTTTGTTTCTGTTGTATCACATAATATATTCTCAAATGCTTGGTGACAATGCACATAATTACTTTTTAATTTTTTTTCAAGCACCTCTCATCTGGGAGTACAGAGTAGCCTAAACAACATCCTTTATAAATATTACATGGAAGAGCTCCTGACTATTAAGATTAAAAGCTACTTATTTCAGCACACCCCACTGAAAGGAGAAGATGTCATTTTCATAATAGAATCCAATTCCTGCTGGTGTCTGCATGAATCAAAGGCATGCAAAATCTGCTAAAAAAATTCTGGTCACATATGAAAATGTAGTAGTAGATTTTCCAGGATACTTTATGCAATACAGCTCAGGTGTAGACCATAGTTTAGAGGCTCTTGAATCCATGCTGTCACAGATGAGCATGTGGAAGTGAGTCACCACCCCTGCCCCTCTGTCTGAGTCTGTGTATTGGGTTTGTGTGGCTAGGTTTTGATAGCAGAGATGCTACAGGAGTAGCTTCTGTGAGAAGCTCCTAGAAGTTTCCTCCGCATCCAGTAGATCCAATGCCAGCTGGCTCCAGGATGGACCTGGTGCTGGCCAAGGCCAAGCCAATCAGGAACTATAGTAGTGCCTTTGTGATAACATATTTAAGCAGGAAAAAGTGATTGTGCAGATGAAAATGGCAGCCAAAGGAGAACAGAGTGAGAATATGTGAACAGCAATGCAGATTCCAAGGTCAGTGGAGGAGGCAGAGGAGGTGCCCCAGGCACCAGAGCTAAGGCTCTCCTGCAGTCTGCGGTGCAGCCCATGGTGATGCAGCTGTGCCCCTGCAGCCCATGGAGGTCCACAAGGGTGCAGAGATCCACCTGCAGATCTGGAGGAGCCCCACACTGGAGCAAGTGGATGCACAAAGGAGGCTGTAACTCTGTGGGAGACCTGTGTTGGAGCAGGATCCTGGTAGGGTCCTGAAGACCCATGGAGAGAGGAGCCCATGCCAGATCAAGTTTCCTGCTAGGACTTGTGGCCCTGCAGTGGACTCAAGCTGAAGCAGTTTGTGAAGAAGTCTTGCCCATGGGAAGGACTCATGCTGGGGAAGTTCATGAAGGACTCTCTCCTGTGGCAGGGACCCCATGCTGGAGCAGGGGAAGGACTGTTCTCCCTGAGCAGCGGCAGAACCAACCTGTGATGAACTGACCATAACCCCCGTTCCGCAGAAGAAGGGAGGGATGAGGGGATGGTGTTTTGAAGATTTATTTTACTTCTTGTTATCCTGCCATGATTCTGTTAGTAATAAATTTAATTAATATCCCCATTTTGAGTCTGTTTTGCCTGTGACAGTAATTGGTGAGGGATCTCTCCTAGTCCTTATCTCAGTTCATGAACCCCACATTATATTGTCTCTCCTCTGTCCAGTTGCAGAGGACAGTGTGATAGAGCAGCTTTTGTGGGTACCTGGAATCCAGCCAGCATCAACTCACTAGAGTCTGGAAGTTAAGTGGAAAGCAAAATTGAAAGCTGGTTTAAAGGTGACTTTGGGACTTGTGCAATTGATTCTGCAGTCTCCAGTTCTGCCTCAGTAGTCCTGCCACAAAGTACCTGTTTGTGGTAAAACTTCAGAGCCCTCAAATACCAGATGTTTCACCAGTTTATTTTCCCTTCCTGCACTCCTTCAGTCTGCTGCAGCTCTGCTTTCCTCTGCCATGCTTCAGGAGCTCAGTACACTGCAACATCTGAGTAGGGGACAGTGGCTATACTGAGGTCCCTGTACTCCTTTGCCCACTCAGAAGCCATCTCTGGTGTGCATCAACTTCATGGGTGGTTCCAGCTAGCAACACAGGCCCAGGTGTTGCAATTTTAGGAAACAAACTCAAGGCTTTTTTTTCTTTTTCTTTATTTTTATTCTTATTCTTATTCCTATTCTTACTCTATTCAAAATCTTATTCTGTGTTAAATCATCATGAAAGGAAAACAGCTTCAGGACATGCAAATTCTAATCTCTAGCTGCCTATGATTCAAGTCGAAAGAAAAATACATCTGCTTAAGGTCTTGTAGTTTTGGGAATTCTCTTTGAAAAATTTCAGATGCAGTTCCTTAGAGCATATCTGTAATTTCTCTCTTACTATCCCTCTCTGCCCACCTCCCTTTCCTCCTCATACTGCAATATAAACCTAAAACAAAAGAAGAAAAATTAAACCACCTAGCCTTTTCTCCATACCATTTTCATTTATCTTCTGAGCAAGGTAGTATACAAATGCAGTGCAGTGTTGCTCGCCTTCTGAACAGCTTTTCTTCTGTTAAGGTTTATTTATCTTGGTTTGCTCTGCCACAGGCCATTCTGTCATTCTTAATTTCAGAAAATAATGCTCTCAGTCCTCTAGATCAAAGCAGAGACACTCCTTGGAAAAGCTGGTGCACTGATTGTCTTCCTGATCTGTCCTTGTGATCTGGAGCTGTCAGCATCTGCAGTGACTATGCTTCCTGCTATCAAATCTATGGAGCCAGCCTCATCCCAAGTAGCCTGATGCTGATCTCCACGTCCCATAGGATGTCCAAATGCTCTGGTCATCAACAGTATTAGCAACTACTGATGAACCAGCTGTACGGGTCCCTGCAAAGAGCTATGGTTGAGCAGCAGCAGTACTGTCTGGCAAGGGCAGACAAGTACCTGATTCTCATTTTGTAGCCTGCCAGGCACAAACCATCAGGATCAGAAGAACAGCTTTTCAGAACCACTCAAAGCTGACTTGACTTCTCAGACCAGATCTAAACACCAGGAAATAGGTACAGAACTCCATGTGGATACCAGCAGGATGGGGACTAGAGATCTGTTGAAGTCTGGGAAATACAGTATTTATAGCTCCTGTAAAAAAAGTTTTAATGTAGATGGTAATTTCAAGGTAAATTTTAGTGTTGTACATGGAAAGATTTTTTAAACATAAAATAATTTATCTGACAAACACAGAGATGGAAATGTGGAGCAACTTCTTAATATGCTATGATATTCTCAGAGGAAGTACATCATTCTGTAGCTGTATGATGTGGAAACAGCTCTTGAAAAAAACCAGAGGTAATATTTATCAAATGTCATAGCCTATGTTCTGGAAATTATAACCAACACATGAGAATCTGATGTTATATTCCTATGATGTGAGGCTGACAAGCACCTACTTGTGCAAGCTAACAAGCATATCTCTGTCTGGAAGTGTGATTCTTTACCCAACTCACAGGGGAGAGTAGCTACACTGAAGTTTAAGGTTTGGAAAAGTCAGATCCCTCCTCACACTATTCTTGGCTACTAGACCTTACTAGGCATAGGAAATGTGAAATGATGGATGATTTGACACTTGTGCACTCAAAAAAGAAGGTACAAGAGGAAATTCTGGATGATCTCAGCAAAAAAAATCTCTTTATTGTGACCCTTGCCATATCCTTATGCTTGGGCAATCACTTATATCCAATAACATTTTAGGAGCTGATTCTTATAACAAATGCATTGAATGAATCTCAGCTCCCTCTGACAGAAGCAAGATTTGAGATGTTGACTTATTCCTGAAGAGGCTGATTTTACCACTAACTGGCTCAACAGAGGACTCTGCTTGGCACATAGTTCTGCTATGTTTGACAGAAGTAAGCAAATTCATCACAATCCATTCTCATTTTTGTTTTTTTATTTTTCTGTATCATAGTGCAAATTAAATGGGGCTAGTGTTCCAATTTTTCAATATCATTTCCAGGATTTTGATTGCCAGGTAGAAGAGAAATGGTTGATTATTCTATGTATTTAAAGAATTTTCTACTATGAACAACTTTGCATACATTGCAAAATAAGATTCATAATTCCTGAGTTAAGATGATTTGTTTGAGTAATGGTAGTGCTTTTCCCATGCAGATGTTAGAAGTTGACCATATGTGTCATTTTTATAACAGACATGATAGGTTTGATGTTTGCATAAGTTCAACATTGGGACAAAAGGTGTAGTTACTGTTTACATAACTAAGTGTCAAAAATTATGCAATAACTAATTTTTTACTGCCACCTTGTGGTGCTGCAGGCTTTTGATGACAAAAAATGAGAGAATCAAAGCTTATGCAAGCCAAACAAAACCAAGGGACTATACAATTCTACTGATAATTTCTCTCTTTTTATCCTTTTTTCCCCCTATGTCATCTGTGATGGTGCTTAGTAAAGATTTACTCCCAGCTTTTGACTTTTGTAATGTAGCTCTTTGTGGTCATTTGTTCATAGGATCCCCATATACGAGCTGCAAACTAAGAACTATTCTGTATCCATGAACAGTATATAAACAGGTTTTCAAGAGACTGGAAAACATCTCGATCCTAAACCTTGGCTTTTATTAAAGTCTTTAGCTGATTGCCCCTGCCAGTTCCTCAGTTTTTCTAGAATCTAAAATTTGTTTTTTTCAAAAATTTTATATATTTTGTACAGGCCCTTTTCTTGTGTCTATGTTGAAGATACTTTTGGTTGTCAGTCTAGCGATCATACATGCCTGAGTAACATGACACTCACAGAAGCAGATTCCTGTGGCTCTACTAAACTCTTAAAATTAAGCACTTGCAGCCTATAATGTGCTTACCTGGAATACAACAGATTTTGAAAATCTCCCTAGATGCATCAAGTGACAGACCTGTTTATATTATCTGCTGGAATCATCTCATACCTATACTGTGATCCCTGTTTTGAGGTGGCATTACATAAATTTCTCAGTTTTCTTGTTTCTGAGCTATGCTGAGTTACACTGTTACTGCTTCTGATGCCTGGGCTTTGTTAAATCCCTGCTTACAAGAACATTTCTTGCTGAAGAAGCGCCTCAAGGCTGAAGCTATAGTTGCGTGCCTTCTGATGGGGCTCTTTTGTGATTCATGACCCCTTTCCAAAACCCCATCGAAAACTGTTGCTGATCAGCAGTTCATGAAAGCAGGCAGACCAGCAACATCATGTCCATTGGTAGGAAACTGCTTCAGACAGGCTAACTCCTCACTTGTGCTTTTTTTGAAACCACGAATTTATTTCAAAATCAATAAAAATCCATGGTGGTTTTGCAGCTTATAATATCTGGAGAGTATGCAACATGTGCATTAAATTTATGTGAAATGGCTATGCTAAATGTGGAGGACTAGACTTGAGAAGCATGTTGATTTATTTCAGCAAACAAAATCACTTATGGAAAATAAGAGGGAGGGAGTCTGATCAACAGAAGCTGAGAAAAATGACAGTTCTGTTTATTTAGATGGATATGAATGAGGCTTTAATCCACCCCTCTTACTCTGAGAACAGTCCAGATTAGCGTGGAAGACATGCCTCAATTGTGGCAGCAGAACAGGCAACAATCCAGTGTAAAGTGACCTCTCCTCCTTCATACAAAAAGAAATTCTGCTTCCCTTTGGGAATTGCTCTAGCCCTCATGTGTGTGGAGGATGGTTTTACTGTGACATTTAGACTGGGTCCCTCATTGGGAACTGCATAACTCTTATCATGCCCTTTCACTCTATATTCTTCATTTACTTCTGCATAATCTATCAGTTCCTCAGGATGAGGGCTGCTGCAGAGATTAAAACCCAGTGTCTGTGATGGGAAACTGGCACAACTGCTCAGCTCTCCTGGAAGATTTCTGCATGGCTGTGAAAGCATCCTCAGTCTGCTTGCCCTCCTGTTTCCCCTGAGCTAGCAAGGGGTCACATCTCCCAGACAGATGCCTGCCACACGGAGGGACAGAGTGGCTGCCATTTTCCATATGCTCATGCATATTTATACACATGCATTGTTCTGATCATAAAAGAATGGAAATTCTTATAGATATCTTTGTTTTTCTGTGCTTTTTCTGTTGTGCTTTTAGAAAATCTTTCTTATTCTCATAGCACCTTCTAGATTTCAGCACTTCATCTACTACCTATATTTGCGATTTAAGGGTCTATAAGAAAAGATCAGAGAATTTAGGGGTTAGTGACCAGTCAGGGTGGATTTGAATTCTGATTCTGAGGTACTTTTAGAAAGAAGTCTTCAGAAATATTTGCACAGGAGAAAGCTGTGGGATTTGACAGAGGAAACAAGGATAGAAGTAGAGGACACCAGTCCCAGCTAAGTCCCAGTGGATTTAGAGAAGAAAGGAAAAATGTAGAAGGGGCAACTGAAATAAAAGATTATCAAAGAGTAAGCTATCTTAAATTGATTGAGTTTCATAACCTCTTTTCTCCTTTTGACTATTCCATTTACAAAATCTAGCAAGTATGAGGCTACCCTATGATGCACAAAGGCAAATACCTCTTAGTGCTTGCCATGCATAAGAGCTGCAGAATGGTGTAAAATAGTGGTGTTTGTTTTTGGTTGTGTTTTTTTTTNACAAAGACTCTGGACATAAGGATAAATTAGACCTTATATCAGGAACTAGTCTAACAGAGGAAGACCCCCACCAGTGTATTATATTTTTTGTATGTAAGACAAACAAATTCTGTACATACCAACAGCAAACTCTATCTTTTCCCCTTAAAAATGAATGAGCTGAAAGGTTTATGAAACAATCTCATGTCTGCATAGAGATCTATGCTAGCACGATTTGAAGTAACAGAAACCAATGATTATCACAGCTGATGATATCTACAAATACACTGTATCAGTTGAAAGAGAAGAAATAATGAAAAGTCTGGAAGAATTATTGTGACGGCAAGTATAGAGGAAAAGAAAAGAGGATAAGAAAAATTCTCCAATAAACCCCTGCCATTTTAATCCGATACTAGGATGTTGAAAACAATATGAAAGGATCACAGCAAAGAATTACAACCATAAGATAGTATAAAGCATCTCTAACAATTTATATATGTTTATTCTACAAAAAAATCACCATTACAGCCTCATTCTACTGCCCTCAGCTATTGGCAAACACAGCATCACAAGTAACAACAGTGTGAATAGTGCCAACAGTGTGAAAAATCTGACTGTGGCACTACACAGAACACTGAGACCATCTTCAAAAAAAGGACAAGCATAACAGTGACCCCTCACATTGGTCTTTTTGGTTGATGAGAAAGTGGTGATGACAACACAGACCCATGGCACTGACTGTCAGAGTGCTTTTTAAAGAGAGATTTACAAGAGAGGTAGGAGTGACTTCACTGCAATTTAAGCCAGCTTTAACTTATGCACAGAAAAGTCACTGGAATGTCAAAATTACTGTTTCCACTGTAATTGCTAAGCAGAAAAGTTGAAGGTTTAAGAAAAACTGTGAATAAATTCTACCTATTCAGAGATATACGCAAGGCACTAGTCAGCAGGAAGCTTGAGTCTTTCATGATGGCTTTCCCTGGTCCTCTGGGCACTCAGTAGCTTGTTCCTGATGCTGAGGGCAACCAGATCAAGCACCTGTAGTAGGGTTGTCCCTTACAACCACATGGGTCAACCGTCACTGCACCTTACAGCACTAAGCAGGACTGAGCCTACACTATCCACAGGCCAAATGGGCTCTCCCCTCATGCTGCTTTCAGAGCTGATTCTCATTTAACACATGGCACAGGGTCCAAACTTCTCTCTTATCTGCCTTTCACTGCTCTATGACACTAGCTATCTTCATCAAGACATAGAAAATTATAAAATTTAGTTGTTTTTATTTTTCTACCAATCTTCACACAGATTTTAACTGCTGTTTCTGTCCCTTTGGATTTACTAGACCCAATCTATGTATTACAGATGAGGCAACAGTTTAATTTATAAATATAGATATGTTGCAATAGAATTGAATTCACATGACACTCAAATGTTGTCAGAGAGGAGAAAGTTAAGGGAAGAAGAAAATTTCTGTAGAGAACTGACAACCCAGGCAGTCAAAGTAAAAGGTGGATGAAAAGAACTTTTGTTTTGTTGTGTCATCACTCTGATTTATATTTAATGTAAAGTCATTCTAGACAGGTATAACAATTCCAGGTGTGTTTTGTCCTTGTAAAACATGAAAAAAATCACAGAGGAACAACTCAAGAGCCAGCTGGAGTTGCATTTAAGCCAAATGCAGAACTGTAAGCTTCCCCTTCAACTAAACATTTGTTTTCAAGTTCTTCATTGCATTTGATACTGTCTACCACAAAATATTGCTGTTGAATGAGAGAGTAATGGCAATCGTTGCAAGTGCTGTGCCAAAATGTATTGAGGCCCTCTGGCAGGGTAGCATAAAGTTATTTTGGCTCTGAATACACATCCCTATATAGTCCATTGTGCAAGTTCCTTCTCCTAATTTCTCTCAACATGGCAGTCAAAACTTAATCTTTCTACTGTCTTTTGGTTGTATCTCTAGACTGTCCCAGTCCGCTGAAAGATAAACTGTACTCAGTGATGCACCCCAGCAAGACTGAGCCAGTGTAATATGAATGAAGAATGAAACCTCTAGAGTTTAGAAAATTCAGAGTGGTAGAAAAAAATTCAGTCTCTTTCTGCCTTCCTTACCTAGGGGTGCATCTGTAGTGTCTGTGGGTGCCTCCATGTGTCACCTTGCATCTCTCAAGATGAAGCAACTCCCAGTCTGCACACTTGCAATGCCTTTATCTACACCACTGCTCAAAATTGAAGGGTTCCTTTCCCAGAAAAAAACAGCTGGAAACTGACTCTTTATACAGAATTTCTCCAATGCTACCTTAGGAACTTATGCAGAAGAATGTATTATTTTGGAAATGCCTATGGTTCTGAACAGCACAGACGCAGACACAGACACAAACACAGCTCTTGTCCGGCTTTTGTATTTTTCCCTGTGACAATGTTGTTTCTGACACAGTTGTATGTTCAGAAATCTGTACCTATACTGGAGTCATGCAAATTTCTAGAAAACTTAGTTTCAAAAGAAGTTGCTATCAAAGAATTCCTCAAATATCAGTTTTCTTCAGCTAAAAGATAAAAGGAAAATGGCTTCAAATGATGGAGAAAGATCCCATTCTACTTAGTCAGGGGTGCATCCTGGGTTTGCTCTGATACAAGTCATTAAGTAAGTTCCTGTAAGGAGAGAAGAGAGATCTGCATTAGAAGGCATAGAGTCTGCATGTAGTCATCAGTGTCTGGCAAAGACAGCTGAGCCGTGCACTGGAAATGACATATACCAAAACAAAACAGGTTTTTTTAATAACAAGGGATACATATTGGAATTTCAGTGGCCCAATAAATGTGTCCATACAATGGCAAACTGGAACAAATCCAGAAGAACCATGAACCAGTCAGAATTATTCCATTTTCACACTGGATCATGATTTAATTATTAATCAAATGAAAGCTCCTAATTCTTGTCTTTAAAGCATCAAACAGTATTGCCTCAGGCTCTGAAAGAGACCAACATCCACAAAAACATCCCTAAATACAACTAAACTTTCAACAGTAATGCTGATGAATTCATACTCAAGCTAAACAACATTCTCAGTAAGAGTTTGAGACTTACAAATGTACTCTCAGGGGCAAACTTCACAACTTTTTGATAAGCACAAGTCACTTCTTCTTTGACTTTATGCCTTCTAATTTAAACCTATAGAAATACGCATATAAAATTGCAAAGAAAACACTCCACTCACATGCTTCTCACTCCTCAAAGGACAAGAAACAGATGTATAATTACTTTTTTAGTGTCATCCTGGCAGCTGTTCCAAAACTATGGTGATAAGAACAGTATACAAACCACTTTAATGGAGAAAGATGTGAATGAAGCACTTTGTTCAAAGTCAGACAAGGGCTGCACAGTTTAACTGAAAAAGAACACAGGTACCCACTGGGCCTTACCATCTTCCTGTAGTACAGAGTTTTAATGATACAAGATGTTCTTCTAACTAATAGAAGATCTGAGATTCCCCTGTAATCTCAAAAGTGACATCATTTAAGAAACCCTTTCAATAAGAGACAGATGCTTGCTTCCAAGGATTTGGGGCCAAAGGCAATTCTGTTATAACACAGGGTAAGTATGTCAATGAAAACAAAAATTCATATATTTTCATCAGTGTAGGGGGTCAATAACATCTGAAAAGAAGAAAAAAATCTATCCTACATTTAGAAAGTAAGATTATTTCAGAAAAAAAAAAGTATGTGGATGTCACATATTGTCATGGTGCAAATAGTTAAAACTTATTTTGTTTTGACAAATCTGCTGAAAATGAAGGGGCAAATATATTTCCTGCTATACTGAAACACACTAATAATCAGTTATGAATTTCACTGTTATTGTTATTTGTCAGTTTATGCACTGCTTGATTTCAGAAATATTGTAGGATGAATGATAATGATTTTATCAAATAAAATGATTGTGATGAACAAAGAGCAATTAAGAGTAATCTGATCTGTCTCCTCAAATGCGCTGCAAGTATGCATCCAGATACATGCATTCTGAGGTAGGAGGAATTTATTTACATGTGAATTTATTTTTACCTTACAAAAGAAATAAAATTAATTAACAGTTGTATCCATGGCACTACACGTCTTGTGAGTTGTGCTACATTGTAGGTCACACATCTTAAATTTTGTGTCCCAAAACTTAGCATTTCAAGCTGACAAGAGACTAAGATTCAGATGTTCAGTTGCACTTGGGTCACAGTGCTGGAAAACAGCTGAATATATTCTTCTGTGTATTCCCAAAACAAACAACTTAAAACAGGTGCCTGGCTCCCTGGAGATGCATAAAGAAACTAAAATCAGGATCCTTAAGTGCCTGTACCAAGTCCCATCATGCTAGACTCCCTATCTAGTCAACAGCAAGCATGGCATCTCTGGAGGGTCATTTGCAGTTTCTGAGTTAAAATTGCTGTTGTTTTTGACATCATACTGAAACTAATATGGTTATGTTTCATGCTTGGTCATGCCAGGATGTGCCTTTGGACCAGATCTTGGAAACTGATCTGACCACCTCAGATGCAACATACCTAAGTTACCTGTGTAGTGAGCAACACATCTTTAAAAATCCAGAAAGAAGCATCAGTATTTTTCTTGTCACAATAAGGAAGATTCACTCACCACCAGGCAGAAAACAATCAATTGCATATCCAACAGTGAAAAAGCATCAGCTGTGATATTGTTTGAGCTTTTTGATAGCTCTTTTGGTAATGTTCTTCAACAGAAGTTAGGCAGCTGTGCATTTCTAGAAGTTTTTCATTACCATAGATGTTTCTAAATGCTTTTATAAATCTGGAGAAAAACATCTAGAATGCAGGCTGACATGAAATGTGTTTTTCTTAGAAGAAACAGGTATCAGATATGTTTTGCAAAGGTTACACATTTTATACACTGCACATGAAATTATATTAATTAGCTGATATCAATCACTATAAACTGGTGCAACAATGTGTGTAAGTCAATTGCATAAATCTTTTTTTTACCTGGACAATATAGACTGAAAACGAGGATTTTTGTATGCTTCCTCCAAACTTCTAGGAACTTATTCAGAGAAAAATACTTCCCAGATGATAGGAAATAGATGTTTCTGAAGCTATTTTCACTGCTAAAATAGGTTATTGGATCCACAGTGCAGAGATGTGGTCCACGTGTTCTGCTGAAAATAGCTAGAAGCTACTTTAAAAAAAAAAAAATCTACATCAGTATTCTGAAACTTGGGAAGCTTGAGATTTTTGCTTGAATGAGGGGTTAAATGTCTGTACAGATAAAGAACAGTTACAGGAATCTTAAAGTGACAGATAAGAACTTGTCTGACACCTGATAACGCTGGTATGCCTCCTCAACCTTTTTGGTAACAGTGGTGGTATACATTTCTCCAGCCCTCACTCTCAAATTCAGAAAGGCTCTGCTCAACTGATTCACGCTTCCCCTAGCATCTGTGACATTTTAGGCACAGAAATAATCAATGTTTCTTTAAAAGTATTCTATGTAAGGCTATCCTGAAAATCTGCGTTAGGAATCTTACAAGTTGATTCTTAACTGCGTGCCTGACAGTTGTGTAAAGCTAATACAATGGCAATGAGTCATTTCTAATAACACTGAAGCTTCTGACTTAAATTCTCATTTTCAGTAGAGGTCCAGCAAAAACTAGTTTAACTCCTCTTTGTTACAAAGAACTGTAAGTGAAACAAGAAGCAATTTAGAGTAGATTGAGTCAAAGCGGGGTTCCCAAAACTAAAGTTCATATTAACCTTTTGGGACATGTTCCAGAGCTTTGAACATGTGATACTGGTGAGATAAATCTTCTATCATTTGTGGCATGAACTACTTATGGAAACCGATTCTCCCTGGACAGTCCTTCTATTGGTGTCTTGGCATCTGGACAACATATTATCAAATGCAATTCTATTTCCCTAGGTTTCCCTCTAGTTTTTCTTTTTTTTTTTTCCCTAAAAAATAAGGTTTTGTTACGGGGGGAATTGAAAATGTAATATTAGTATTTTCAAAGTGAACACATTTACATGTGTTGACACAGCTGGAAGGTTATGCAAAATAGGGTCTGTCTCTGATTTGCCTTCTCCATTCTGCAGACAGTCCTCTGGGAGTTCAGGGGAAGGATTCTATCTTCTCTTATTGTCAACCTGTGCATGTAGCTTACTCAAAAAAAAAAATAGTTTGTCCTTTCCTTTTAGGACAGCTGAGCACTCAGTATCAATATGCCAAATACTTGAGAATGGCTCAGGACATCTTCCCAGGTATTTGTTAGGAATCTACCTGTCTCTCCTCTTTTTCTTCCTGTAACCTAGCAAACTAGTGTTTTTAACTCAAGTCATTACTAGGTTCTACGCAGATACGTCTCTTCCAAAAGAACACAAGCTTACTGATTTAATCTGCACTGACATTTCAAAGAACCAGCACAAAGGCATTGCCCAGAGAATCTGAAATATTTAATACTCGTATATGTATTATCAGATGCATGTTTGGTTTGAATTTCAGTAGACATTATTCTGAGCATCAATTCAGAGAAATCTAGAGAAGAAAAACAAAGAAACTTGAGAATGAAAACATGATGAGGTGTAACTAAAAAAAAGTTCAGCCTTTCTGAGTGAAAATGTCCTCGCAATACTAAAAGTTACAGCCTTTCAGAGTGCGGTATTCAGTATCTTTGAAATGCTTCTTCACCAGTCGATACTGAAGGGGAAAAAGAAGACCAAAGACAAAACTGTAGGCTTTTATTGTCCTTGAGGTATATTTGCAGGAAGGGAGAATGATTATGAATCTAAAATGATTAAATACTAATGGCACAAACTTCACAAGTGATGAAACAGCCAAATAAATTACCAGTGCTTTAAACCAGACACATTTAGATTAACAATACTTCTGTGAGACAGTTTGATAAATGTCTTGAATTTAACAGCACTGCTTTGTCCCCACTTCAGGGACCTTTGACTTTGGTCACCTGCTTAGTAATTGGACTGGTTTGCATCTATTCATTCTGAGATGTCATCTCCATCCTCTGGATAACATTCTTTGTAAAAAGTCTTTTTTTATAATTTTGTAGCACAGGTTTTCCCAGAAAGTAAGACCTCGAAGTTGCTGTTTCAACATATCAGCATCAATAGTATTCAAACTATCAAAGCCAGATCCACTTTTATAACTTCCAGGGTGAGCACAAATTTTAGTTCATCTGGTCTTTAGGTTAGGCATTTTGAATTCCTGTTGCTATTCATCAGAAGTTGATTGTTGTATTATGACAAAACTGAAATTTTTATTTATTCTGAGGAGTAACTTATTCCATAGACAACAACACTGACTTCAACTCAATTACTTACAATGCATGACACTATTTATTTTAGTTATCCAACCCCAGTGTTCAAAAATAAGTGTCATCTGGCACTAAAGAACAGCAGTCTTTGCAAAGTAGAGTTACTCAGACCAACAGACATCGAGCAATGAGACAGTGCTCCAAGGACACCCATGAAACTCAAAAACACTGCCTGCTGCACAGGCTTTGAGGCCCCAGACTGTACATACAAATGCTGGGCAGACCAGGCTCATTTATACCAAATACTATGGAGAAATTTGCCAACAAGCATTTTTTGTATTCTTTTTTCAGCATTTATGCTGTAATGAATAGTTTGCCAGTGCTTGCAACCTCACCTTCTCTACACAAACCAGTCTATAACTAGATAAAGTCTTGAATTTGCTCAAAAATTTCACATTTAAAGCAAAACTTGACAGTGGTAGTTGAAAAGATGGTTCAAATTATTTTTCTAGATTTTTTTTTTCCTATGCGTCTTCTTTCTCTACAGAGAAAGAGAACTGAAATCTGAAGTTCTACTATCAGGTCTTAATATATGTTCATTTCAGGTCTCCAATACTTTTCACTTGTGGAAGCTCTAGCTCTGCCCCTAGCACATCCCATCCCAATCCCTGTCGCACTGCAATTCTTTTTAGCATTTTCCAGGAAACATGTTTTAAAACATGTCTAACAACGAAGGAGATATTTCTTTGCCCTTTGATTGATTTCACATAATTGACTTGATAGCAAACGTACTGTTTAACATTTCCTTTTGTAAGGAAATCTCTTTGATAGTGTTTGAAGAAATAGGGTTAGGTTTTGCTGAGCACAAGTAAACACAAAATTGCTGTTTGCTTTTTTTTTTAAGAACTCTTGCAGCAATGCACCTAAAAAGAACTAGTAGAATTGTTTGATTTGGTTTGGTTTTATAAATGCAATGGTATTTCAAAGATTGATAGTGCCATGACAGCTCAAATCACTGCATGACACCTATGTTATGGATCCTGAAATAGGGAATCAAATATTTTTCAGAGGTATTAAATGAAGTCCTGTTTGCTTTGAAAAGTCAGTTAGCTCAGGTTTTGCATAAAGACTGAGCTCTGCTTACCATGGCCTTAATGTGAAAAAATCCAACACATGTCTTTGAACACTTCCTAGAATAAATCTGTATAGGAAAAACTTCCTGAATCTGATGTCCTAGTATATAAGCCAAAATAGAACAAATGCTTATGCTGATGATCCCATAATCTATTCAGCAACCACTTCTTCTAACCCCCTTCAAGTCTTAGTCTATACTCTGAAGTAATGGTTGGGTTGGTATCCCAATTAAGCAAAATCCTTTGATCTATATTTTGCTTTGTTACTGTTTCTTTAACAGGTAACTAGGAGAGTAAGCAGGTTCACAGAAATTCGCATTAAGTTTCCAGTCTTCAAGGGTTTTAAATTTAATTCATGATTTTCAAGTGTGTTTCTGACCACAACCTTGGCTTTGTCTTTAGACCACTGCACTGCATGTCAGAGTTTATGTATTTACAGATCATCCGTATCTCCACCAACTGTGGGATATTGCAGTGCACAGTCTAACTAGGACTTCCTGTCCATGGAAAAAAATCAGTAAAATGGTGAATCTGTGTTGCTGTCAGTAATAAATTGACTGGCCTATGTTCTTACAATAGAAGGCTGCAAAGCTAATCAGATTCTCTGACTATTTTAGCTGAAGGCAAACTAAAGCCACAGCCTGGTGGAGATCTGTGGAATAGGATGGCCACTTTCTGCTGTTCCCTGGGGTTTTCCTGCTAACGAGCAACACACCTTTTATGGCAGACAAGATCAGTATCAGATGGCTAGAACACCACAGAGGCGTGCCTCATAGGATAACTCCCAACAGCGCTTCATTGAAGAGCTAATGTGAACCCTACGAGAGAATTCCTGGCAAGGGGCAGACAGGACAATTACATATAGTCCTGCAGACACTGACAGTCCAAGAATGGGACCTGCTCTCACATTATCAGAAACTGCCCCATTGTTCAAGATGCCAGAATCAAAAGACATAACTACATCTGCTGTATGTTATCTAAGGTAGCAAAGAAAAAGGACTGGATAGTATATCCCGAGCCCCACATTAGAGACAGTTAAAATGAACTTTTCCAACTAGACCTCATATTTGTAAAAGAACACAAGGCACATGTGGTTGATGCGATGGTGAGATTTGAACACAACACCTCTACTCTGGCAGATGCCTCAAATGAAAAAGTGGACAAATACCAACATTTTCACAAGGAAATTCAAGACCTAACAAATGCAGCAGAAGTGAGCTTTGTTGGCTTCCCAGCTGGTGCACAAGGAAAGTGGTACAAATGCGGACCATGAACTCCTGAGTGCCTTGGGTCTGTCTAAATCAAGGCAAGAGAGGACAGCCTGGGCTCTGGCCTCCAGAGCACTTTTCTCATCTGTAGATGTTGTACATATGTTTGCGAGTAAGTCTCGCACTGTTGTTTTTATTTAATGTTACTTTGTATAGTTGTTGTATTATATTTGTTACCTTTAATATAAAGACAGCAATGTGCTAGGGATGTAGGGTCACCACAAACCAGTAACATCTGGTATGCGGACAGTGGGAATCTTTGAATCATGATGTGACACGTACCACCTAACTTTGGACAAATCTTTACTGATTTTGGCCGAGGTGGACGGGACACCTTTACTTAACCTGGAAAAGGGACATATATAAATTATATGTGTTTGATAAATAGTAATTATTAATATTTTGTTAGTGCTGGTTACATAATTCTATCAATTGATTCTTAAACTGTGTGCCTTGAACTATGTCTATTAGATGTGAATGTTGATTCTCATTTTCAAAAATTTTAGATTTCACCGCAGTTTTTCCTTTTTATTTTCTGAATATTTACCTTTATTTCTGTTCTGAATATGATGAACTTGAACATGTGACCTTTAGATCACATTGTCTTTCCTTACTGTCAACAGTTAAAAATCTTGCTTGCATTGATATTTTCAATCATGTCTTAAATTTTCTTGGATGAACAAGAAACACCTTGTCATAACAAGGTGTTCTACATTGAAAACTCTTGTAGTTCTTTTCTTTTTCTTTCATCAGTTTCTCAGCAGCTTTTTAAAGAATGAAAGCAAAGTCTCCAAGACACCATTCTGATAGTAGTATCTCTAAAAGCTATTTTCAGGCATAGCAATGCTTCTCTGTTTTGCTTGATACTCCTTAAGAATTATTTTAGCCTTCTAAGTGTCACTTCAGAACCGGTTATTTTCCTACTATAGTGTCTAGATTCTCTAGACTAGCAGCTTTCTAGGATGCAACTCCTCCTCCTGTTACAATAAGCACTATGTTTTGCTCCTAGCAGAATGATACCGAGTTTGCAAGAATTAAAATGTGTATTGGGATACTTCAAGTGGCAGTTTAAAGGCTATATTTTGTTTGAGATTGACAGAAAAATGCCTGCTGGAGCTAGTGAGCCTGAGCAGATTGTGGTTGGATAGTTTGGCTATTGCCAAGCTCCAACATGCTGCCTGGAGTCTGAGAGACCTGCTCCAGCCTCTGAGACCTGGGATATTGTTAGTAGGCAACTGAAAATTAGCCTGCCTACAGCTGTGCAGGGTATAATAAGATCAAACATGTTTCTAATTGTTAAAAAGTCTGGCAACACAAATTGGGGAATTCCTAGGAACCACTGAGAAAAAAGAAGAGAAGGCAATATAACACATTCCCTTGCTGTTGCCTCCTGGCAATACCCACAGCTTGGTATGAGTGACAAAGTTTTCCAGTACTTCCTTTTATCCTAGAATAAGGTCAAATGTAGATGTCAATGGAAAGAAAAGTTCTTCTTTAACATCCATCAAAAATGAGTATTTATGGCACTATTGACACCAGGAAGAAAATAGACAGTAAATTCACTACAGCAAAATTTTCATGAAAATCATCCCAAAAGCTGTGTGAATGTATTTCATTTGCTACTAACAGTGACTGAGATGGTGATAACCTGTAGACATAATGAGAAAATTTCAGTCAGGACAGGACAAATATGGACAAGAAGACAATCTCTACAAATCCCCCACCCTTAACATTTGATCATCCCATAGAGATGGTTATGCACTGCACCTGCTATCTCTCCTCCACTGGCAGATGAATTTATTAAACATATGATGGATGACTAAAATAATGGAAAACTGTTACTTCCAAAATGTACTCTGTGTGGTATGGTTATCAATCTTTTCAAAAAGTTCATACTTTTTTTGCATTAAAAGCAGATAATCAGATTTGTGTTCAAACTTGATATGGAGAATCTTACTTAAGCAAACAGGTGTGGAGCACTCTCATGACAAAATCAAAACTAGTTTGAGATCATGCTTGTTTCTTCCATTCAGACTTTCAAGTAGATAAACAGCAATGTAATAGTTTTTTCAAAATTGGAATCTTACGGATGTTTTTTAAATGCTTTGTACATCACTTCATATTTCGGTAATGTGGATGACATGGTTTCACATAATCCACTGTATTGCAAGCGCCCATTAAGTTTCGTCATTAATGAGATGTGATTTTTCTGGTATTTTCATAGTTAGGCATGTTGTATTGTTGTATTTGGTTGGTTATAGAAACTTTCACACAGTTCAGAACTTTGCTAAACAGAATTTTATTTTTATTGTCAGAGAAAATATGAGTCTGAAAGACTCAGCTATGATAAAAGGCAAATATCAGAGATGAGCCTTGTGGTTTGACCTCTCCAGATCTTGCATCTGATCAATATAGAACTGTAGCCACATAAACATATTATGAAGAGATGCTGAAGTTGTTTCATAGAAATTATATTTAGCTACTTTTTGTGTAATATATTCTTTACAGGTTTTTCCCCTTTTCTCTACAATATAAACTACAACTGTTTGATAAACAGTCCAGGTGAAGAGCTGTCAAGCAATCCCTTCATTTCTTTCACATATTTGAAATCCATTATTTATATTTAAGGAATGACTGTTTTATGTATTCTTTTCCCTGAAAATAAATCTGAAACAGTGAGGTCTGTTACTTGTGGATTAACATTTTCATAAAGAGATTATAGATGTAGTAATTTTTTGGGGTTTGCAGAGACCAAATGTTAATAAAACTGAGCATGTCTACAGCTCATTTTTTAAACCAAGGATATTTCCACTCAGTTCCCCAGGCATAGCCAGATTCTCACCGATGTGAATGAAATACTGTTTCATCTGACTTCAAATGGAAATGGCAAGCATTTCAAGTGAGGAATAAAAAACCTATTCACCTCCTTTATAGCTTTCATAACCATTTAGCTGGGTGACCTAAAAAATATTTGAGTGCAGATTATGTGAGGTAGAGAAAGAGGTAAAGCATCACAGTAGTCACAGTTACATGACAGAGCAACCAAACAGTCCTGCAGTTTGATCCACCTTTGAATATTATTGAACCTTCAGTAAACATGAAAACAAACAAAAATAAAATCATGTTTAATCAGAAGTTATGCCCCCATGCAATACCTCCTACAGAACCATCAGAAGACTCTTATTACTTCTTTTTGCAGCCTTTCAAACTATTCCCGCTACATCAAGCCCACGTCCTACTCCTGTAAAATTCTGCACTTAGCATCTGCAAACACTTCAAGCAACTGAAAACCTTTCAATTAAGAAGGATCCCTACATGTGATAGGTCTCATATTTCTTTTCTATTCTTTTCTGGTGCTGGCAGCATTTGCATGAAAACAGATTTGTTTGTTGTTTGCCTGTTTTGTGAATACCACACAACTAATTATTGCTGAAAGTCTGGATTTTCTTGCAATTTGATGAGGTCCAAGCTATGCTTCTAGCACGTAGTGACACAGAGGCTGGAAGCAGGCTGGAATCTGAACCTGCATCTGAATATGAGATATCTCTCTTGCCATCATCTCCAGTTACCATGTCTACATCAGAGGACTATTAATAATGGATAGTCACCCCCAAATCTAGCAAACTAGTATGTACACTCCTTTTGAAATAATAAAGTGATAACTAGAATTTTAACCTGTGCCTGCCAGAAAGGCAGACCCTTTCCCTCCTTTTTCCAACTCCTTGTCTCTCATCCAACCTTCTGCTGCATAGATATCACTGTGACAGATCCTACATGAAAAATATGGCTTGTACAAAGCACAAAGTACAACTGACTCTGTTTGGTTACTGCCATATTTGGATGACAAATACTTAATGTACCTTCTTTCATTGTTCAAAGAATTTCATATTTTCCCTGAACCACATTCAGTCATCTCTTCTGGGAAGCAGGGATCTGGATGTTATAATGGAAATCAAAAGCTCAGTTAGGAAAATTCCATCTGAGAGATCATCATATATAGGATTACAAAGCTTAACACTTGTTTGCCTCATCCAGAAAATTTTTAATTCACATGGATTGCGCATACTAACATCTCATGGCCAGAAGCCAACAGTCCTTAATTAAGTAGAGCAACCCCCTGCCTCCAGAAACGGATCTGCCTCACCAGGGACTGATGGATTGCCTAAGAGAAGAGGCACTTTCCTTTTCCAGGCAACATAACAGAGGAATAAACAGCCTAAGCTCTTTAAGACTTCTGAAACTGTATAAATTATTAGCATTATTAACTGACTTAAATATTCTGACATTTAATCCCACATTAGAACATATGCATAGTATGAAATATTTGTTTTCTTTAAAAAGACAAAAAAAGAGAAAAGTGTCACTAAATAACACTGCATTATCAAATCAGAGGTGCTCTGGGGATAAAATCTGGGGTTTCAGACTCCTTCTCTGTAGATCTTTTCCCTACAGGTATTTATTCCCTGCACAAGCAACTGTCTAACCATATGTCTCCTGGGCTCCCAGTCCTCATCTGGAAACATAGTTTACTTAGCCTCCTCCTTTCTTCCATGTGTCTCAATAATTTCACAGAAGGAGTAAGGGAAGTTCCTTGACCAGAAGCAGTCATCATTCTCCAGCTCCTTCGGCCCTTGCTGCAGTGGGAACAAGGCTCTGCCAATACCCCCTCAGAAGGGATGCAGGAAAGAGACAGCAAAGCCAAACCAGAAAGGGGCAAGAGTGGTCTATTGTTCTCTGCACCAAGGGGAGAAAACTCAGGCCTTCTGAAAATCCTGAGGCAGAGGTTTCTTCTGCAGAGTGACTGGACAGTGTTGAGTTGTTCAGTTTTTACCTCGGCTACATTTTACCAATGGTTGTCTAGGAGTCCTGCATGTCTAGATATAAAAAAGAAGGGCAATGCACTGAAAGGATGGGTGACAGACATGCTGCTGCAGTGATTAATGTGCTCATCCAAGCTGGTTCCTCACCATCTACTCCATTAATCAGTGTCCAGTATTTTGTAAGTAATTAAATTTTATACCATTTTAAAAATGTTTTTACCATTAGACAGGCTTACCTTTGAGTGTGATGTCACCAATTCTGAGTTTCTTTCCTGCCTCATTTTATGTCTTCGCTGCTTGCTAAAACATATATTTTTATGACTGCTGCTGTGCCAGGTGGGTAATTTCAGTTTCTTCCTATGACCTTTCTAAAGATGTATTCTGGCAAATGTGAAATATGTGGAGGACATTTTATCCTTCATTTCTGTCGTAGTTTAGTTGTAGCCCTGGGAGTTACTTCTGCATGAGAGGCCCAGCTCCAACACACTGAAGGCTGTAAACATCCAGCTGTTGCTGGGGGAGGGTTGGGAACCAGCACCTTGCTCCTGCCAGAGCTACAGTATGGTGAAAGCTGATTTATTTATGCATGAGAGGAAATGGAGATCTATGGTTTGATCCTGAAAGAGTTCCAGCAAAATTCATGCCCATTTCTTTATTTGATTGTGAAGGAGGCCATATGAAAGTGGTGAACTGAAGTATTCCACAAAACATTTTTGTGAGTGAAAGAACTGTTACAAAACTCCATAATCTAGAGTTATAGCAAAACTCTATAATGTGACCAACTAATTTTCAGCTTTCCAGAGGACTTTACACAGCTTTTTGTCTGACATCACTTTTCCTTCTCTAAACCTTCAGGGTGGTTACTCTTATTAAGTATGTCAGCCAGGGTATTTTACAGTTGAAGACTCTTTGTGCTCGAAAAGGTTTTCAGCAGATTTGATAAGAAATGCCAGGCAACAAGCTCTATTTTGAGAAGGAAAATGATCGATCATTACCTCTGCACAAGAGAAGCAGAAGGTTACTTATTTAAGTGAAGGCTATGAATAAAATAAGTACAGTCCTTTAGCTCTGCAACCTTCTAGAAAGGGCAGAAAACAAAACAATACAGGGTCATGAAAGATGGAGTAAGCAGGAAGCAACCAGGTCAAACATCACCGAGTAGAGGTGACAAGGTTCACAAGACAGGCCTTGGGGACAGTGTACTTCATCTGCAGGTGAGATACATTGGTGAAGACTCCTACTCCACCCTCTACACAGAACTTGACCAGCCTCATGTAAACTTTAAATTAGTATACACATGGATATGCACACAAATGCATATATGCAAATACATATGGTGAGTAAAAACACTATTCTACCTTGTAATGCACCTGTAACTGGAATTAGTTAGTCAAGCAGAAGGAAAAGCACGCTACTACTGTTGATTCATGCTTTATTCTCATCTGCCACTAATATGAATGACTGAAGGAGTGGGACAATGAAGCTTACACCTGTGTTCCTAATTTTAAAGTATTCTGAACAATTCAATGTCTTCAGCACCAGAGAACTTGTACTTTCAAGCACAAAGAAGTAAATTTAAACAGCAATATCTTGCCCTTGAGATGTATAATTGATCAAATGAAGATTAAGTTAGTGATTCATAAAAGTATGTTGTACTTTAGAGTTAAAATGCCCAGCAGAATTTCTTATCGCTTAAAATTAGTCTTTTGTCTCCTGAGCTGAAGGTAAAATCTTTATCATCTCAGTCAAGGATTTAAGCTATGTATGGAGCTATCTTCAACACACGTAGCTGAAACTCATCCTAAAATTTGAACTACTTATTACTAACGCTTAATAAACTCAATGTCAGACACAGTAGTTCCGTAGTAATACAGATAGCATGTATTTAATCCACAAATTAGTAAACTATAGATAAAGGTAGGAAGTGCTTTGGTTTGATCTTTAGATGTGTAGTTGTTCTCATTGTTAAATGTCATGAAAAAAACAACAGCTCCCTGATGAATCATTAGAGAAATTTGGTAACAGTAAAAAAACCAAACAAACCAAAAAAACAAGAAACCTTGTCTTCAAGTAGGAGAAGGGACATCTAATTCAAAATTTCATGAAATATTTAAACGCAAATGTGAATTCAAAGTGAAAGTGCCTCAGAAAAGGATTAGCAGAGTTTGTCATGAAAAACCACATACAAAAAAGGTTTGGTTTCTACTCAAACCTAGCCATGAACAACCACACAAAAAAAAGGGTTGGTTCCTATTCAAATCTAGCAGCTTAAAGGCTGAGAGACAAACCAGATTGATTTCTGTATCTAGTCTAGGGGAGCAAAGGGAGAAGAGTAGGAAGGTGAAGGTCTCTTAAAGGTGAAGGTTTCTTAAGAGCAAATACAAATGCATTGATTATTAATACTTTTGAGCAGGAATTAGAAAGTTTCTGAACTTCCAAGCACTGAGGATCTAAACCCACCTTCTAACATGACCAAGAACAGAATAAAAAAATGCTTTCCAGCTTTAATGTAGACCCTGAAAAAGTAATGGACGAGTTTAATGTCATGATCCTTCATTGCTCAATGTCTCAACTAGACAGTGAAGGCTAAATGTTCTGGGTTTGTAAAACCTAAAGTCAGCCTTTCTTTTTTCTACACTACTTTCCCTCACACTTCTGGTACAAAAGAGTTCAATGCAAACCTTTAATTTTTAGGGCAATCTTTATAACACTTCGTCTTCTTTGTCCAAATGTGATTTTCAGAGAGATTGATTATATCAAGTTTCACTTGAAGCCAGCTTGGGGAAGATACATGGTGGCTGGGACACAGGCTTGCCTGGCACTAACACCCAGTTAAGTAGCAGCCCCGCAGAAGATCTGGAGTAGGTCACAGTCTACCTGTACTGTACCCATCCTGTGGCTACTGAAGCCAGCTGTATAGAATATGCTGGATTATTTTGTAATACTATCTCCCTTTTATCATGATAGAAAGGATTTTAGTGAAAGTGGTCTACTCTGCCTATGAAGAAAAGGAACAAAATTGCTTCGAACAGCAATGTGATCCATACGAATGTGGTGTCTGGAAAGAAAAAAACAGGAAGTCAGTAAAACTAAAATCAAGAGATACAACTGTGGACTCACTGAAATGAAATTGCTTCAGGCCCATTATTTCGTGTGCACCCGTACTTAGAACCAATCATTTTCTTTCAGGTCTAAGCAGCAGCCATCATGAGAGGAGGGCTGTCATAGTTGATGCCCTAACATAAAATTGGTTTCATCAAAGGCAGTTCTGAATAGAAGAAATGTCTAGAAAAAAAGGAATTACTGCAGGTGTTATTATTGCAGTTTCTGTTCATTTTTAGTAATCCTATGTTTACATATATCATAACTTTCCATGAAAGTAAACAGAACAAGATAACCTCTCCTAGTACCTTCATTCTCAGACACTTTGGACAGGGAAGCATCAGAGGACATATGGTCAACGCAAGAATACCTCTTCATGCAAAACCAAGAAATTGGTGGGGTATTGCTGGAAATAAGACTGTATTACACATGCACTTGAAAATTCTTGGTACCTCACTAAGGTGTCCTGCAAAATTTCAGACGAATGTGTTCAGTTTGAGGGAAACATGAAAGGGTCATAGATAAAGATATGGATGTTCTTGGCCATAATAAAGTTTAAGTAATTCCATATTTTGCCCATAGTTCCCAGCCTTGGTCAGTTGCAGGTGAAAATTAGTGTGACATTAATTTGTTTTAAAAGTACACAGCTAAGATTTGAACAGAAGAGTCAGCCTCTGATTTGCTCAATCTGGTGCGTATTCCCATATTTTTTAAGTTACTGCAAATATTTCTGTTGACTAAAATGGATGAATCAGACTCCTCAGGACTGAAGTGAATCACAAATTGAAACAAAAGTACTTGTATGAAAACCTATTATAAAATTAGTCCCTTCTGGATAGCAGAATACTGAGGTACTGCCAAGGCAGTACGATTTCTGTCTGAGTAGTGACTGGACTGGCTTTGTGTATTTCCTAAGCTACATTCACTTGGAGTCATTCCTTCAGAGGTTACCTATAGGTTCATCAGTGACAGAATGCAGAATTACTATTTATATACTAACTGAGGGCTTGACTTTGATTTTTTAGCCAAAGATCCTTGGAAGAGGCAAAAGTCTGTATCAGTTCATCACATTTTGGGTCCCTGTAGGACAGAAGCAAAAGTTATGCTATCAGACAAAGTCAAACAGCGACGTGTTCCAGCACTTGCTGAGAAAGTGCAAACTTGCTGAAAATATAAATACTGACTTGTTGGGATTTTCATTCTTCAAAGTACTCTAACATGGCAGAAGAAAGAAGACTGGCTGTGTGTCCTGACAGTGTCTTTGGATTGTGCCACATCTGAAGAACTGCAAACAATTAAGGTTATTGCTGCAATAATATGCAATAATAAGAATTGCGGGCTCTATTTTTTCAGATAATTTAGCGCTTCTTTATTACTCAGATCTTATTTGTTTGACTACTACATCAGCTCTGAGTACTCAGCAGTTTTCCTCTCTCATGACAGATATGTGAGAGTAAGCAAACAGGAAACATGGTAGAAAGCACCTGGGAAACATATTGTGAATCATTTTTTTCCTTCTGAGCAATTAGAATTTCTCATATCTAATCTCTTGAGCCTTGGGACCTTATCCTCTCACTATGCATCCTGAGGAGAATCTGACTCCATCTTCTCTCTGACACTGTAGTTAGGACCCCTTTTATCCTTTTCTTCTCCAGGATAAACACTCCCAATTCCTGCTCAGATGTCCTTTACTCCAACTTCCTAAGCATCTTCAATGCCCTCTACTAAGTTAATTTTACTCCTACACTCAAATACTAAGACCTTTCCCTTTGTCAGTGGATCAGTATGATCACCACTTGATTGTATGCTAAAAGGCATTAAACAGTTCAGCCTTCTTAACATCATCTGTTTATAACTATCCTACTTTAATAAGTAGTATTTTTTTCTGTTTCAGTTTTCCTCTTGATGCTAATATTCTTCTACACCATTTCTTGCTGCAGCTGGTCTCCCTTCTAGGTGACTCATTCTATTAGCTGTTTTTCATGAGTTTTCCTTTATATGGTGTTGCACTCATCCTTAAAGTCCAATCCAGTTTAAGTTGTTGACTTCAGCTGAATTATTCTCTTATTACATTTCCTGTATTTCCTCCATAATCAGAAAGAATTTGTACCCTTCCCAATACGACTCTAGAGGGCTGCCAAGTTGTTTGTTGTTAACTATTTTCTTCCTTTCAGTCAGTTTCACAAAACATCTTACAAAGCAATAAGCTGAGTTAATTGCAATTCATCTACTTGAAATCATGGTTTTAATAACAGTTATTCTGCATTCCTACTATAAGGATTGTGAGTAAATAAACATATGCTGATATCCACTTACACTGAAATATTTAAGACCAAAAGATGAAGTCCATCCATTAAAAAAATAAAAGCACCATAATTTAAAACAATAGGTAACTAATTCAAAGCTGAAAGTGAGTCCTACTTACCTCACTCAGTAGCATCCCGGATATAGCTTGAACAGACAAGCAACGTAAGCTGCAACCTGTGATTAAGGCAGACTAAAAAGGCAAGTGAAAAGTCACCAATGACAATTTACTCTTCTCAACCGAGAAAACTGAGTTTGGGGAAACTAATTTAATTCATTTGAATTTGGCACTAAAATATCTTTAAAGTCTCTGGTATTATCAGGTAGGCATCACTATGAAAGTCACTGAGAGGATTTGAAAGGGCAGAAGAAGCAAAAGTTATGCTATATTGGTGGATTGACCCTATATGGATGCCATTGTCCACCAAAGTTGCTCTATCACTCCCTTCCTCTGTCAGGGGAGGGAGAGAAAGTACAACAAAAGGCTCATGAGTTGAGATAAGGACAGGGAGAGATCACTCATACATTACCATCACTGGCAAAACACATTCATCTTGCAGAAATTAGTTTATTACCAGTCAGATCAGAGTAGGGTAATGAGAAATAAAATCAAATCTTAAAATCCACCTTCTCCTCATCCCTCCTTTCTTCCAGGTATTAACTTTACTCCCAATTTTTTCTCCCTCTTATCCCCTTCACACAGCAAGGGAATGAGAATCTGGGCTGTAGCCAGTTCAGCATAGTTATCCCTTCTGCTCCTTTCTCCTCAGGGGGCAGACTCCTCACACCCTTCCCCTGATCTTTCTCTTAAGTCTGCAGTTCTTCAAGAACTAACCCAGTGTGGGTTACTTCGATGGGGTGCAATCATTCAGGAACAGACTGCTCTGACATGGGTCCCCCAAGAGGTCACAAGTCCTGCCAGCAAGTCTGCTCCAGCATAAGCTCCTCTCTCCATGGGGCCAGAGGTCCTGCCAGGAGCCTGCTCCAGTGCTGGTTTCTTGCAGGGTTACAACTTCCTTGGGGCATCAACCTGCTCTATTGTGATATCCTCCATGGGCTGCAGGTGTATGGGTTTCTGCTCCACCATGGACCTCCATGGGCTGCATGGGAGCAGCCTGCCCTTACCATGGTCTGCTCTGGCACTTGGAGCACCTCTTCCTGCTCCTTTACCAACCTTGATGTCTGCAGAGCTGTTTCTCTAACATATTCTCACTCCTCTCTCTGGCTAATGTTACATAGGTTTTATTCCCCTTCTTAAATCTGATATCCCAGAGGCACTACCACCATCACTAACAGGCTTGGCCTTGGCCAGTGGCAGTCCATCTTGAAGGCGGCTGGCATTGGCTCTGTTGTACATGGGGGAAGCTTCTGGAAGTTTGTCACAGCAGCCACCTTGTAACACCTCTGTGACCAAAACATTGCCATGCAAATCCAACACATTTATGTTAAAAAATATTACTAATATCATATTTCATTTGTGCATGTGTATGTATATTAAAAATATCTCTTCGTTACTTACAGACACAGTCACTGTTACTAACTATGATGAATTCCTCCTAAAATTACTTCTTTTCTCTATAAATAAATAATTATATTGACTGAGGGAAACAAGTTAATAGGAAATCATGCCATTAAAAAAGAAAATCCAAATACTTTAGAACGAAAATTAAATATACTAATAAAAATGTACTTTAGAACATAAAAGATTTGAGGTTGAAATATAGTAAATAGAGTTACTCTATAAGAATAAACTTGAGGTTTGGGATTATAATGATCTGAAAACACTGAACGCATTAAACCTGACCTTTGAGATTCAATTTCACGTGTGGGAGTCTGAGGTTAATGAAACAGCTGAAAGATCATATTTGTAAGAAATCTGCCTGCTGGTGGAAGTAATATTAGTATAGCCAATGCTGTTAACATTCTCCGCAGTCAGTGGACTCTAAGGTCTGACATGTTATTTATTTGATGAAGTGTTTTATTCTTGAACCCCATTTTTTATATTTTCTTTGTTTTCTTCATGCTTTCCATGATTTCAAGTACAAAAATAAAAAGGTGGCATTTTGGTTAGGCCAAAACTCTACATCCTAAACCCAGGCAGTATTTGGACTGAGAGAGAACTTGTTGCTTAGCGTTCTACATTGTTGGAAATGTTCTTTTTATTACCTGAATTGCAAGACAGAGAGTAAAATAGCTATGTTTTTGTACATTGAAAAAAAAAGTTTGTCCTTTCTTTCATCACTCAGTATGTTATATACATAATATTTTCTCTGTAGTTTTAGATTTATTTATTTCTGGCAAATAAGCCTCTGTCTTCCAAGCCCAACAAGTAATTTGCTTCACTAATGAAACTGTATGGTTAAATAACACCCTCAATGAAAGGAAGAGGGATGAAATACTGAAGACATGAACAAATAAAATCTTACTGTGAAGATTGATATAAAAGCTGATGATTCAGATTGTGTTTCACAATATTTCCTCAACAGAATTCGCTTATATGTCCTTTCCCTTATGTGGGAGAGCATTGATGGGTAGTAATCTGAGCACTGCATCAGGATAGCATGTGCCCTGGTGATGCCCTTAACCCAGGCCCAGCTGGCATATTAGGTCCTCTGTTCCCCTTAGAAGGGAATTGCCTACAACTATAACTCATCTTTCCTCCAGTAAGGAGTTGTAATAGGAGATGTTGACCTTTCTGATTGTGGTGACTCCTCAGGTGTAACTGGACCTTCATTCTTTTCGTCCTTTGGCTGTCCTTCTATGTACAAAGCCCCATACCTATTGTGCAGAGTTACTTGGTGGGGTGAGGTGGGCAAAGAAAGATTTCACTTGCCACTCCAAGCATGGACTACATTCCATTTGCTCCTTTCTTTACAACTGCTACTTTCTCCTTACTGGGGAGAAGAGGATCCCCTTGACCCTGAATTTTTCTGGTGGCTGCTCCTGTGTCAGGGAGGCCAGAGCCTGGTTCCACATGCCTGTCTTCCCTTCTGATTCTCTAACACCGCTTAACCTTTCTACCTCATCCTTTAACTCTACTAGCAAGAGTCAGTCAATCACCTGGGATCAGTGTGCTCTGTTTTCTCATTCCAGTCCTTTTTCTCAGATATTCAGAGATGAGCTGAGGACCATACAGCAAGCTAACGGATTTAGATTGCAGGATGTGCACAGCGCAGAGCCCTGATACTCGGTTCCACCAGCTCCACCAACATTATTCTTCCATGATTCATTTCATTTATAACTTAAGTCTCATGGCTCAGGTCACAACACAAACCATAAGCTGTCTTCTCCTCTGCATTAAGAAGCTGACATGTTTTAGTGGGTGAAATCTCCTTATTCCTGCTGCCCTGTCTCCTGAAGACTCTCCTTGTCCTAAGCCAGTCCTTGATTTAGCTCTTTTACTTCATTATTCTTTTATACTCCCATTGTGCTGACCCGTTCTTTATGGGTTGTCCCAGTCAGGATGCCTAAGGTGCGCATATTAATCAATACACATCTGTTGGAATTACCACTCCAAATTTGTTTTTCAGGGATCTTCAATGCAGCACCAACTTCCTTTAATTCAAGTTTTTCTTTCTAATTTCTCTCAAGTCACCACCTGACCTCCCCACATTTACAGAATTTGCCTGAGACTAAGGAGGGGGGAGTTTTACATCTTCCTCTGTACAAAGCTAGCCTTTTTGTCCCTCAGTGCACATTATCCTACTTTTTCTTTAGCTCTTAATTGGATTTTGGTCTGCTATCTCCCAATTCCACTTTTCATTTTCATCCTTCACTCCTAGACTGCTTGTCCTTGAGTCTCCTGAACCTTCTTATGGTCCTGATGTGAGCTACTATTTGCAAGCTCCATATCCTAATCTATTCCCTCTGACAGCCCTCTGATTTTTCCAGCATTTTTCTGGGGTTTCTTTCAGTCAAATCTCTCTCTTCTTCCTACTGAGGGGGTAGCAGCAGCAGAAGCACAGTGCATTTGTGGAGGAGAGGCCCCCACACCCTCCCTGGAGATCCAAGCAGCAGCAACAGATCGGTTGGGTTCAGCCCACGCAGCTGTGTTGGAGACATACACAGATGGGAAGTGCAGCATTGGTATCTACCAGAGCCACTGCTGAGAACGTGCAAAGGGAGATTTTTTCAAAGCCCTGTAAATTTGCCAAATTTAGGAAGTTTCTCTCAGGAACAGTGCAAGGTTCATCCTTGACAGAACAACTGGACCAGATTAGCTTTTCAGCTTGTGTGCCAAGACTCAGATCATCTTATTAAAAAGACACTGAAGATCCTCCTGCAGCAAATATCTCCCACTCCCCTTAATTTTTTTCCCAGAAGCTGCAAAAAATCCCCTAATGTTAAAATTTAATAAACAAAATAAAACATTCCATCCCCAGCATCTCATAAGGAAAGTTTAGCCTTCACAATCTAAGTCTGGCAAAGTTAAAACAAAAAAAAGAGACCTGCAATAGGAAATTTCAAGAAATATGAATTATGAGCAGTCTTACTGATGTTTCCTGTACAAAAGAAATTGCAGTAAATTGCCTCAAATTTCTGCTCAGTTTTGCTTTATGTTATTTTTTAGTACTTTTCCTTATGTCTCAAACACATAGAGATAGCAAAAACTCATTTTGTACAGCTGTTGGTACACTTCTGTCAAGAAAGAGGGATTATGGCAGTTGACCTGTGCAGGAGCTGATGCTATAAAGTAACACTAAATTTTGGATACAGTAGAAATTTATAAAAAGTAAAGGTCTAAAAGAAGTTAAGTAAAGTATTATCTTTTCTTTCTGTTCTCACTCTGTGATGTTGCCTTGAGACTGAGTCACTCCTTGCTCCAGACAGGCCTATTGCCTGTAGTCCTATAGTACAATTTATTACCTATGAAACACGTGTTATTTCTAGAACAGTAGGAACTTTAATTGGGCGGTGGGTTTTATAACAGCTTGTATTAGAGAGAGATTCTAATGACTGCTTTATCATCTATGCTTATCTTCTTTTATTTTCTTGGTCATTATGAAAGTTTTTCACCTTTAAGACAGGACTTACTGCTACAACAGCCATTGAACTGAATTTGATAAACTGACTTTGCAGGCATAAATAAATAGCCTCCTTTTCTTGCTCTTATTTAGCAGATATGTTTTATTTCTCTAATCTTCCCACGCTGTAGGATTTTTTAAAAATTCTTCTCTTCCTCAAGCATTCCCAAATGCCAAAAAATTGTTGTCTTCTTATAATACCTTTGAAATCTCTTTGCAGTCATTTCCACTGCAGTCCCACTGGTGCCCACTCTCTCTGCTCACATGATACTTTCAGTCAGTGAGAAAATTCTCCAGCTGTGCTGTTTAGCATGATGCAAAACAAGCTGATTAGTAACAGCAGCAGCAGAAGTAATTAAAAAAGAAACACAAAGGAATTAAAAAAACCCCACTCCTTGTACACAGTTTTCCCTTAACACTTAACCCTTCTTCCTTTTAGGAAGAAAATCAACATTTTTAAGGTAATTGTTTGTCTACAGATATCTGGTGAACTCAAAATTCAGTTTCTGTGTGCAAAGCAATATAAAAGAAAAACAGTTATTGGATCTACTACATTCAAACAGATACGTGATACTACCATTAATGTATAAATATGTACATATATTTATATTTATGTAACCTTTTTGAAGACAATGTTTTATTTAATAAAAAATATTGAGTGATCAATCTTTATTTGCAAAGCCATTTTCATGCATAGCACATCTTAAACGACTGTAGAACAAAACAGATAAAAATAACAGTGACAGATAAAACAGAACTAACTATATTAAACCATTATTTCCAGAAGAGTGAAGCCTATATAAATTATTAAAACAGCATCTGATCAAACAGAGAAACATTTTAAACCTTAATTTAAATGCATGAGCAGATGCAGCTGACCTAAAGTTATCAGAAACAACAACCAAAAAAGCCAGTCACCAAACTGCAGTGTATGAGAGCAGAAGTTTTTGCCATTTTCAGTGAGTCCGACTGAATCCAGTGAATCTGAGACTATAGCAAGAAAAGTCAACAGAAATATTTCTCTCAAGAGTAGTGAGATTCAGACTGGGCACTATACTGAGAAGTGGGCCGTTAGGAGAAATTCTGTAAATTCTTATTCAGAATTCATATATATAGAAGACTTTGTAGAAACTATTCATTGTTCCCAGACACTAAAGATTTAATGTCTGGATTCCTAACATGATGTATTTCATTCTGAACATGCTCTGTACTGTATGAACTACCTATTCTTGCTATACATTATGAGAGGGAGAGTAAAAGGAATGACAGAATGCGGTGAGACATAAAATGCAATGTGTCCTTCAGTGTCCTCTAATTTCAAAAATAAAGGTAGACATGCAAGCAGGAATTGAAATGTAGCGGAACAATGGGGAAATCTGAGGTCCTAGTTCCTGGAACCTTGATTTCTATGATGTTTTTATCCAGGAAATATCTAAATTTTAAAAAAACTGAGCAGTGTTAGAGTAGGGCAGCTACCTTCCAGCTGAGTGTTCTAGAGATGATTTGACCTTCTTTCTCCCTGGTCTCCCTTTGACTCTCTGTACTCATATATTTTAAACTGATTGGTATGCAGCATCAAGCCCCAAACACAAGAAAGCCTGACTGCCTTTTAGCTATTACCCTCTTGTTGAGTTTTGAACAGAGCTCAAATCCCTGCTGGCCAAGTACTTCCAAAAAATGGATCTTGCTAGCATGTTCCCCTGGTACCCTAGCAACTTTTGAAGAAGCTGAGATTTCCTAGGTTCAGGTCTAAGATGATCCCGATATGTTTAGATATGCTTTCCAATAGTTACAGTTAATGAGATAACCTTTTTTTTTTCTTCCTTGCAGAAAGGAATATAATAAAAGAGGATAGCCAAATAAATGCATGTTGTGACATGCCTTATGCTCTTCTGGGTAAATGGCTGTTCTGGGCCATATTACTTATTAGTACAGACATTGGCAAAACCCATCATTATGACAGTCAGCTTAACAAAAATAGGTTCCGGCTTCCTATTTCTTAATTCTAGCTTCACAGAGATACTAAATCTTACACAACTATCTTGGTCCTCATTGAGACAGGATTTTATATTTACCTGGGGCTTCCTGTTGGGAACTACAACACAAGCATTTAATTTCTCTCATCTAGCATGTAAAACATCTGAACACTTACTCCCACATTCTGAACCCCACTCACTAAAAAGATGGGTGACAAAGCTTCAGGTTTGATATTGCCAAGCTTTCTGAAAATGCCCACGTTCCTTTTTAATTCTCAGCCAACGTATGCTGCTAGCTAAGCCTTGGTACTTGTAGCTTTGCTTCATTTCTCATCTGCTGTCATTCCTCCTCTTCTAGCTTAATTCCTTCCACCTCTCATTTCACATGCTAGTAGAAGCAGAATATCATCAGGCAGACATCACTGAGTATTTGTTTTTATCTCTTCACTTTGTTGGTTGCTGTTAACAAAATCCTCTCAGGGTAATTTGAGAAGTGTCCCTTTACATCACCTTTCTGCTATCATACTCTGTAAATGAACTGTAAGAGAGTAATAAATAAATTAATACAAGCTTGCTTTTTTGTTTTTCCCCAACAGATTGTGTAACTGCTTGTTTGGCTTGGGGCAGTATATACAAAATACCCCAAGAAATACTTACATAACAGGAAAAGAAGGACATGTTCTAAAATCATCTGTTAAGGATAGGGAAAATGTGTAGCTGCCTTGGCCTACTTAGTGTATGTGTATTTCTGCATGTAGGAGCTGAGAAATGCTGGGAGCAGGAGGTTAGATATGACAGCCCTACTCCTACCCTGAGCAGACTACCCGGTAAGATCAGCTTGAGTTGCCAGTTTGGGAGCAGAGGCTCCCCTGCCTGTTAAAGCTGAGCTACCGGCTGTGCTCTGAGTGGTATGTATTGGTACTTGGCCAAATTACATCACACCTTTCCTTGCATGAAGCCTTCTTGCTCCGCAGATCACCTTGCAGAAGAGACCTGTCATTTTCAGCACTGGCCTATCTTCTAAATACTTCTGCCAACGGCTTTGTTTCAAGTTCCTTAAAAGTTCCACAGGGTCCCATGTAGGTCATCGGTGGCTTCTTGTTTGTAACTGGTTGCAAAAACTGCAGTCTCATTTGCCAGGGGTTTAACATTTTAAATCTGCAGCATGGGCAGTAACACATGGAACTTTTAATTGATCTGAAAACACTTCATGAAGATGGTCATCTGGCATTTGTTCAGTTTCTTTACAATTGCCCAAGATCACCTAGAAGGACAGTGGCAGAGGTGAAAAAAAAATACACATCTCCTAAGTTCTCCATCTTCTAGGCATTTCTCAAGAAAGAAAGAAAATTAGAAGTGAGAGATCTTTAATACCTACCTGAAAAGTCACTCAGAGACATGCAAAAAGAAAGCTGTATTTCAATAATGCCAGGGAAGGCTAAAGACTCTAATTATAAATGATGCTTCTTTCAGAACCGCAGAGCTCTGACTAAGGCCTGTAACTATAGCCATTGAAAATATTTCAGGTTTATGAGCTAGAGCTGAAACTACTTGCTGTTCAGAATAACATTTATTTTTCAGCTAAAATATTTTGCAGCCATGTAGGTAAAAATCTATGCAGAAACTCTCTCTTCATACTTTGATGATGTGTAAAGGTCATTACAGATACTTTATGACTTCAGTTAGATGCAATCCAGAATGGCAATAGGTCCCTTAAGCATATAATATTAATGCAAATTGTACAGTCCTTTCTGGAAATGCATCTTGTGGATTATAGCCAGATACCTGAAAACTTGTCATATTGGCTAGCATCAAGTTCCAGTCAAAGGTCTTGCTACCCAAGTTCTTCTTTTCTTTCCCCTAATAATTATCTCCCCCAGCCATGAATGTGTTGTTATCTTCAGTGTATTGATAATCATCAGAAACAAAGTTCCTGAGCTGAGGAAATGGCGTAGGACTGAGGGAGTGAAGAAGCCCATGAGTAAGAAACGGCACCCCTGGACCATCTGCTGTTAAAAAAGAGGACAGATAAATTCAGATTTTTGCAGGATAATTTTAAGCCCCATCTGTAAATTGGGCTTGATGCTTCGCATTGTTAAGAACAGACTTGTCCTCCTCTATGCAGTTAACATCCTTCATTTATTTTGGAGATTACACTGTTTCAGAATTGCTAAACGCCTCACAGTCAGCAGATGATGGAAATTACATCAGTCCATGCTGTCCTTAAAACAGTGAAGTCACTGCTCTATTTTCTCACACCAATATAAACTACCTAGAATGTAATTAAGACTTGGGCTTGAGGAGCTCTCAGATTACTGGAAAAAGATAGAATTCAAGTTTTTCAAGTTTACTGTGTATCCTGAGGACATGTTGGAACCACTACAGATACACACAATTTAGAAATACTTTAGGGATTCTCTCTATACGCCAAATGTAGTCCTTTGTAGTGCTCAGATAATTCCTCCAACAGGGCAGCCAGAATTACACAAGTTAGAAATGGTAGCTCCAAATTGTTCAACAAAGATGTTGCCCTGTGTTAAAGGAAACCACTGTAAACATCTGAAGATCTCAAAATATTCTGAGCTACCAAAAGGATGACAAAGAGGCTTGTTAGAAAGAGACATGAATTCCTGTACTGACATACCAGCACTAATGTGAAAGTTGTTTTATATGATGAAATCCCGGAAAGATTTCTGCTCCCACTTCATTTTCCTACAAATCAAGCAGTAATATTTCATCAGCATTTTAATCAAAAGTTATAATTTCTGAAATAGGAACATTTCAAACAATACTGAAGTGAGTTAATCTCAACTGTGTAGGAATATATAGACTGTGCATGTATGCATATTATACGTGTGTCCATGCTCTGTGATTTTGCCAAGAAAATTCTATTCACTAAACTAGAATTGACCAAATACATGCAACATTTTTGATTGCCAAGTAAGACTAATGACAATATTCAGCTGGTTTCCAGTAAACGAATGATCTTAACTGTTAGTTTTTCAGCTGCCAGATGGAGTGAAATAGTCTGTGCCATGCATCTAGGGAAAAGAAAAATCTCTAAAAAATCAGATTTATGTTTGATTGTTTCTGACAAGAACATTCTGTACCTCCAAACCACATACATTTGTAATTCCAGCTTTCAGCTGAAGAAACAACTGTTCATTTCCCCAGCTCTCTCTAAAGTAAGGCTGCATGATATAATTTTCTGAAACAACACACCAAATCAGAGATTTTTTTACTGATTGAATTCTAGGTTACACTATCCTGTATTTAACTGGTGGTATCTAAGAGTCTCTGAGCATTGCCTTAATTCCACAAATAGCCGTGTTGGTTTTTACTGATACCAGCGTAGTACACTGGAATAAGCTACTGAGGACTGGCTCCATGAGGGATGTGAAAACCTCTCACAGTTCAGGGAGGGCTCACAGTGCTACCTACTGTGCTTTGATAAGAAAAAAAAGCAGGACCCAAAAGATTTTATAAAAGATTGCTTTGAAATTAGTGTTCTTAAGTTTGGAAGGAAGCATGGGGTTTAAATAAGTCCAGCTGGCAGCATTGTTGAAGTGCATTTTACATCTGTCTGTCATCAGGGATCCCGACTGTGATACCCTGACGCAGCTGGACACCATCTCTCTGCATGGGGGAAATGGCACCACATAGGGACTAAAGTGCAAATGGAGTTACTGCAGTCTGACCCTTTTGCTTGTATAATTAGGATGATCAGAGGGGAACAATACATTTGAAGTAACAACTGCTGCTCCAGCCACATCTAGCTGAGGATTTGACGCATCCATGAAAACAGCATGTGTCATGACATTTGAAGACTAATAAGCAACCCAGGAAACTCTCCAGAACGAACTGTGTATGCTTGTGTGTACGTGTATGTATCTACTTTTACTTTGCATTTAAATAATTCTGCTTGTAATTCACTAATGTTTCAAACCCATTTCCCCTCACTCCACATACCAGCAGGAGCTTGTTATGTAAGAGAAGTAAAAAAAAAAAAATCTGGTTTTCACTGCTGAAGGCTGAGATGTATACAAAATTCTTCTGTTATGTCCTTATTGATAAATAAGGATATCTGGAGAATTTACACAATCCACAAACATGAAGGATTTAATTCACTGAGGATTTTATTGTGGTAGAGAAATATATGCCCAGTGAGAATGAATGAAAGAAAGAAATGAATAATTATTATCCTAATATAGGTAGAGTCAGTGAGCATCCTAATTTCTTTGCAGTACAGGACCAAATATCCCTGAGCTATTCAAACAGAGAAATCAAACCCATGATGTTGAGAAACTCTGGACAGATGTGGGGTCTCAGTTTTTAGTGTTTCAAGCATGGATTTAAGGGCAAAGGCTAGCTGGCTTTATACTTTAAGTGAAGCTGAAAGATCTGTAAAAAGAATTGTCAGATGCATTTTTCATTTTTCTATGACATACAGAGTTAATATTTCAGCTCCAAATGACTAATTCCATTTCTCCTAGTGAAATGTAATTTTTTTTTCCATTGAGTATGGATCAGCATATACACATTTACAAAACACTATGTGAAGTCTATCTTAAAATTGCCACCCATAAAAAAGGCTTCTGAGGATTCTCTTCTCCCTTCACTTGTGAATAAATGGTTGATAATTGCCTTCAGCAATTTTTTGATATGAAAATTATTTCTTATACCTATGAACTTTCAACATCCTATACCTAAAGTTTTAATTTTGTTTCTGCCTAGCTCCATTCCATGTGACCACAAAACGGCCCGTGCAAAGGTTGACTTAAATTTGTTTCTTTGTGCCATCTGGTGGAGATTATTTGTAAATGTACAATAGCGTGTCTGAAGTATTTCCTCCACATTTGCATCAGCAGGGGTTTTTTCTCTCTTTTTTTTTGTTTTGTTTGTTTTTGTTTTGTTTTGTTTTTTGAAAAACAGTAATGGCTCTGGAAGAACTTTCATTAATGAGAACATTTGTGTTTGCTCGGCTTTATTAGCATGCTACATTATTATTTCCTGCAAGAATAGAGCACTAAAGTTAAATTTTCACCTTGAAAAGAAACAATTTTAAAGCAGGGTGAAAAATTGTTCTGTAGTTCAGACAATTCTGTATTTTGAGAGCTGTTACATTTACTTCACAGTCTTTTTCCATAATAGTACTCCAGTGAAACAGCCATATAATAAATCAAAAACAGCTAAGGGTTTTGGGAAAACATTACAAAAGCCATCATAATGCTATAGTTCTCCTTTGGTAAAAGCAAAACTTACTGTATTACTTAGTTGTTTCAGAAACTTCCACGTAGTAAAATGTCAGACAACTAAAGTCCCGTGGCGTAGTGGAGAGTACTCCCGACTCCGGCTCCTAGGTCTCGAGTTTGAGTCTCAGTATACGGACCGCCCCCGGCAGTTCAATGCCTCCCTGCCATCCGATCCCGTCAGATCTCGGATGTGAAGCAGGGTCAGCCCCGGTTAGTACTGGGTGCTGTAGATAGTCCTAAGGACCTGAGTGTCACTGTCCAAGCTTGCTCAGCCGTGGCAAATGAACCTCAGGACTTAAACGGTGGGGCCAGCTCTGCGCACGCTGAGCCTCACCTAAAAAATCCACTGCGCAGGCTTGGAGGGCACATCCATGTGAGGTGAGCCCTTCCCAAATCTTCATTCGCGAAGATTGGCCATTATATAAATAAATTAATACTATTTTTAGAAGTCATTTAATGTTACTTGTTGAAATATTTTACTTCAAGTCACTAATACTTGTGCAGAAATAGTTATTCTTCAAGCTACAGTTATTTTTTCATTTACTGTCATATTTATATTTATATATGTGTGATTTGTTCCACTTAAATCACATAGTATATGTTCATCTCTAATGCTCCCCACAAAACTAGTTTCATTACTTTTATTGACCATAGTTATTTTTATTGGTCATAAAATCCATGAAGATTCTTTTCAAAAAAGAGAAGGGAAAGGGACAAAGTTGCTTGCTAAAACACACACGCACACAAAAATAGGTCCTTCAGGATGGTGAATTTTCCTGGGGAATTTTCCCCTTGTTGGTCACTTGGGTGACAATCCAGGTAATGTTGCTGAAGAAAATCAAATTTATCCTGTAAGTAAAGTAATACCAAATCAATTTACATTATGATACTTCTAATTTTAAAATTGAGAGATGAGAGACTTGAAAACGCATTTCTCATTGAACTTAGTTATTTTCCACTAAAGTTTATAGTCTTCAAATTTAGTTAGATGAAAACATCTCTGTTCATAGTATAAGCCTGCTGTGTATCAATTTCTCATTTCTTTCAACAACTCCTGAGCCTATCATGAGAAAAAGTTGTGTTTAGACATGATTTAACTTTGGCTTTCAAAGCTGATATGGCTACACTGGAAGTCTCTCGTGTCTGCGCATTCATGTCTGCTTAACAATTAACCAAGAATTACTTTACCAACTGTGTTTAATTTAGCTTTTGTGCTTAATTTCTAGGATTAAATTAAAAACAGACAGCCCCTGAGTAGTAAAATGACCATAAATTAGTTCTATATATTGAAATTAACACAGAAAAATACTAAAATGAAACCAAAGTACATTTTTTCCATGCTTTATCTTTTATAAAATTAGCATGACATTGTGTGTAATTGAGCAATCTTGCACTATAGATCTGGAGCCTTAAAAATCCATCTGTCCAGAGAGTCACCTTCTAGGATGTGGGATACTTTTGCTCAAACATACACAGAAAGATTTATGTTCTTAATTGCATATGCCAATAAATCAGACAGGAAGACTATTAATATTAGAGATCTGCTCAAGCTTCCAGTGCAATTTAAGAGCATAGTCCCTATGAATTTTTGAGATTTAGACACTCTTCTTTCTGTACTCTGTATGCTCTCACACCTCATTTCTCTCAGCTCCACATATAGTCAGCAAAGGGATGCTTTATCTCATTGTACAGGAACAATCGGAGCTTGAGAATTTAATTTAAAGAAAAGCTGATTGGATGCTCATTCTTTTTCTCCTAGAAATTCTCTTTGATAGGAAGGGAATTTCTTCCTAGGACTTTCTTCATAAGATCTTAGCATGAGATAGAGAGAAGAGTTGGGACTTGCACAGACTACTTGCCTTTATGAGCAAATGGGACTCATGTAAATATGGGGAGATGAAAACTTCTGCTCATGTAAACTACCTTAAAGTCATAACCTTGCCTAAGGGAGACATATGAACCAGTTAATTTATAAGATAGTTTGGAAAGAGGGCTTAAAGCATTAGGTCAGCAATATGAAATTTCTGTCATTGTATTGCAGCAGGTGAACACTTCATCAATATGTTTTTTTCTGAGGAATGCCAAGAACCTTCAGGGTTTCTGGTTTAGCTCTTCTATTTCTAATGGCTAAGTATTTTCTATCTCCTTCATCTCACCCGTTCTGCTTCTCATCCCCTGATCCACTAGTTACCAAACCATTCTTCAAGAAAGCAGTGCCTGCAAGCATAAAGCAAAGTATGCACAGAAATGAAGACAACGCAATTGGAGCTGATTTATTGCTGTCTTCAAGGCTTTTGTTCAAAGAATTCCTAATGACTGTGGGGATAATAAACTATCACTAGGCCACTGGAATTATGTCAGAATTAACCTTATGACCTCAAGCACTGTTTGTCCTCTTGTCTGACTCACAGCAAAAAAATGTTTTCCTAACAAGAAGTTATTCTATTTTTATGTGTGAAGATCAAATGACATTGCTGAGCTCTTCACTGATACATCAGCTGTGTGCAAGAGAAAGTCTATGCCACAGCAAACAATATCAAGAGGCACTGTCTATGTTTCACTCTCAGTTATCCCAGATTTGTACAACAGTCTACATGTAACTGTTCCATTCCTGTGTGACTGAGCTCTGAGCCCACTTCCTCAGCTGTATTTCTGTTTGGCCTCCCTCTAGTGGTTCCTTGACCAAAGCTGGAGTAGTGCTACTTACTTGGTCTCTGCTTTGCAGAAGAATGATTTCTTCATTCCTTCTCTATTCCAAGCGAAATGTCAGTAAAAGTGCTGCAGAGCAAGCTGCTGCTTGTGGAGGATCATGAGAGATTGAATGAGGAGAAAGGTTCAGGGAACCATTCCATGCCGTAGATCAGCGGTTAAGGAAGGAGAGGGCACCAATTCCCCACTCACTGGGCTGCAACAACCCTCTAACAGCCTACGGAGGAATGGGAAGCTGACCTTGGCTTTCTGAGACCAGGCTCTCAACTCCAGGAGAAGCTCAAATTTACAGAAAAACAAAGGAAGGTATGCAAGAAAGTGGGAAGCCTAGAAAACCTACACAAATACTGCTTTGTGTCCAAGATAGGCAGTCAACAAAGTTGCCCATCCTAGAAATAATATTTTTAAAGCAAAGCAGGGGCTGTGAGTACACTTTGTGTAGCTGCAATATATCTGAACTAACTTCCATATTTATCAAACATGATGCAGCACTGCATATATGAATCCCTATTATGATGTTTATGCTATAAATATAGCTAAATATTACTACTGAAAATTTAGGGGTTTGACATCTTTTAGTAAACATAAAACTCTGGTTCATTTGAAAAATACTGTGTTAAGCCTGAATCTTTATCATCTTTATGATTAATTACTCTAATTGAGAAGAACCACATTAATTAAAAAAAACAAACAAACAAGAAAAAAAACCCCACCATAAAATCTAATTGCAAAGACCTTCCCAAATTAAGGAAAAATCTACTGAGGCAGATTAAAAGAAATAAGTCCTTCCTTCTGGTGAACCTGGCTTGAACGTAAATGTGGGTCTTTTCTATGATTTGATATATAATTTTCTGCGAACATTTTGCCTGATGGGTTTTTGTGGTGAGGGAAGGAGTGTTTGTTTGATTGGTTGTTGGGGTTTTTTTTAATTTTTGCACATGTCTTGTTTGTCTACATCCACCGTATAATATGCTATGGTCCAAAAAGCACAAGTTTGAGGCAGGTGTGTCTCTTGAACTTCCTCAAAAACTCCTTTGAACTCTGCTGTAGTGTCATAGGTGAACTCTCATGACAGAAGACTCCATTCCTCTTAGGAAAAAGTATTAGCAGTAAATATTAGCAGGACCTAATTCCTACAGCTAGACTGAAAATAGCAAAAGAAATTTTTTTGTCTTCTTGATAAATTAAGAATCATAGAGCAAAAGCAGAAGGAGAAAAACATCATTGTGTTCTTAGATTGTACAAGCTCTTCACTTAATGAAGAAATTCCAGGGTCTCCAAGAGAGTTGCAGCAAATGTGAAGTATCAAGTTCTCTGTAAGCACCTCTGTAATGCAGACCTTTCTGGAAAACAGAAACTCTGTCTGCTGAAATCTTTCATGGACTAAATGGGATTTTTTTTAAAAAGCATCAGAATGCCGTTTTAAAGGTACTAAAAATAAACTCAAGTCAGTTAGGAAATGGGAAAAAAGATCTCCAAACATTTAAACAGTCTAAGGACAAGACCAACAAAGTGTGCTGCTTGCCTCAGGTGAATTGTAGCATTTAATGCATTTTTAAGAAACACCAAGAAATATTGAGAGCATTTTAAGCAAGTGAATCAATGTGATTGAACAGGGCAAAAAGATTAGACTGCCACATTGTGATTCAATTTTCCAAGACAGTGACTTTTTTTTGTTTTGTTCTGCTAAGGTGTCCAACAATCAATTATGAACACCACAATTTTATTTGCTATAATATCAGTGACGCAGTACAGTCTGCCAAAGGACAGATGACAACAGAAAGCTTTAAACAAACCAGGGCTTTAGTCATGCGGGAAATTTTTTGCACCATCTAATTTTAGGCAACTTACTCAAACACTGCGTGTCAAGTGAGACAAGCAATTCTAGCCCACTGGGGACAGAATCTCCAAATCCCAGCACCTAGACTGAGAGGGACCAAGGCAGCAGCTTTGCTTGAGTCGGCAGTAATAAGAGGTGCTGACAGGGCTGAGCCCAACAGCAGGGCACTGTCAGGGCCAAAGGACCCGCTGGCACCACTCAACAGGAGTGCTTCCATCTTGAAAGGTCACTATTCCCAGGAAAAGTACAAGAGCTGCCCAGGGAAGCACTTGAGTCGCCACCTCTGAAGGCCTTTAAAAGACATGCAGATGTGACACGTAGGGATATGGTTTGGTAGTGGACTTGGCAGTGCTGGGTTAATGGTTGGACTTGATGATAGAGATCTTTTCCAGCCCAAATGATTCCCTGATTCTAAGAGGCTATGTGAGAAGCCATGCAGCCACATGTCTGTCCCTGTTAGCTGGCCATGTTTTAGTTAGTTGGGAAGAGTGGTGCCATATTTTTCAGAGGCTTCATCTGGAAGCTCTTGCTGGTCAAGGAGAAGCCAGGGCAAAAGTATGCAGACATGGATAAGCTCCACAGTTTCAAGTGGTCTTTAACTACACATTCTTCACAAAGTACTTTTGATTTCCCATGTACCTCAGTTAATTTAGGAAAGCAAATGCTCTATAGGATGAAGCTCCCAAACCTCTCCAAAGCAGATTTTTCTAGGAGAGAGAAATCAAGTCACAGGTCTTCTGCGTGGCTGGAGAACTGTGCTGCAGGCTGTCAACATCCTTTCCAGCACCAGAAATGTTTCATTTTCTTCTGAAAAACCTCACCATCACACAAGGAATAGTGATGCCTCCCCCACATCGTGCCCTGTCTGCCCACGCAAATGCAGCTCTCTCTTTGACATTTCTCAGCTACCCACAGAAGAAAAGTGACAGATTTGAACTCCATCTGGGAGAGACAGACTCAGACCTCAAGCCTTAGGCTATTGGTATGAGACGGCAGGCCTCATTGTTGCAGCATGTGAAAAAAATCCTGCTCAGCTCTCCCAAAAAATGCGGTATATGACTTCAGCTGTGGTGGGGTTCAGGTCTGCAACAGTAGCCCTGGCTCAGGTGCCCATTGTCTGGAGAGACAAAGAATTTCAGACAAATCCCTGTGTTTTATGTCTGAAACCCTTCTCAGCATGCAGTTTTTGCTTGACAGCCCGAAGGCTGCAGCTTCTGAGGCCATCCATGCATTTTATGTAAAGTATTTGCTTATATATCTATATACCTATGTAACTTGTATGCATACAAGAATGTCATTACCCAGTTCCCAAAACCCTCCACCTCTCACAAAAAAACTCAAACAAACAAACAAACAACCAAAAAAAAAACAACCAAAAAAACCCTAAATCAAACCAGCCCTTCTTTCATCCTGGGCAATTATTTCCAATTTTAAATCTGACAGCAAAACAGATGGTAAAGAATTTGCATCCCCACAAGTTTCCTGAAAACAGGACATTGTCAAAATAACTATCTAAAGGAAAAGTTAGTGACCCAGCTCTCCATAGGGTGTCAGCTAAGAAGAACAGTGATGGAACACTCAACCAGTAAGAAAGTCTTACTTGGATTTTGTATCCTATTAGACATAGAGAACTCATCTAGAAGTTAGGAAGAACCTGGGTCGTAAGTGCTGCTAACTCCCCTGCTAACAGAGCAGCGTGTTTGAGATTGCTTTGCACAGGTGCATGGCAAGCCCTATTTGCTTTGCAGGAAGCTCTTTGGCCTGCCTGGGTCTTGGATTATATGCCGGAGCTCACCTTGACCCTAACTAACAGATGTTGCCCTGGATATAAATACAACTTACTGCCAAGGGACTATCAGTGGTTCTCTATGTGAAGACATAAATGTATTCTCTTCAGCAGGTGAAACATTAAGTAATGCCTTTATCTAAAACTGTCTACAGAGATCTATCGATGTCTTTATCTATAACATACCTATAAAATGACATGGAGCACTTAAGAAGAACTTAATGCTTGAAAGCGTGAACCACTTAAGCACAGTTCCAATGAAAGCTCTGTGTATCAATATTTTACACTCAAAATGTGTGAGCAAAAAATGAATCTTCATAAATATTAGATTATGCTAAATGCATGCATCATGCACACCTTAAAGGTGAAGTGCTGCTCAAGATCCTCTTCACTTGCCAGAACTAGACTTTGATGTTATTCTGACTTCTCTGACTCACACATTCTTCCATTTTCTGACACAGACAGCAACCATTGCAGAATAAAGAATTTGAAAAATTCATCGTTTGAAGAAAAAATCAGAAAAAAAAAGTTCACACATTATTAAGTGTACAAATATGCAGATAAGAGTTCTTTTTACTTTTGCTTTTGTTCATGGAACTGGAAGTTTAATTAGCAAATTTAGTATTTTCTATAATATGCCAAAAACCTAATATACATTCTTTTCACACTCTTTCATGGGAATACCCAAATAACAGATCTTTGCTGAAAAGCAGCAATATGTATTTATTCTAAAAATTATAGAGAAAAATTTTATCAGCTGTTTTGAAATAAAATGATTTAACTATAGACAAGGCTTAAGTGCTTTTCTATCTGAAAATAGGACTTATTTTGGCACATAGAAATTTCAGATGTTGATTGAAATAGCAGATGTATGCATTTGTTAAAAAGTTTGGGTAAGTTGCTTTTGACCTCTACCTGTCAGAAATTTTATGAATGGGCATCTACATTGAAGCTGTTTTAAATCCCATTAAGTCTGTGGAAAGGAATAGGCATTTCTGGGACATAATCACAAGGCCTATGAATCACTTTTTTATCTCTTTCTCTCAATTGACTCTAAAGGTTGGTTAGTGTGAGGGCAACAATCTCTGGTAAAAACATCTACATTGAAGGCAGCAAAAAAAAAAAATTCTCGACCTAGCTCATTACCAGCTCCTGCCTACCTCAGGATCGTATTTTCTGAGTGGTCTGTATCATCTGAACACAAAGACCTTTTCCCTGTGAGAGTGGTCAACCACTGTCACAGGTTGTCCAGAGAAGCTACTGAGTCTCCATTCTTGGATCTGTGTTATCTACATCATGAGTGAATTACCCCATGAGCTCAGACTGTGTATTTAAGTTGAACTGCATAACGATATCTTTGTATGACTGAAGGGGAAGGGGAGAAGTATGACCTTCTAAAAATAAGTATGCTCCAGATGGAGAGAAGGACAGAGCAGAAGCTGCAGCTGGCCTAGCATCTGTCACTGCACCTGGGGCTCTCTCCAAAATCCTGTTTTCATAAGTTTCTCCTCTTTGAAAATCCCTTGAAGAGGAGCTCACAGGATGAAGCCATTCCAGAAAGCAGGCACAGGTCTGTGCAGAGGCATCATATGACATGCATGAATGAACCAACAGCTGCATTCATGAAATTTAGGCCAGGACTGCCAGGATCAGAGGGTTGGACTCCGAACCTGAACAGTAAAGTAAGCTCAGCTGGCTTCATGGGGGTCTTTATCCACTAAGTGGTGGGACAAGTTGGGTCACAGTAGTGGGACAAGACTTATGTACAGAAAAATTGGTCTTGTTACGCTTTCTCATCCTTTCTTCTTTCATCTATCATACTGCAAACTTGTGGAGGTAGAGGGGAATGTATTGTTGCTTCCAAGTACCAATTCACTGAGTACAAATGAATCAGACAAGAACTGTGTGAGATGCCTTATAAATAGAGATGAGTACAGTCTGAAATAGCTCATCTGAGAAAGTACAGAGGGATACCATCAAAATACTCATGGGCAAATGAATAATACAATCTGCTTGATGTCTTAAAAATGGTGTCTTGAGTGTGTACTCTCTAATGCTTGCAAAAGCCATCCTGTGGGGACACCTATGGAAAAAAAAAAGATCAAGTAAGTGAAAGCAAGCTTGAATATGAGAAAGCTTTTCTAACTTCTGAACAAGGCATTTAATACTTATACATAGATACCACACTTCTCAAGACTTTCATCCATATTGAGAGACAAATGTTGCCAAGTTGCTGTCTGGTATTAAATAGGTTGCACACAATACACAAAAGAAGCAAATAATTCAGTGGAGTAATTGTGGATTACACAGAAGTTTGGTTTCAATGTCATCTTCCCTAATAAAAATGCAAATATAAAGCTAATTTAGTTACATGAACATTCAATAAACCTTAGTAAGAGCAAAACAAAAGTGTTGGATTGTTCTTCTGGTACATTATGGTCATGTCTGACTCATCCACTAATGTTCTTTTAGGAGTCACTTGCTTCTATCATTTGAAAAGGTCATAATTCATATACCAAATGGTTCTGTACTGTTACAAGTCCAGTTTCAAACCAGATGAATATCTTAGTGACCTCTGGGAAATGTCTTTATAATATGTTCCTTTTTAGAAGATTTTCTATTTGAGGTACACCTAGCTTTAGTCATCTAAGTCAACCATCGGAGCTCTCTGTGTAGTTGATGGAACTCTCTTGTATAGTTCCTGAAGATTATTCATCTCATCCTGAAAAAAGCAACAATGAGAGTTGAAGTGAATTACCCTTTGCAGGTATTCATTTCTCTCCATCAACAAAAGAGAAAGCTGATTTAAGCTATCTTGGATGATTAGTTTTAAGTTCTCTAGCCACTTTTATCTGCCCATCAGATCAATAGGATACTATGGTTTGTATGCACAACAGCTTTTAAATATCTTGTTTTCTTACCCTTACTTCGTAAGTAGCAAATATTTTCATGTATAAGTAATCCATATATGAAAACATACATATAAAAAATTTCATAGTTGCATTTATATGTGTATTTAAAGGATAAATCAAGATATAATGCTTCATACTTCTTTGGGTATTCCGCTATGCTTTGCTTTCATTTTTTGAGACTGGATAATGTTCTCCTTCGATCAGTTTTAATTATAGGAGCTCTCAATTATCCTTCTGTTAAACTGAAGATAAGATCATTCTGCTGTTAACTTTCAGAAATTTACATGGAGAGTGAACAGGATTAACACTTCCACAGCTCCTAATTCTGGAAGAGCACCTTGATTTCCTATCTCACAGTCTTCATTAACATCCAGCTTCCACCCTGAGGGGTCGGGTGTGCTCTGGGCAGTTGCTGCAAGTGGTCCATTGTTAACAGTTCTTGGGAAATGGCACAGAGAATTTAGACTATACAGCTTTGGTCACACCCACATAGTGATAAACTGTTCCCAGCTTCCTGAACTAGGACACAGATAGTAGCTTCCCCTCACTGCCTCTAATAAGTTACAGAAACAATCTGTGAAAAAAAATGTTCAACTAGTGCAGAAAATGGCTTTATACTCTGAATCCATAAGATTTACAAGGTGCTTAACTGCAGGCCAGCAACAGAAACCTGAGTTCATGCAGACTTTTATAGGATATCCTCATTTCTGGTATGTTTTCGTGATGAACTGAAGAATCCCAGGAGTCCACTCATTAAATACTACAAACGCCTTTCCTAACATCCAGCCTCTCCCCCATACAAAGCACTGAGATACAGGGGAAAACTTCAACACTGCACAACCCACTTGCATACCTGGAATTAATCATACCAACATCTTTTCATGAATATCTGCCTAAAAATTCAAATTTCTATATACTTAAGTAAATCTCATTCCTCCTCATCCCACTGTGCCATCTGTATTTAACTAGACCTCTTCATCAGTGCTATCACTGTGAAGTAATTGATATTCTTATTAGAAGATTTTTAGTTCCTTAATTCTCTCCCTGAGGAATTTTATCTAGACATAAACCTGTTTATGTTTTCAATTTATCTCTGTCCAGGCTTTTGATTACAGCAGACTTGGGAATTCTTGACAAACAACTTTGAAAGGTTATTTGCAATTAGCTTTCATAATGTAGATAATTTTAACAATGAAGTCAAATTCACTTTCATGGCCCTCAAGTGACTTGAGACAAAAATTCCTAATAAAATTCATATTAACTTTTAAAATGCTTCCTGTAGTCTGTTATTCCCAATGTGATCAGTTAGGCATTTCTCCAATTTTTTTCCTTTTTTCTCCTTTCTGATTTTCTTTTCTCTCTTTTTTTTTCTTTTTTTTTCCTCTATTTTTTTTCCTTTTATTTTCTGTAATAATTTCTGAAGAAGAAATGGTGGAACTTTGATTAGCAAAAACATACTAAGAAAAAGTTATGCAAAACTTAATAGGTTCTTCTGGTGCCTACATCAGCCTATTGGAGCAAAGAAGCAGTTCATTAGGACTGCGTCTGCAATAAAAGGCAGTGAGGATCAATAGGAAAAGATCTCTTGTGAGAATTAGGTGACACTGAGAATTAGATGTCAAACCACTGTGCATATTTCAATTTCACTTCCTATATATAAATGGAAATTCCTGTTACTTTTGTACCAAATACTCATTTTTTTATGTAGATATAAGCACTGTAATAGATATAGTCATGGGTATAGGCATAAGAATAGACATAGATAGATTATATGGATATAGATATAAGCATAGATAAGGAAATATGCACTTTTCAGCTTTGTGTTTTACTTCTGTTGTGGCCACATGGCTCACATTCTTATAAGAAACCCTTATACCTTATGTCTGGTTGTGCTATCACGGTGTTAAAAATACTCATATTCTGGTTTTTGTTATGTTATTTTAATACACTTCTCTACGGATTCAGGGAAAGCTGATATGCATTATATCCAAATTAGTCCACTTTTAATTTACAGATTTATAGCCTCTGTTTTGCCTTCAACCTCTAGGATATGTACCTAAGCCTAGTAAATGGCAATGATCAAGAAAGTCTCTACAGAAGTACTTTCGATCCAAACTTGTTTACTAACATGCATGTGTGTTCTCTAGGAGTACAGAAGTCCACAAACCACAGAGTATTGGTTCTCAGTACAGAGATTATTGTAATATATAGATTTTATGGTCATTGCCATGTTTCTTGGTTGTAGACCCTGTGCTGTTTGAAGAGGTTGTTGTGGAGTGATCCCACCATCATTTCTCTGTCTTTTAGGAAACTTTTTCACCATAGCAGGCACATGCCAGGCTAGACAAACATATTTATGAGACCAAGGAGCTTTGATAAATCACACTCCCTTAGCGTGATTCACAAAGTACCACCACTATCCTGAAATAGGAAGTCAGGTTCTCCCCTTGCAAAACATAGATGCTGTCATTTCAAACTCTAAGGTCTTTTCCAATCTTTCATCAGACACAAGTCCAAAGATAAGACCGACGAACACTGATCACTTCTTTTTAACAGCATTGAGTGTTTCTTGATTGGAGATATGAATCAAATACATGGAAAATGTTGGAAAGATAGTTCTTTGTTATCCTGTTTGCCCAGGCACAAGCTTGCTTTGAGTGCTTAGTACAAGCTATACAATAACTGATGCAAAGATTGCCTTGGTGCTTAAAAGAGCAAAAAACCTGCCATCTGTCAGAATAAGCATTGACAGTTTCAATATCTGTGTGAAGGAAAAATCTAGTGAAAAAAAAAAGTACATGGACAGAGTAGCCAGCCAATCTTTAACTCAAACATATATTAGTTTTCCTTCTCTTATTCTACCTTAATGTCAATCAATTCCTTTTCAAATATCTGGATAAATATTATGGCAACAGTAAGCTCAAGAAAATAGTGTGAAATACAGTGATGTTAGACATTGCTGAATAATCTATTCACATATGATGTTTAAAAATGTTCACAGAAAATTCATGTTCAGTTACTTATATATGTCTAGTCACTCTATATGACTTATTTTCAAACAATGTGATGTCTAAAGTCAAGAGTTCCAAATAACTAAATTTGATTTCCTTTTTTTTATCTTAGTGAAGAACTTTAAATTACTTTCAGTCCCCATGATATCAAACTGAAAATACTAACATTTATCCCCTATATCTCCCTGCTTCCGTGCATATTAAGGCTATACCTGTGTTAGTAAATACCACAGGCCAGTGGCAGCAGGTTTGTGCAGCACAACTGCTGCTAAGGGTTGATGCCCATGCCAAATACACTTCAAGGGGTTTCACTGTAGATCCCCTCTAGTCCAGTGCCACAGGCTGGATGCTTGTTAGTAGCTGGAGCTCATTTGATGAATCCCTGGGATTTACTTTTGATATTGGTTTCATCCAGAAGAAATCCAGTTAGCATGCTTCAAGACAGTTTTACCATGTGTACTAAAGCAAGGTATGTGAGGTCCATCACTGGATTGCTTTCAAAAGTGCGCTCCTTATGCAAACTCAGACACCAAGTGTATCTATTGAATTTAGCTGAGGCACTTATGCAACAATGACAAATATGGGAAACAGACCTATGAGGAGGAAATGTGTCATACAAAGGGGAGAGGTACCATGTAATTTTATCAAAAAGCAACAGAGGGAATTTTATTTATTTTTTTAAATTTGTTTTTCACTTATTTTAATCATCATTAGTAAGAAAATCCTCTGGGTTTTCATTTGCATTTCCCAATTCCCTCAGACCCCTGGGTGTCCTGGTAATTTAATTAAGTGACCTTTAGCTTTCTGTTTTGTAATTCAATATTATCCCTTTGTGTTTTGTAAATTATATTACCTTGACCTATAGTGCATGTCAACTATCCAAGTGAGACTGCTCTTACTGTCTTTTGTTCCAGGACTCCTTTTCCTGCAAGTTCTCCTCAGGAGAAGGATAAATTAACAATGGACTTCTTTTCCACAAAGCAATTTTGCCATTCATCACAACTTTCATTGCACTTTGAGCTCTCCTTGTGAACTGTTTTATATGCTTTCTGTTTCAATTGTCAGCTGTCTGCTTTTTTTTCTTTTCTTTGACTCTATCTTCATTAATCAGACATGCTTCTCTCCTGGAATGCTTTTCTGTCACTGTGGTTTTGCAGATGTAGCTGCCTGGATATGTCTGCTTTTACCCCACTCAGGCCCTGACTTTCCATATTTCATCTTCCTGTGAGTGCTAAGTGAGACTGGAGCTTAACAAGGCTGGAAGTGCCCTCCATCAACTACTTTCTGTGGTAGCTTATCCAGTCCCAGTGATTTCACTTTGCCTCAGGGTCCCAGACCTTTCCATCTGTATCTCAGGTCTGTGGAATCCAAATCACCTTATCCTTGGGAAGAGCACATAATTAATATCTTAAAATTCTTATTTTAAATATAGGATTTTATGAACTACCACTGGAATTTCATACTTCTCATTTATAACTACATTTCACTTTTGATCTGGTTAGAACTTATGCCCTTTTATGTCACTGTTTAAAGGTGAATAAGAAAAGTAGAAATTGTATCTGGAAAAATATAAACTGAATAATTCATTAAAATTCAATGTATATTTTTTCTATGAAGAGCCTGAAACCAGAAAGTATTAGGAATAATGCCCTTCCTGAACAACTTAACTTCATAAAGCAGTTCTCAAAACAAACCAACAAGTTTTATAAAGCAGCATCTGTTATCTCCCTTTTCAAGACTACTTTGAACTTTCCCAGTTGTTGATAAACACAAAGCAAATAACTGCATTAGACAAAAGCACAAGGGAAAAACTTCCACCTGAACTTTATTTAAGTTAATATTAAAATCTTTCTGGTAAATTCTTTTCAGCTATGTGTGCACATGATAATATTTGATTACCTTATGACAAAGCAAAGACAAATCTTATGACAAAGCTTATTCTTTCATAAGTCTTAAGACTTCTAAGCTCAGTCTTAATGGCTTTTCATGTTTGAATATGGACATGTTTGGAAAAATTCCAGTATAACTTCAAGTGGCTAAGGAATGTGATAAATTGGTTAGTGTTAACATGGTTTGTATTCAACCTTGAGCAAAGGAAAAAAGATTTGGATGACTCATAATTTCTGAGCTTGAATGCATTTCCTTGTGTCTACTTTTTACTCTAGTTATGTAACAGCGTTTGTAAAATCAGCACACTTTGTAGATTCAGTGCCTGTGTTATATATTTAATTTTTAATACATGCAAACTCTGCATTTTAAAACATATCAAGTTCATCACTTTCCGTGAGATGTTAAGCTTCTATATCCATCATACAGTTTGTGTAAACACAACTGCAGAATTAATAAGAATTCCTCTAAAATTCTAAACCAAAATGAGAAACAATAAGAATGAAGAGCAAATCTTCCACATATGAGGATGCAAAAGTGTAAACACAATAGAACAGATGAGGACCTGAATGATTGTTTAGAAGTTAGTAGATGTATCAAAACAGAACACAAAGAAAAAGTCCATGTGTTCCATCATACAAGAAATGAGATGCCATCAAACATGTAACATATCTAATATTTTTCCAGTGCAGAAGTCCCTTTAGGTGTGCAAGACTTGCAAATTATAGGTTATTTACAGTAGAAATATCAATACTAAATTCCTTAGCCATTAATAACAAACAAGAAACACTTTCTGAATTTCATTGGGCAGTCTGTCAAAGAAAAATTGTTCATAGCTTTTTTCTTTCCACATCGGTATCAGCTAACTTTAGCTTCATAAATCTCAAAATGTCACTGCTACATGTGCTTATTCTGAAATTTTCCTTGGGTTGGAACAAACAGTTATGGTTCAGATTATGCAATATATATAGCACTATTTTTTTCTTGAAGTGCAGCATGCAATTTGAATATCCACACTTCTTTAAGCAAACCAGAGAAATTGCTATGAATAGTACAAGACTCAGGATGAACCACAAAGAAAACTTCATGGGGAAGACCTTAATGTAAAGGTAGAGGTCAGAGCAGTCACCTACTATTCTGTGTCCAGATTTAGGATCTTTTTATTAGTGTAGTGTCCTAGTTCAGCAGGTGGGACCAGTTTGTCACTGTGTGGGGGTGATCAAAGCTGTATATTCTACCCCCTCTATTCATTTCCCGAGAACAATGGACCATCTGCAGCAGCTGCCCAAGGCACACCCCACCCCTCAGGTTGTGAGCTGGGTGTGAAAGACATCTGTGAGATAAGAGCTGTGATAACTCCCCTCCAGGGAGTCGTTAGCACCTTCACACTCAGCCTGAGGGGGCCCGTATGCTAATGGGGCATCAAGGATTCCAAAATACCCCATGACTCACAGTTAGATCACCCATTGTGTAACTCTCCGCCCCGAGGTAGGGACTGGGTGCTCTCATCTGGACCTGAGGGTACATATGTTGGGGTAAGAAGACCCCAGGGAGTCACTTGTCAGATTCAGAGGAGGACCAGAACCTTGACAGGAGACCACCACTTTAAACCAGCCTGCAACCACCACTCTCCACCAGACTGCGACTGTCAGCTGCAACAGGTTTTGCACTTTGGACTTTTACTTTGGACTTGGGGAACCACATAGGGTTCAGCACAGGGGCTAACAAACCCCTTTGTGCTTATGCCTGGGGTGATGGCTTATACTTCTGGGGGTTTGTGGGTTAAAACCAATTTTTCTCTTTGTGCCATTGTATTTATTGTAATATTGTTACTAAATTGTAACTCTGACTTATAATCTCTTTTGTGTTACGTTCATTTCTCCTGCCGGTTTACCTTTAAACCAGCACAGGTAGCCTCCTGTTTTTTCCCTATAATAAATACATGCTTCAGTCTGGAATTCAGTTTGCAATTCAATATTCTGTTTAGTATAAAGCTATTCCTGGCAACTGTAGCTGTTCCGTGCCTGTAGCAGACATGGTCATTTGCTGCCCTGTGGTGCATGTTCTGCCTGACATTCATTTACCCTCATTTCTCTACTCTACACTGAGTACTTGGATGTCCTTTGGATCCAATTCACTGTCTCTGAGGCAAAATACAACTGGGGACCTTCCGTGTCTGCCAAAAGGCCAGTCGTGGAACAATCATTCTTAAAAAACTTTGTATCATACCCAGAGAGCAGGCAGCTTCTCAGAGAACCTAATATTTTTCTCTAGAAATGCTACTGCGTACTTACATAGCTACGCAGCGATTTCAGCAATGCACTGGCTTCATACAAATCCCAAGTAATACTGAATTTGATTTTGATCTCAAGTCCAAGGTTGACTCTCTTATGAAGTGAGCAGCAGATCTGAGGACCAAACAAGTATGTGTCATAGAGCACTGCTGGACATGAAATAAGATTCTGGGTATATCAAGACTTATTTATCTTAAAGAAGAAAAGGCTAGAGGGGAAAAAAATAACAAAATAACATTTCCCATTTATAGCTTCATATATCTAATGCAAGACTGTAGTGAAGACAGAGGCAGACTCTTCTTGGGGATTTGCAGTGAGAGTACAGGAGGAAATAGACACAAACTCCCCCAAGTGAAATACCAGATAGAAATAAGGAAAAATTTATCACCATGACAATGATAAAACTGTGAAACAGGTTGCCCAGAAACACTGGAGAATATCCAGCCCTGAGGGGTTTTAAGACTTGACTGAAGAAAGCCCTGAGTAGCGCACCTACCCTGAGATGTAGGCCTGGAAAAGTCCCTTCCAAACTGTTTTATTATAGTCTGATTCTATAAAACAGAGCTCCTATAGCTGATTTTGTTGATCAGTACTATTTTAATCCTGGAACTGCTTCAGTGGCACTTGTGATATATCTGAGAAATAAAGTGATGTTTAGCAAATATGGTAGGACAAAATATGCAGCCCCCTCCATCAACAGTGATGTTTTCCTACTTTATGAAGAATCATCTACCATGCTCCTTTTTTAATAAAGGTAAGTGCAGGCTCTACCCTCAGCAGTCTCATTCCTGAACCATTCATAAGTTAGTCACTCAGCAAAACAGATACTGTATTTACTAACTTTTATTTATAAGTTCACAACCACTTTAATAGAAAAGTGACAGCATCTTATTATTCAGTATTCCTCAGTACAGATATTATCTAGACACATGCTTTATGAAAAGGCTTGCTAGTACAAATCCTATTCACTCTGCATAATTATGCATGAAGGTTTTTAACTAGAGAGTGGTTGTAAAATGTTATTCCTTTTGGCTTCATACTAGAATGCTTTTGATTCTGACACAGACACAGACAGTTATTAAAAATTCCACAGGAGACAATGTTTCATCTGCTGCAAGAACAGTGCAGAAAAAAAAATACAGAAGTTTAAGACGGCTGGGAGGATATTTTTTTCCACATTGTGAGATGTTATAATGTAGTGAGCATCATGGCTCCTGATGGCCACACTGTATCAAAAGCAAAATGTACCTTTAATCTGCCTGGACAAGTACTATGCAGCAGCTTGTAAGGATGCTTTCAGCCAGGCAGCATCACTTCCTAGCTTTAGTTTGGAAGTCAGGAAAAGCATACAGCCACTGCGGAACGGTCATCAGCACTTTCTGATGATACGGACCATTTCATTTTGTCAGCTGGTCAAACTAGCTAACAATTCTTTGATTGAAAAATCATTAATCTTTTTGAACTTCCTTGTGATTAAAAACTTATCTCCACAGATGCAGAAAAGCGTAGAGGAATAATGACAAAAACCTAATCAAAGGGCCATCCTGTCCTGGTATGTATTAGGGCTATCACACGATCAGCCCCATGGGCTCTGGCGTGAGATCCAGTTCAACTGAGGAGACTCTCTGGATCACCTTACAAACTGAAGGAGTCACTAGCTGGTGTGTGAGAGCCATGACTGGATGCAGAGGAAGAGCAGTTGAGGGCTGCACAATATATTTGACAGGGATTTCGGGGGAAAAGCTAAAGGCAGGAAAAGGAGGGATCAATGATGATCTGGAGGTGAACAAGTGCAAAGAAATAGAGGGATAGGAGAATAAAAGTTAACAATCAAACACATTGTCTGTCTGGCCATGCTATGCATCTGTTTAACAGCTTGTCTTGCTATTAAACTTCATTTCCAGTTATTTTTGTGGGTGTGGAGCATCTCAATTCAGCAGGGATAGGTGGGTGTGGAGGTCTAAGTGTCCACAGTTGGAAATTAGACCATAGACCATACTGGCCATGGTACCAGCAACTAGAGAGATGAGAGTGTATGTTGTGTGAGTGCGAATATTAGTGCATAATCAAGCATAACTCTGGTGAGTAGCATGAGTGGCCTAGCAACCATATATTGATGCAGTCATAAGTCTGGCCTGGATACTGGAGAGAACAAAGTGATCTGCACATTGGCTACTGGAGGAGTTTCAAAAAGCACACCAGCAACTGGAGATACTATTATGGTGCCTGGGAGTCAACTACTCCAAGGTTATAAATCTTGGACCACAATCTTGGACACAAAATGTGTGTCTCTGTGTGCAAGGAAATTGGGTGTCCAGGGAATCCAAAGAACTGGACTATAGGTAGAATGGGCATTGAAGTGCAGTTATTGGAAAGATCCAGGATGCATGTGTATGTGTGCATGTGTAGGTTTGAGCTCCAGCAGCTGAGTGAAGCTGCGTGACACAGGGGCTTATATGACTAGGTGCTGGCAGCCAGGGAAACTAGGATACAGTGGCAGCAAAGGGAGGTACTCTGTGCCTAAGTCCAGTTTCCAGAGGGATCCACAGTGCACATCTCTGTGAATGTGTATAAATCCAAACAAACAATATATATATATTTCCCACTGACAGGCCTTCATCCCAATCAGTCAGAGAGGGAGGAACTGGACAGGGGTTTTGATACTCTTTGCGAGACTGTGGGTTTTTTCCAGTGTTAATCTGAGTGGCTGACTGCGAGTACATGTACGTGCGTACTGTGTCTCTGTGTGCACCCATGCCTACCGGGAACACATGCTCAGCCTCACTACTAGCTGAGTCAGTGGACATGGAGGTGCAGAAACTTCACCTCTACTGAGCTACCAGATTTGCCAAGTCCTAGAATTAGTGATGCCTTTCTTAGAGTCTAAAGGTTTTTTAATTCTTCAAATTGTTTTTGCTAAGAAGGTTACTCTTTGAAATTGGAAACATGCTGTAAGTATTGCTAACGATGTATAAGCACCTGACAAAAGTTGTTAGTGTCTGCCATGGGTTAACATGCTATTTCATAGTGCTTCAGTTAATTGCAGTAATCATAGACTTCTGATTATATTCAAAAGAGAAGAAAAAAGAGGTGGGTAAAGGGAGGTAAAAGACGAGATGAAGAGTTAGCAAACTTTATGCTAGTTATGAAGATGATGGGAAGGAAATAAATTAAGGGATTACACTGCATGACATCACATCACATTGCTTTTTAATGATTACTGACAAATCCCTGATGAGCATTGTCAGCTTTTATAGCAGTCAGGAGTATCAATTCCCAAATCCCATTATATTGCTGGTGGTAGATATATTGTTAATTTTCACTTAGTAAATTATTTTAAATTCTGGACACTTTTTGATTTTATTTTTAATGCTTATATAGTCACTTGACAAGATGCAGTGTGTCCATGCTCGTTTATTATAAATCCTATGGACCAAAGGCTAAGAGAAAACCTATAATCGGAAAGCAGAAAAAACTTCCAGGTTTGTATAATCACTTATGGAGAGGAGAATCTGAAACACTCTACAGAAGAAAATGTTGAAAATGTCTAAGTTTTTATACCCAGGATTAACAGGAAAATGTTTCTGCTTGAGAGTTTAGGAGTTTAAAGCAGGACCAGATGCTGGAGCTTGTGCCCTAGGTTCTGACACATAGCATAAATTAGAGAGGCCAAGTTTCCATTTACTGGCTCTTGAGGCAACTGGAAGCCAAGTCCAGCAGAAATGGATTTTGTTTTGTATATGTGCTCAAACATAAATATTTCTGAACTTGAAGGAATGCAAGTTCAGAGCAAATGGCTAGTACTTGCTAGAGCTCATGAATTGTGGAGCTGTGTTTCACACACACACACACACACACACACACACATCCCCCCCCCAAATGGAGTCTGTGCTCAAAAACATCATTCGAAAGTTCTGGACATAAATCAATAATCCACAATGCCTGAAAAATATATTTTCTTTTTTTGACATTGAGAGTCCTTTTATTTGGACATCAGAATATTGACGTAAGTGACTACCTGTTGATATTGAAGTCTGAAAACACCATCATGTTCTGAAGAAACTCCATATCAACAGGAGATGGAAAATCAAAATCAAAGGAATCACTTGAATTATAGCTTCCTTTTTATTTGTATTTTTTGATGCTTTGGGCTCTGAGCAATGTAGTAAAGTCATTTGAATGAACGGATTCACTAATAGTGTTAGTTTCATATTCCATATTGATCTATGTCATCTAAATCTGTGGGGTTTGTTATGTATCAAGGAGTTAGTTGCAAAGGTTCATGTTACAGCATTTCAAATATATTTGATGATAATCGAGAATTTCAACATTTGCTTAGTTTTTCTTTGGAAGTGAGTATGTGAACATGTTTGCATGCTGCCCAGACTATTTCCTGTATTCATGGTCTTAAACACCATTCCTGGCAAGGAAACTTAGAGAAAGAAGCAAACACATTGGCAGAAAGACAGTTTGATTCAGTGCTCATTAAAGCCAAGGGAAAGACTCCCAGCGACTCGAAGAAGCTTTGGGTAAATTCCAAGGATTCCTGATTCTACAGTTCCCTTTGATTCAAACTATTTATGCTTCTTTCTTATTTCTGGGTTTTTTTTCAGTGAAGCGACTGCCATGCCCACTGAATCAGAGTAAGAATTTTGTCTGTGCTTGTCATGCATGAAAGGCTCCTGTAACATCTGAAGGGTTTTGATATTTCACACAGCAAATCTCTCACAGTCACAGGCAGAGCATCAAGCAAACTCCTGTGTCATAGAGATATTGCACCAGAGTCAATTAGTGAAGCACTGTAGGAAATATACTAATTTTTGCTGAAAGCAGTTTTATTACCTAAAGCAATAGCACTTCCAGGCAGGTGATATGGAGCTGTTTTCATTCGACAACTTTCTGAGCCCTCCCTGTGTGTCCTCTGCACCACCACTGTGTGAATATCATACCCTCAATGGAAATGCAAAAGGTGTATTTAGCTATTCAGAATTCAGCCTTCCCACGTATTCCCCAGGAACACTATGTGTCAGAGTGTATTTTTTTTGGCTTTAGGCCTTTACCATGAGTTGAAGTATTTGATGTTGAAGATCTTGAAGTATTTTGCAATAGTTACACAATCATTTCCCAGCAGTAAAAATAGCAGAACTGCTTTCAGTTGCATTCATCTGTGTGAACAGAGACTTCCTTTTTTGTACCAATATAACCATTGTCTAGTAGGCCTAAAGGGCTGGGATTTATTTTTTATTTATATTGATGTATTTGTAATGGGGCATTCTTAAATACTGCTGTTTACTCAGAACTGCTACATCTGGAAGTAATGTGCATAAATTTCTTATTCAATTTTTATAGTTTCCTTTTATCACAAGAAAAATTCAATGTAAATTCAGGGATCTAATCTTGATATTGCTACCATATCTATACGCAACAGTTCAACTCATTTTTTCCTAAGAGCGCCTGAAATGGTATCATGCTTAAACAAATAAGTAAATGCAAAGCCAGCATATAAACAGCTTAAATGAAAATATTCTCCCTGATATCTCACTCCATTAGGAATCCAACCATCCATGTCCATTTCCATCTCTGATGTTGCTTCAATCATCCAGAAGCTTTTCCCTGAGTAGTCATCCTGACACTTGTACTGACTGCGTTTTCCTAGTAGTCTTCGTCACTTGTAAAAGTCAGACTGTCCCAGCTATCAGTTAGCACAGCTCTACTGTGCTAGGATTCCTTCCAGGGACAAAGACAAAGCTCAAAGTAAGGAAAACAGAATGGAAACTTGAGGCGCACATGCTAACAGTCATTACAGGTGGCAATCAAACTTGGACTTCATGATAAAACCAGAGCAACCACTAATGTTTTTCATGTGAAATGAAATTTTCAATGAATTTTCAAATGAAAAAAATCTACAGAGGCCCCCAAAATCCCTGCATTATCAGAAAGAAGACTGCACAATTTAAGCTCTGTGTCTCACGTCCTCCATCCCTACCTGGTATTTCGAGGGAAACTACTTCAAAGAGTATTAGCAAAGGTCCCAGAGAAAGTACATTTCAAACTAATGCCTGTGAAGCATAATAGATTTCTCAGTGTGACTCATGTGTCCTTCCTGAAAAGTCAAGGCACATAACATATGTACTCATAAATATGAATGCATTAAATCCTATTAACGATTTTTAACAATGTTCATCGTCCCACTGGACCATACCATTTTATTGCCACTTCCTGTCCTTCATGACTGATATGGACAGTATTGAGAAGTTACAATGAAACAAAAGAGACTTTGACATGTCAGGATACTCAATGGGGAAAAAAACTTTATTCTTAAAAGATCTAATTGACAACTGAGATTATGTCAGACAAAGGCAGACTCTGCTGGGGACAAACAGGAGCTTGTGCTCTGGCTGGAGCATAAATGTACAACCTACTTCTTGAGAAGAGGAGGTGACCTTAGAGGGGAATAAGGACTTTCCCTACAGTTCTGTAAGACCACAATACATTACTTTGTGAGTAGGCTTGTCTTGGGTTGAGCTGGCAAAACGCCAACTGCCCAAGAACAGAGAAAAGGTTCCTCTTACCCTCAACTAGCTAAAGGGAGAAAGAAGAGGGAGAGGAAAAAAAAAACTTCTAAACTAGGTTTCTTCTGAAACTAACTATATGTATTTATACAGAAAAGAGAAAATTAAGAGAAAACTACAATATAACACACACTTACACAAGTTATATATAACTTCTTACTCTCTAATAAGCACAGATTTTACTATTTTGAATACAAATCATTTTAAAAAAAGTCAATTCTCCAAAGACAGACTTAAGCAAAGAGAAGAACCAAGAACAAACATTTTACTTCCTTAAGATAACATGATGGTGAGCCGGTGCTGTGGGCTTGGGCCTCCCACATCTCTCTTGGGACAGCACGGTGTCTTCTCTGTACCTCGGCCAAGGTGAAACTGCTCAAGCCACACCCACACACTGGACTTTACTGCTATTGAGATGATGTAAGATGGTGTGGAATACAATACTATTGGCTAGAAGAGGTCAGCTGCCAGCCAGCTCAGCCCAGCTCAAGGCAGCTGACAATTTCAGGCCCAAATCTGAGTTTTAAAGCCTAAATTTAGGCCTACCTGGCTAAACCCATAACAAGGCTTTAGTAACATCAGCAGGAATAATAGATTGGAATTACAGTAAAATTCAAAGTTGGCGACACAGACTGCTTTAAGAAAACATACTTGAAAAATCCTAAAGCAAGGGGGTTCCCATGTAATTGTGACCTCTATCTGAGAACAATAAACCTTTTTTAGACCAGAATCCTTGCAATGAGATTATAAAAATACGTATTTTGGGGGGACAAACCCCAAATACTTAATTTAGAGCAAACAATTTTAAGTGCTCATATATCCCAATGGAATCTAACGAACGCTGTCTGAGTGAATGTGAACAAGCATCTGGCAGCAAATACTGCCAGACAGTGCTCAGCTGACCTTGTGCCACCTGTAGACATTGCATCTGGAGTAATTCAAGAAGCCATGTAGTCCAGAGTTTTCTGCAGCCTTATCTCAGTGATTATCAAAAAGCCTCTGAAAGTTCCTCTTTTCATAAACAGGCCCTACGTAAACAATGAAATGAAAAGAGAGAAGCAAAGGGATATCTTCCAAGGTGTTTACACAGAAATAATTTAGAAGTAGTGAGAGAAGAGACAGAATCTTTCTACCTACACTGCAGATTTTGCATGTAGAAAAACCTCCTTGAGCACCCAAGCATTCCCCTGTCTGAAGAGTGAAGACTGTTCAGCTGAGTAATGAATACAGATGCTCTAGGAGATGCAAGATGGGGACCATTATTTCTGTGTTGTCTGAGCTGCTCTGGTTGGTAATCACTACAGAAGGCCAGCTGAATGGAAAAGACCACAGTTTGGTTTACAGCTTGCACTGTGTCCTCACTCCAACTCTAGCAAGAAAAGACAGATATTACTTTGGTGGCTACTAATTATTTATTACCAGCTATCTTCACCTCTGAACTAAGCCTGCTGCAGGAGCCACTGTGCATTTATGGTGATTCATCAAACACATATGCCTTGCAATTCCCTCTAAAGCCATAAACAGGGATGCCAGCTGCCCAGCTGAGTTAGAGATGCCTTGATTTATCAGAACAGATTTCTCTATTAAAAGTCTCAATATACAAACTCTAGGTAAGATATGCAAAGACACTTAGATACATTAAACAAAAGAAGAGAACAGAAAAACCTCTGAAGTTTGTCTGTGGCTAGTGAAATAAACACAGATGAAAACAGGTGCAAACACCAACCTTTTAATAGCAATTCTGCTATTGCCAGTTCTTGCTAGAGCTTCTCCAGTTTAACTTGCTTTGCAGTTGGCAGTCGTGTGACTTCATTCCAAACAGCCAAGCACCTTCAACAACCCTTCATACAAAAGCAGCTCATAATCTTTTCCCTTTCCATTGTTTGTTTTCTGCAAACCTTTATCCTTCAGAAAATTGCGTATACCAATCAACGCACTGCAATCACTGGGGTTTTTATAGAAGTAAAAATACTTGCATTCCAGAAGACAAAAATGCCACAAGTCTCCTTACAGATGTAGGATTTCTTCATTCTTGGTTGCTCTCATTTTCTTCCAAAGTGTATTTTTGTTTCTAGGTCATGGGATTGATGCTATTAAAAGTTGTTCAAGCTTGAAAATTTCAAACTCTCTAGAAACACAGGTTCAGGTCAGAGGTCTAACCTGAGAGCAGCTGATATAAATCAAAATATATCTACTGAGCTTTGAATTAGGTGATACATGATGCATGAGTACTTCAGTTGTCACCTGAAACCTCTTTCTTTGTGGCTCAGGTGGGAGAAGTTCCTGTGGTTGTTTTTCTAAGTACTAAATTCTTTCTCTTCTCTTAAAAGCATGATTTTAACTAGATAACTGAATTGCAGCATGAGGGACTCTTTTTTTATTTTGTATAGATTCCCTTCTGGAGAGCAAATAAATGAAATTAAACAGAATCCACAGTGCAGCCTATTTTAAAATACTGATCAGTCTCTCCCATTTGTCAGATATCTGTATATATGAAACAGAGCATTCAAGCAGCAAATAGTCAGTGCTGGCTAATTGATCCTGCTGAGAAGCATATGCTTACCCAGGCAGAGTCCCAGCTTGACAGAGCTGATAGTTCTTCTAGCATAAGCACACGTGAGAGTGCATGTCGGTCCACTGAGAAGTGCGAAGTAAACCATTGTACCTTGCAGAATAATTATACACCAAATAAGAAACTTGTGACATACATGTACAGAAGAGAAATACAGAAAATTAAACACAGAAGGAAAAAGGAGTCCATTCATTGTACTAAGATGTTGATGAGCCGCTTTCATTCTCCTTACTGCCTTACCCTCACTTGCTGAGGCATACTGACAGTGGAAGAGTCCTACTGACCCTCCTGAAAATGTGTCCTACCATAATCCATAACAGTCTGTTGCAGTTGTTAGGTTCAGTGTATTTCAGCATGGTAAAGCTCAGAAGAAGCAGCGTAGTAGGGCAAAGAGGTTAAAAGATTTTGTTCTTTGGTAAAATATTTAGCCAGATAGAGCAGAATTTTCAACAATTTCATGAAAAGAGAAAGAACTCAGACTTCAAAGTAAGGAGGAAAAAATCAGAAAAAAGTTCTCATTTGAAGCTTTGCAGAATATATGTGTTCTAAAACAAATTTCATCGGTCTGAGGCAAAAAGACTCCTTGATGATATTTCCGAGTCAGAGTTTTGGGGGTTGCTCAAAAAAGTATCATATTCTTTTTGCTTGTTCACCTACTCTTCACCTTGCATCCACCCTTGGAGGCTTGTCAGAGACTGAATACTGAAGTCTATCTACAATCTAGCTCCATAGTTTCTCCTATGTTCTTCCAAAGTCCTGTTTAAGTGTGCCCAATAAAAGAGTTAATGAGATGTATTTGTAACTTCTGATAACATAGGTTGTGGGAGTAATATGAAATCATTCCCTGAAAAAAAAAATCAGTAGGTTAAAAACTTTTTAAAATTTGAGTTATTAACCTAAAACATAGAGCTTTCATTAAAAACTGTCTTCATTACACAGCCAATTCTACATTGTCTCTATAGTGACACAAAAAAGTCTCACTTCACTAATGTCTTACCTAACTTTAATCAAAATCTACTTAATCAGTAAATTTAGCACACACTAATTTTCACATACTGTTCTGAGCCAAACAAGCTTCAGTTTCAGCCACCTTGCAAATAATTAGCTGACCCAGGTATACATACCCAGAAGCTATGCTTTGAATGTGCACGACTCAAAGTTTGCTTAACGTCCAGACCTGCTAACAATTGTGACTGGAGTAGGAATCTCCATAAAGATCTAAGACTCCTCCATATGTGATCAGATTGGCCTACCAGGCTGAACATCCTATACACAGTCCACATTTGCTACATCTACTCAGTGAACCTACAGCATTTCCTAAAATACATCAACAATTTTAAAGAAGACACAACAACACAGACATTTTCATATCCTTTCAAAATGCTGTTTGTCACCCCTTGTAGTTCTTTATCCATGTCATGACAACATGCAGGAATTATCTAATACCAGATGATATTTAATCAGCAAGGGAATTAAGTAGGCAGATCTTCAAATACAAGAGATAAACAACCTGTTCAGGTGAGGCACTAAAACTGGATGAGATTTTTCCATTGGGTTGAACAACAAACAAACTCTTAAATTTCAGGTAAAGAATTTTAAGGAAGATACAAAAGGGATTAATGTAAAAGTTCCGAACTACTTGTCCTCAGTGTGTCATTACATCAAATGCAAGGATATATGTCATGAATTCTTTAAAGACATTTGAATCGATCTGAATATAAAGTTTTTTTTTTATTTTCAGTAAACAAGGCATTCAAAATAAAATTAGAGTTACTGAGATAGAAACAAAATATCAGAGCTTTACATTGTATTAAACTAGGTTTTATAACAATAAAATATGTCTTAGTCTTGTCACATTAGATATACAGCTTTTTATCTGAAAGGATAGATTTAGAAAGCTAGATTTAACCATTCTAGAAAGCTCATTTTGTACTATTATCTGTAGTCCAATACAGTACTTTATAGCTAGTGGAACACATAATAAGAAAAAGCAAGATAAACATTTCTTTCTATCATTTTATTTCTCCAAAATTATAAAGGTCTTGTCTTGTTGATGGAGTACAAAGACACTAGCAGATGAAAAAAGAATGAGCAGGCTATGAATATAAAATTATTCAAGATTGACTATGAAAGCACAAAACACTATGCCAAAATACTTTTTACTGAATCCCAAATTCTCAATATAGGCTTGTAAATCCTCTTCAAGAATACATAGTTTTATTTTAAAATTGTCACAGACATACAATGAAATGTTCTGAAATAAAATGCATAGTGCTGCGTTTCTGCCAAATTACACTTTGTTCTATTCTGTGCTGAATATTGATGCAAAATTACTCCAACAAAGCCAGATTTCTGGGGTTTACTTCCAAATCCAACCCTCATTCACTATAGCTGCCCAGGGTTTTTTTATGAAGCTGCTGACAACAGACAGCAGAGAACCTAACATGCAGGCATCCAACACACCATGTTTAATAGCTCCACATATTTGATTTGTTCCAATGTTATTCAGATAGATCTAAGAAATTTTTAGATTGTTGAGATGGTTTAATTTTCCAAAGTTTGCTGTTAGAGAAAGATAGCTATGCTTCATATAGATCCATACAAGCATGGATCCATGGTCCAGAGATTTCCACAGTCTTCTCTTTGAACTTGGGGAATCTAGAGCTGCCCTCATTATCTGAGGAATTTTGAAATTATTTTTCTATGGAGCAGTGGCTTTAGAGCTTCCCATCAACTTGATCAGGATGTCATACCCTGTCCCTAAACTCTTCTGATACCATTACATATTCCTCTGTCATGATGAATGAACCAGAATAGTCCTGTTTAGTCATCTGTTCTGCATCCAGAAAACTCCTCTTTTTAAGCAATTAGGGGGTTTTTTTCTTCATAAAAAAATCCTTCCTTCATGAAATCCTACCCACCTATAAACACTAAATGTTATACGGCTCACCATTGCAGAATAGATAAGGGTGTGGTAAGTGTTTGGAGTTTCACAAGATCTTGGATCTTGAAGTCCCTCATGCTTATGGCAAAACTACTTACTGTAGCCACACTCACTAATTTAGAAATGAAACAGAGAGCAAAAGAGACATATAAGTGAAAGTGCACCTCTGATACTCAGGGCAGGGTGGGAAGGGGAAAAAAAAAGAGAAGAAGTAATGTTGAGGGAGGTTTTGAGTGCCACTGAGCAGAGATTGAGGTGAAGCTTTGGGCTGGGAAAGGAGCTTGTCCCAGGAATGGTGATATCTGGAGTCAGCTAGAGTTTGGCAGGTTGAAGAATGCAAAAATGATGACCCCTGTATTTCAGAAGAGAATGAGCATATTTTGCATACCTGCATGTTGGGCAAAGACTACCTGCAAGGATTCAGCTCCATATTACACTGGTGCAAACCAGCTCCTTAGAAGTGCAATATCTGGCCAATAATAATGTTTCTTTATATTATTAATAACTTTCTGGCTCGTACTTCCTTATTTTTATAATACAGCATGACTGTATGTGTTTTAAAGAAAGGAATATATGTCCCCAAGGTAATTTTGAACCTTTTGTACTTTTTGCACTTTTATATTCAGAAAACAAAGGTGGTTAAACAAATGTATAAAAAAATTTGGGTGTATTCTTTTTTATCACTGTGTAAATTAGGAGCAAGTCCACTGACTCAACAAAGTCACAATAGCCTAAGGAGGAGCATTCCTGCCAATATGTCACTGCTTTTTTATGAAATCAGAATGTCCTGTGCCTTAATTTAAAAGGTATTCTATTTTTACTGTAGGCAGTACAATGGAAACCATAGTGCTATCCATTGAGGTGTTGTGAGTCGTGAAATCATAAGTTATCTGTATGGGTATTCGTCATTCATCAAACACTAATAGCTTTGATGCTTGAACGAAATATAAAAAAGCAGAATATTGTCTTCTAAAATTCTGAATATTTCCCTTTTTCAGTGACACTTCACCAGCTGTGAAGCTTCCATTGCATATGAGAACTGCTATGTGAGATCTAAAAAATGTATCTTTGGAAAGGATTTACAATTATTCAATAGTGGATAGAAAACAGTGGATCTAAACTGGCAGTAAGTATGCTTCCTTTTTAAAAATGGGCATACCACCAGATATCAAAGCTGCAGAAATACAGGGTTTGTACTATCCTTTTATTAAAAATGGGACTTGCTCAATAATGAGGAAACTCACAAGTTGGTCTAACAAAGAGCGTGACTTCTGTGACTTCTTAAGTCCTTTGCTGTACTCCCATCAGAAGTCTGTGACATTGATTTAGCAGTGCTATCAAAGCACTGACCCATCCTCTACAGATCCTACTGTTCTCATTTTCTCCAGGCTATTTTAAGCAGCAGTTGACATTGTTCCTCCTGCCTTTCATCTGTTTATCAGTCACGTTCAGGCATCAGTCAGAATTTCTCACATCAGCCTTCTGCTTGGCTATTGCCTAAGCTTTCTCTTCATGCTGTCCTGTCAGGATTTCTCCATTTCTTCTGCTTTCCAAAACTGGACTGTAGCTAGGATTACTGCAGCTTCAGCACAGAAACAATATACCTCAAAATGGTATAGGAAGAAGATGATGTTTGAAAGTTACAATATGATTGTTACTATTGTTGACAGTGATGTTTTTAGTTTTCAAATTTAAAAGTGCAGGATATCATTTGTCTGTTAGGCTGGTCCAAGTTTGAGAAGGGCATAAGGATGACTGAGAACCAGAACTGCAGGTCAATTGTGATATAATTAATTACAATTATGCAACTTAGAGTTCAGGCTAGTGATCATTCAATTACACTTGCAGGAGATGGAGCACAAATTGACTTTGTCCCAAACAGTTAAGCAGAAAGGTCATTGTGCCTTTTTTTCTGTTATGAAAAGAAACTGCTGAGGGCCAGCCTATAAAGAAAATTTAGCAATACTAAGTTTGGATATGTTTTTAAAACTGATAAAATGTCAGTAATTTAAGCTTTTTAAAGTGAAAACCACAGTGTTTAGAGCATGTGTTATGCAAAACGAAAAGGCAGCTAGGGTTTCCAGTCTTTCAGTCAGCTGCTTTGGAAAACCTATAGTTACAGCCTTAAATATCATAAACAAAGGAACTTCTGAGAAATAATGTGTTAAGTTTGACATTGACTGTTCACTAAGACAGCTATTCCAGCTTCATATTCTGTAAAATTCCCAGCATCAAAGCAGAGACAATTTCTTCTGATTCGGGAAAAACTTCATAAGATATTGCAACATGCTCCTAAGGTATCACAAGCACTATTCATTAAACTGGTATTCAGTGATACAATACTTAGAGATCTGGATTTCCCTCCTGAATTGTATGCTATCCTATTCTTCAGCCCTGATTATCAGCAATTAAAGAAGCTGTGGAAGTTACCCATTATTTCTTTGAGGCATATATGGCTTATATAAATGTGGAAATGCCCAATTACTTGGCAATTGACAGCTATTGAACCCAAATATTAAAATATTTAATTAAGAAGTGAGTAGTAAACTTTAAGTTACTTGTATCAGTAGCTGAATTTTTTTTTTAAAATGTTAAATTTATACCAGAAAAATTTGCAGCCATAGGAATTATAGACAAATGGAATGGAAAAACACAAATTCCCACAAGGAGGAGATAGATACTTGCTGATGATCAGCCAGTGACTGTCATTATGCTGCCAATGGAAATATACAGTTCAGACCTTGAAGAAGGACATATGCTCTGTGTTTTGAATCTAGATCTCCTGATCCCATTCATTGGGGTTTTTTGCCTGGATAGTTGTGTTGCTTTGCTCATGACCAGTACACTTATTTCCAGATAATAGATGTCAGGTTCATGGGAGTTTGGAAAACTTGACACTTTCTTAAGTCCAGAAAATCAAATACCAAAAGATTCACTGGTGTTGAAGAAATAAAGCAAATCACAGTCATCTAGACAAAAATACGTGATCAGCTTGCAAGATCTGAGTCTGTGACCAATACACTTCCTTGAAGCAAAAAAACAGCTCACTTCAGAGACTAAAATTAAAAAAAAAAGGAATGTAAAGTTTCCTTGCATGTGTAAGAAGGGCAGATTCGTTGGAAATCAAGCCATGTGGCTTGTGAATTTATAGTGAGATTCCTTGTACCACTCCTTACAAGTCTGTTCCTTGAATTTTGAGATCGAATTGCACTAGACCATGCATAGGTTTAAATTATTACTATTCCACATAGATGTGGCACTAGGATATTCTAGTAATCAGGTATGTCAATCTACTTGCAGAAAGAATAAGCTTTCACAAGCCCTATGTACAGTTGGACTAAGTGCTGCATCTTTCCAATATATGTCACAGCTCAGAAAATGAAGATCCATACTTTGGTTTAATGAAATATATCTTCAGAAGTGACATTTTAGAAGGCCTGTGCCTTAAATCTCACATTTATTACTCCTTGTTGTATATTTATTTAGCTTCCCTCCTCATTACCATCAGGAGAAAAGCTTCTGTCAAGAAACATATATAGAACATAGACAAGATTTGGAAGAGACAATGCTTTTTAAGGTAAAAGGATTAAAAAAGCAATCTAGAAATTCTGAGAAAACTATAAATGGCATTTTCCTACTCTGTCACACATGCACACATGCATACACATCTGCTAACAAATAGAAAAGTGTTAAAGCAGAAGGTAGAAGACTGAAATCTTTTTTTCCCTACCCTTTCCCTCTTGATGGAGAGACTTTCTTAAAACAAGAGTTTCACCTTGAATTCATAATCAGTGTGGGATCTCAATTTGTCACAGGTGGTTGAAGTAGCCATTACAATGTTTAAATAATCTATTCTTCCATGACTTTGCTTTCCCAGGTTTTTTTCATCATTGTTCTTTCTCAGAGACAACCTGTGGCTGGCAATCACAAAAACACAGGCTCTGTGTGGTCATCATGGAGCAAACAACCCAAGGTTTTGGGCTTTGGTCTGTGGTAAAATGTCCAATTATTGAACTGATTTCTACCTTTTTTAGTTGCTAATTGCAGATTAAACATTTTATATGCAACTCAAGGATCATGATAATTAATTGGCCTGTGTAAGGAAAACAGAATACAGGCTTGTACTTGCTGTAAAGAGTATAACATTTATTAATAGTAAAGATTATATTTTTATAGACATATGCATTATCAAAGTGCATGTTTTTCTAGGTGCACTCCCTAATAGTTATTGCCTTCAACATTCTGCACATAGTTTAAACTATAGCAAAGGAAAATAAAATTATCATTTATGATCATCATTGGAGTTCTTCAGGGCTCCATCTTCGGCCCAGTTTTCTTCAACATCTCCATTAATGACTTGAACACAAGATTTGATGGAATACCAAGTAGGTTTGCTGATGACACTAAATTGGGGTGAGATGATTACTCCCTCAAGGGCAGAGAGACTCTACAGAGACCCCCACAAATTAGAGAGATGGGAAATCACCAACCATATGAAGTTTAACAAGAGAAATTGAAAGATGCTGAACCTGGGTTGGGGTAATCCTGGTTATGTGCATAGACAGGGAACAAGAGGCTGGAGACCAGTGCTGCAGAAAGGAACTTGGGGGTCCTGGCCCATGGCAAGCTGAATATGAGTCAGCAGTATCCTAGCAGCCAGGAGCACCAACTGGGCCCTGGGGTGCACCAGGATAAATAAGGTTGAGAGAGGTGATTGACCTGCTCTGCTCTGCACTGGTGCGGCCTCACCTTGAATATTGTGTGCAGATTGGGCACCATACCACAAAAAAGACATTAAGGTATTAAAAAGCATACAAAGAAGGGCCATAAGGATGGAGAAGACTCTGGAGGAGAAGATATATGAGGAACACCTGAGGCAGCTTGGTTTGTTCAGCCTGGAGAAGAGGAGACTGAGGGGAGACCTCATTGCAGTCTTCAATATCCTCACTGGAGGAAGGAGAGGGGCAGGTACCAATGACTTCACTCTGATGACGAGTGACAGGACTTGAGAAAAAGGCCTGAAGTTCAGTCAGGGAGGTTTAGGTTGTATATCAGAAAAAGGATTTTAACCCAGAGAGTGGTTGGATACTGGAACAGGCTTCCCAGGGAAGTGATCACAGCATTGTAGGGGTGACTGTAAGTGCATCCCTTAAGGAAAGCAGTTTAGAGTTCTCCCTTAAAGAGAAGAGAGCTATCTGTAGTGTGGGGGGGAG